>CM051484.1:0-600000 GCA_028015225.1 Carex myosuroides
CTAAACCCTAAACCCTAAACCCTAAACCCTAAACCCTAAACCCTAAACCCTAAACCCTAAACCCTAAACCCTAAACCCTAAACCCTAAACCCTAAACCCTAAACCCTAAACCCTAAACCCTAAACCCTAAACCCTAAACCCTAAACCCTAAACCCTAAACCCTAAACCCTAAACCCTAAACCCTAAACCCTAAACCCTAAACCCTAAACCCTAAACCCTAAACCCTAAACCCTAAACCCTAAACCCTAAACCCTAAACCCTAAACCCTAAACCCTAAACCCTAAACCCTAAACCCTAAACCCTAAACCCTAAACCCTAAACCCTAAACCCTAAACCCTAAACCCTAAACCCTAAACCCTAAACCCTAAACCCTAAACCCTAAACCCTAAACCCTAAACCCTAAACCCTAAACCCTAAACCCTAAACCCTAAACCCTAAACCCTAAACCCTAAACCCTAAACCCTAAACCCTAAACCCTAAACCCTAAACCCTAAACCCTAAACCCTAAACCCTAAACCCTAAACCCTAAACCCTAAACCCTAAACCCTAAACCCTAAACCCTAAACCCTAAACCCTAAACCCTAAACCCTAAACCCTAAACCCTAAACCCTAAACCCTAAACCCTAAACCCTAAACCCTAAACCCTAAACCCTAAACCCTAAACCCTAAACCCTAAACCCTAAACCCTAAACCCTAAACCCTAAACCCTAAACCCTAAACCCTAAACCCTAAACCCTAAACCCTAAACCCTAAACCCTAAACCCTAAACCCTAAACCCTAAACCCTAAACCCTAAACCCTAAACCCTAAACCCTAAACCCTAAACCCTAAACCCTAAACCCTAAACCCTAAACCCTAAACCCTAAACCCTAAACCCTAAACCCTAAACCCTAAACCCTAAACCCTAAACCCTAAACCCTAAACCCTAAACCCTAAACCCTAAACCCTAAACCCTAAACCCTAAACCCTAAACCCTAAACCCTAAACCCTAAACCCTAAACCCTAAACCCTAAACCCTAAACCCTAAACCCTAAACCCTAAACCCTAAACCCTAAACCCTAAACCCTAAACCCTAAACCCTAAACCCTAAACCCTAAACCCTAAACCCTAAACCCTAAACCCTAAACCCTAAACCCTAAACCCTAAACCCTAAACCCTAAACCCTAAACCCTAAACCCTAAACCCTAAACCCTAAACCCTAAACCCTAAACCCTAAACCCTAAACCCTAAACCCTAAACCCTAAACCCTAAACCCTAAACCCTAAACCCTAAACCCTAAACCCTAAACCCTAAACCCTAAACCCTAAACCCTAAACCCTAAACCCTAAACCCTAAACCCTAAACCCTAAACCCTAAACCCTAAACCCTAAACCCTAAACCCTAAACCCTAAACCCTAAACCCTAAACCCTAAACCCTAAACCCTAAACCCTAAACCCTAAACCCTAAACCCTAAACCCTAAACCCTAAACCCTAAACCCTAAACCCTAAACCCTAAACCCTAAACCCTAAACCCTAAACCCTAAACCCTAAACCCTAAACCCTAGACCCTAGACCCTAGACCCTAGACCCTAGACCCTAGACCCTAGACCCTAGACCCTAGACCCTAGACCCTAGACCCTAGACCCTAGACCCTAGACCCTAGACCCTAGACCCTAGACCCTAGACCCTAGACCCTAGACCCTAGACCCTAGACCCTAGACCCTAGACCCTAGACCCTAGACCCTAGACCCTAGACCCTAGACCCTAGACCCTAGACCCTAGACCCTAGACCCTAGACCCTAGACCCTAGACCCTAGACCCTAGACCCTAGACCCTAGACCCTAGACCCTAGACCCTAGACCCTAGACCCTAGACCCTAGACCCTAGACCCTAGACCCTAGACCCTAGACCCTAGACCCTAGACCCTAGACCCTAGACCCTAGACCCTAGACCCTAGACCCTAGACCCTAGACCCTAGACCCTAGACCCTAGACCCTAGACCCTAGACCCTAGACCCTAGACCCTAGACCCTAGACCCTAGACCCTAGACCCTAGACCCTAGACCCTAGACCCTAGACCCTAGACCCTAGACCCTAGACCCTAGACCCTAGACCCTAGACCCTAGACCCTAGACCCTAGACCCTAGACCCTAGACCCTAGACCCTAGACCCTAGACCCTAGACCCTAGACCCTAGACCCTAGACCCTAGACCCTAGACCCTAGACCCTAGACCCTAGACCCTAGACCCTAGACCCTAGACCCTAGACCCTAGACCCTAGACCCTAGACCCTAGACCCTAGACCCTAGACCCTAGACCCTAGACCCTAGACCCTAGACCCTAGACCCTAGACCCTAGACCCTAGACCCTAGACCCTAGACCCTAGACCCTAGACCCTAGACCCTAGACCCTAGACCCTAGACCCTAGACCCTAGACCCTAGACCCTAGACCCTAGACCCTAGACCCTAGACCCTAGACCCTAGACCCTAGACCCTAGACCCTAGACCCTAGACCCTAGACCCTAGACCCTAGACCCTAGACCCTAGACCCTAGACCCTAGACCCTAGACCCTAGACCCTAGACCCTAGACCCTAGACCCTAGACCCTAGACCCTAGACCCTAAACCCTAAACCCTAAACCCTAAACCCTAAAACCCTAAAACCCTAAAACCCTAAAACCCTAAAACCCTAAAACCCTAAAACCCTAAAACCCTAAAACCCTAAACCCTAAACCCTAAACCCTAAACCCTAAACCCTAAACCCTAAACCCTAAACCCTAAACCCTAAACCCTAAACCCTAAACCCTAAACCCTAAACCCTAAACCCTAAACCCTAAACCCTAAACCCTAAACCCTAAACCCTAAACCCTAAACCCTAAACCCTAAACCCTAAACCCTAAACCCTAAACCCTAAACCCTAAACCCTAAACCCTAAACCCTAAACCCTAAACCCTAAACCCTAAACCCTAAACCCTAAACCCTAAACCCTAAACCCTAAACCCTAAAACCCTAAAACCCTAAAACCCTAAAACCCTAAAACCCTAAAACCCTAAAACCCTAAAACCCTAAAACCCTAAAACCCTAAAACCCTAAACCCTAAACCCTAAACCCTAAACCCTAAACCCTAAACCCTAAACCCTAAACCCTAAACCCTAAACCCTAAACCCTAAACCCTAAACCCTAAACCCTAAACCCTAAACCCTAAACCCTAAACCCTAAACCCTAAACCCTAAACCCTAAACCCTAAACCCTAAACCCTAAACCCTAAACCCTAAACCCTAAACCCTAAAACCCTAAAACCCTAAAACCCTAAAACCCTAAAACCCTAAAACCCTAAAACCCTAAACCCTAAACCCTAAACCCTAAACCCTAAACCCTAAACCCTAAACCCTAAACCCTAAACCCTAAACCCTAAACCCTAAACCCTAAACCCTAAACCCTAAACCCTAAACCCTAAACCCTAAACCCTAAACCCTAAACCCTAAACCCTAAACCCTAAACCCTAGACCCTAGACCCTAGACCCTAGACCCTAGACCCTAGACCCTAGACCCTAGACCCTAGACCCTAGACCCTAGACCCTAGACCCTAGACCCTAGACCCTAGACCCTAGACCCTAGACCCTAGACCCTAGACCCTAGACCCTAGACCCTAGACCCTAGACCCTAGACCCTAGACCCTAGACCCTAGACCCTAGACCCTAGACCCTAGACCCTAGACCCTAGACCCTAGACCCTAGACCCTAGACCCTAGACCCTAGACCCTAGACCCTAGACCCTAGACCCTAGACCCTAGACCCTAGACCCTAGACCCTAGACCCTAGACCCTAGACCCTAGACCCTAGACCCTAGACCCTAGACCCTAGACCCTAGACCCTAGACCCTAGACCCTAGACCCTAGACCCTAGACCCTAGACCCTAGACCCTAGACCCTAGACCCTAGACCCTAGACCCTAGACCCTAGACCCTAGACCCTAGACCCTAGACCCTAGACCCTAGACCCTAGACCCTAGACCCTAGACCCTAGACCCTAGACCCTAGACCCTAGACCCTAGACCCTAGACCCTAGACCCTAGACCCTAGACCCTAGACCCTAGACCCTAGACCCTAGACCCTAGACCCTAGACCCTAGACCCTAGACCCTAGACCCTAGACCCTAGACCCTAGACCCTAGACCCTAGACCCTAGACCCTAGACCCTAGACCCTAGACCCTAGACCCTAGACCCTAGACCCTAAACCCTAAACCCTAAACCCTAAACCCTAAACCCTAAACCCTAAACCCTAAACCCTAAACCCTAAACCCTAAACCCTAAACCCTAAACCCTAAACCCTAAACCCTAAAACCCTAAACCCTAAAACCCTAAACCCCTAAAACCCTAAAACCCTAAAACCCTAAAACCCTAAAACCCTAAAACCCTAAACCCTAAACCCTAAACCCTAAACCCTAAACCCTAAACCCTAAACCCTAAACCCTAAACCCTAAACCCTAAACCCTAAACCCTAAACCCTAAACCCTAAACCCTAAACCCTAAACCCTAAACCCTAAACCCTAAACCCTAAACCCTAAACCCTAAACCCTAAACCCTAAACCCTAAACCCTAAAACCCTAAAACCCTAAAACCCTAAAACCCTAAAACCCTAAAACCCTAAAACCCTAAAACCCTAAACCCTAAACCCTAAACCCTAAACCCTAAACCCTAAACCCTAAACCCTAAACCCTAAACCCTAAACCCTAAACCCTAAACCCTAAACCCTAAACCCTAAACCCTAAACCCTAAACCCTAAACCCTAAACCCTAAACCCTAAACCCTAAACCCTAAACCCTAAACCCTAAACCCTAAACCCTAAACCCTAAACCCTAAACCCTAAACCCTAAACCCTAAACCCTAAACCCTAAACCCTAAACCCTAAACCCTAAACCCTAAACCCTAAACCCTAAACCCTAAACCCTAAACCCTAAACCCTAAACCCTAAACCCTAAACCCTAAACCCTAAACCCTAAACCCTAAACCCTAAACCCTAAACCCTAAACCCTAAACCCTAAACCCTAAACCCTAAACCCTAAACCCTAAACCCTGGACCCTGGACCCTGGACCCTGGACCCTGGACCCTGGACCCTGGACCCTGGACCCTGGACCCTGGACCCTGGACCCTGGACCCTGGACCCTGGACCCTGGACCCTGGACCCTGGACCCTGGACCCTGGACCCTGGACCCTGGACCCTGGACCCTGGACCCTGGACCCTGGACCCTGGACCCTGGACCCTGGACCCTGGACCCTGGACCCTGGACCCTGGACCCTGGACCCTGGACCCTGGACCCTGGACCCTGGACCCTGGACCCTGGACCCTGGACCCTGGACCCTGGACCCTGGACCCTGGACCCTGGACCCTGGACCCTGGACCCTGGACCCTGGACCCTGGACCCTGGACCCTGGACCCTGGACCCTGGACCCTGGACCCTGGACCCTGGACCCTGGACCCTGGACCGTGGACCCTGGACCCTGGACCGTGGACCCTGGACCGTGGACCCTGGACCCTGGACCCTGGACCCTGGACCCTGGACCCTGGACCCTGGACCCTGGACCCTGGACCCTGGACCCTGGACCCTGGACCCTGGACCCTGGACCCTGGACCCTGGACCCTGGACCCTGGACCCTGGACCCTGGACCCTGGACCCTGGACCCTGGACCCTGGACCCTGGACCCTGGACCCTGGACCCTGGACCCTGGACCCTGGACCCTGGACCCTGGACTCTACTGGTTGTGTTTCATCTTCTTCAAGTTGTCTTTCATTTTCTACTAGTTGTATTTCATGTTCTACTAGATGTGTTTCATGTTCTTCTAGTTTGTGTTTCCATTATATTGGTTAGTCTTTCTCGTTCTACTGGTTGTGTTTCATGTTCTTCTAGTTATGTTTCATCTTATTCTAGTTTGTGTTTCATCTTATATTGGTTGTTTTCACGTTCTACTGGTTGTATTTCATCTTTTCAAGTTGTATTTCAACTTGTTCAAATTGTATTTCATCTTGTACGAGTTGTTATTCATGTTCTAATAGCTCTCTTTCATGTTCTTCTGAATGTGTTTCATGTTCCAGTAGTTGTTTTTCCTCTTCTTCAAGTTGTCTTTCGTCTTGTATTGATTGTATTTCATCTCCTTCTAGTTGTGTTTAATCTTGTATTGATTGTCTTTCACGTTCTACTAAATGTGTTTCATGTTCTAGTAGGTAGTTTTCATCTTTTTCTAGTTGTCTTTCATCTTTTACTAGTTGTCTTTCCTGTTCTTCCACTTGTAATTCACTACTTCTAGTTGTATTTCATCTTTTTCAAGTCGTGTTTAATTTTCTACTAGTTCCTTTTCATGTTTTACTAAATGTGTTTCATGTTCTAGTAGTTTTTGTTTATCTTCTTCTAGTTGTCTTTCGTGTTCATCCACTTGTTTTTGATGCTCTACTAGTTGTATGTCACATTCTTCTAGTTTTCTTTCGTGTTATACTAGTTGTTTATCATCGTCTTTTTTGTGTCCTTCATCTTGTACTGCTTGCCTTTCATATTCTTCTAGTTGGTTTTATCTTCTTCTAGTTTGTGTATCGTCTTGTACTGGTTGTCTGTCACGTTCTACTAGTTTTGTTTCATGTTTAACTTCATGTCTTTCATCTACAAATATTGTATTTCATGTTCTTCTAGTTTTATTTCACCTTCTCCTAGTATTCTTTCATGTTTACCAGTTGTTTATCATCTTATTATTGTTGTCTTTCATCTTGTACTGCTTGTCTTTCATGTTCTTCTAGTTGTGTTTCTTCTTCTAGTAGTTGCTTTTCATTTTCTTCTGGATGTCGTTCATCTTGTACTATTTGTCTTTTATGTTATTCTAGTTATCCTTAATTTTCTTCTAGTAGGTTTTCATCTTCTACTAATTGTTTTTCTCTTCTCCAAGATGTGTTTCATATTTTACTTGTTGTACATCAAGTTCTACTGGTTGCCTTTTATATACTAGTGGTTCGATTTCAACATCTTCTAGTTATTTTTGAACTTCTTCCGGTTGTCTTTCATCTTCGTCTAGTTGTCTTTTATGTTCTTCTAGTTGTGTTTCATCTTCTTCTAGTTTGTGTTTCATCTTGTATTGGTTGTCTTTCACGTTCTACTGGTTGTGTTTCATCTTCTTCAAGTTGTCTTTCATTTTCTACTAGTTGTATTTCATGTTCTACAAGATGTGTTTCAGCTTCTTCTAGTTTGTGTTTCCTCTTATATTGGTTAGTCTTTCTCGTTCTACTGGTTGGGTTTCTTGTTCTTCTAGTTGTCTTTCATCTTCTTGTAGTTTGTGTTTCCTCTTATATTGGTTGTTTTTCACGTTCTACTGGTTGTATTTCATCTTCTTCAAGTTGTATTTCTCTTGTTCAAATTGTATTTCATCTTGTACGAGTTGGTATTTGTGTTCTAATAGCTCTCTTTCATGTTCTTCTGAATGTGTTTCATGTTCCAGTAGTGGTTTTTCATCTTCTTCAAGTTGACTTTCATCATGTATTGATTGTATTTCTTGTCCATCTAGTTGTGTTTAATCTTGTACTAGTTGTCTTTCACGTTCTAAATGTGTTTCATGTTCTAGTAGGTGGTTTTCTTCTTTTTCTAGTTGTCTTTCATATTTTACTAGTTGTCCTTCATGTTCTTCCACTTGTAATTCATCCACTTCTAGTTGTATTTCATCTTCTTCACGTGGTCTTTAATTTTCTACTAGTTCTTTTTCATATTCTACGAAATGTGTTTCACGTTCTAGTAGTTTTTTTTTTATCTTTTTCTAGTTGTCTTTCATGTTCGTCCACTTGTAATTCATGCTCTACTAGTTGTATTTCACATTCTTCTAGTTTTCTTTCACGTTATACTAGTTGTTTATCATCTTCTTCTTCTGGTCTTTCATCTTGTACTACTTGTCTTTCATGTTCTTCAAGTTGTGTTTCTTCTTCTAGTAGTGGCTTTTCATTTTCTTCTGGATGTCGTTCGTCTTGTACTATTTATCTTTTATGTTCTTCTAGTTGTCTTTAATTTTCTTCTAGTAGGTTTTCATCTTCTGCTAATTGTTTTTAATCTTCTCCAATATGTGTTTCATATTTTACTTGTTGTATTTCGTGTTCCACTGGTTGTCTTTCATATACTACTGGTTCGATTTCATCATCTTCTAGTTATTTTTGAACTTCTTCCGGTTGTCTTTCATCTTCGTCTAGTTGTCTTTTATGTTCCTCTAGTTGTGTTTCATCTTCTTCTAGTTTGTGTTTCATCTTGTATTGGTTGTCTTTCACGTTCTACTGGTTGTTTTTCATCTTCTTCAAGTTGTCTTTCATTTTCTACTAGTTGTATTTCATGTTCTACTAGATGTGTTTCATGTTCTTCTAGTTTGTGTTTCCATTATATTGGTTAGTCTTTCTCGTTCTACTAGTTGTGTTTCATGTTCTTCTAGTTATGTTTCATCTTCTTCTAGTTTGTGTTTCATCTTATATTGGTTGTTTTCACGTTCTACTGGTTGTATTTTATCTTTTCAAGTTGTATTTCAACTTGTTCAAATTGTATTTCATCTTGTACGAGTTGTTATTCATGTTCTAATAGCTCTCTTTCATGTTCTTCTGAATGTGTTTCATGTTCCAGTAGTTGTTTTTCCTCTTCTTCAAGTTGTCTTTCGTCTTGTATTGATTGTATTTCATCTCCTTCTAGTTGTGTTTAATCCTGTACTGATTGTCTTTCACGTTCTACTAAATGTGTTTCATGTTCTAGTAGGTGGTTTTCATCTTTTTCTAGTTGTCTTTCATCTTTTACTAGTTGTCTTTCATGTTCTTCCACTTGTAATTCATCTACTTCTAGTTGTATTTCATCTTCTTCAAGTCGTGTTTAATTTTCTACTAGTTCCTTTTCATGTTCTACTAAATGTGTCTCATGTTGTAGTAGTTTTTGTTTATCTTCTTCTAGTTGTCTTTCGTGTTCATCCACTTGTATTTGATGCTCTACTAGTTGTATGTCACATTCTTCTAGTTTTCTTTCGTGTTATACTAGTTGTTTATCATCGTCTTTTTTTGCGTCCTTCATCTTGTACTGCTTGCCTTTCATATTCTTCTAGTTGTGTTTCATCTTCTTCTAGTTTGTGTATCGTCTTATACTGGTTGTCTTTCACGTTCTACTGGTTTTGTTTCATGTTCGACTTCATGTGTTTCATCTACAAATATTGTATTTCATGTTCTTCTAGTTGTATTTCACCTTCTCCTAGTTTTCTTTCATGTTATACTAGTTGTTTATCATCTTATTCTTGTTGTCTTTCATCTTGTACTGCTTGTCTTTCATGTTCTTCTAGTTGTGTTCCTTCTTCTAGAAGTTGCTTTCATTTTCTTCTGGATGTCGTTCATCTTGTATTATTTGTCTTTTATGTTCTTCTAGTTGTCTTTAATTTTCTTCTAGTAGGTTTTCATCTTCTACTAATTGTTTTTTTATCTTCTCCAAGATGTGTTTCATATTTTACTTGTATTTCATGTTCCACTGCTTGTCTTTCATTTTCTTCTAGTTGTGTTTCATATTCTTCTAATTTGTGTTTTGTCTTGTACTGGTTGTCTTTCACGTTCTACTAGTTTTGTTTCTTGTTCAACTCCTTATCTTTCATCAACTAATATTGTATTTCATATTCTTCTTGTTGTATTTCACCTTCTCCTAGTTTTATTTCATATTGTACTAGTTGTTTATCATCTTCTTCTTGTTGTCTTTCATGTTCTTCTAGTTGTGTTTCTTCTTCTAGTAGTTGCTTTTCATTTTCTTCTGGATGTCGTTCATCTTGTACTATTTGTCTTTTATGTTATTCTAGTTGTCCTTAATTTTCTTCTAGTAGGTTTTCATCTTCTACTAATTGTTTTTCTCTTCTCCAAGATGTGTTTCATATTTTACTTGTTGTACATCAAGTTCTACTGGTTGCCTTTTATATACTACTGGTTCGATTTCAACATCTTCTAGTTATTTTTGAACTTCTTCCGGTTGTCTTTCATCTTCTTCTAGTTGTCTTTCATCTTGTACTGATTGTCTTTCATATTCCTCTAGTTGTGTTTCATCTTCTTCCATTTTGTCTTTCATCTTGTATTGGTTGTCTTTCACGTTCTACTGGTAGTGTTTCATCTTTTTCTAGTTGTCTTTCATCTTCTACTAGTTGTATTTCATGTTCTACAAGATGTGTTTCAGCTTCTTCTAGTTTGTGTTTCCTCTTATATTGGTTAGTCTTTCTCGTTCTACTGGTTGGGTTTCTTGTTCTTCTAGTTGTCTTTCATCTTCTTGTAGTTTGTGTTTCGTCTTATATTGGTTGTTTTTCACGTTCTACTGGTTGTATTTCATCTTCTTCAAGTTGTATTTCTCTTGTTCAAATTGTATTTCATCTTGTACGAGTTGGTATTTGTGGTCTAATAGCTCTCTTTCATGTTCTTCTGAATGTGTTTCATGTTCCAGTAGTGGTTTTTCATCTTCTTCAAGTTGACTTTCATCATGTATTGATTGTATTTCTTGTCCATCTAGTTGTGTTTAATCTTGTACTAGTTGTCTTTCACGTTCTAAATGTGTTTCATGTTCTAGTAGGTGGTTTTCTTCTTTTTCTAGTTGTCTTTCATATTTTACTAGTTGTCCTTCATGTTCTTCCACTTGTAATTCATCCACTTCTAGTTGTATTTCATCTTCTTCACGTCGTCTTTAATTTTCTACTAGTTCTTTTTCATATTCTACGAAATGTGTTTCATGTTCTAGTAGTTTTTTTTTTATCTTTTTCTAGTTGTCTTTCATGTTCGTCCACTTGTAATTGATGCTCTACTAGTTGTATTTCACATTCTTCTAGTTTTCTTTCACGTTATACTAGTTGTTTATCATCTTCTTCTTCTGGTCTTTCATCTTGTACTACTTGTCTTTCCTGTTCTTCATGTTGTGTTTCTTCTTCTAGTAGTGGCTTTTCATTTTCTTCTGGCTGTCGTTCGTCTTGTACTATTTATCTTTTATGTTCTTCTAGTTGTCTTTAATTTTCTTCTAGTAGGTTTTCATCTTCTGCTAATTGTTTTTAATCTTCTCCAATATGTGTTTCATATTTTAGTTGTTGTATTTCGTGTTCCACTGGTTGTCTTTCATATACTACTGGTTCGATTTCATCATCTTCTAGTTATTTTTGAACTTCTTCCGGTTGTCTTTCATCTTCGTCTAGTTGTCTTTTATGTTCCTCTAGTTGTGTTTCATCTTCTTCTAGTTTGTGTTTCATCTTGTATTGGTTGTCTTTCACGTTCTACTGGTTGTGTTTCATCTTCTTCAAGTTGTCTTTCATTTTCTACTAGTTGTATTTCATGTTCTACTAGATGTGTTTCATGTTCTTCTAGTTTGTGTTTCCATTATATTGGTTAGTCTTTCTCGTTCTACTGGTTGTGTTTCATGTTCTTCTAGTTATGTTTCATCTTCTTCTAGTTTGTGTTTCATCTTATATTGGTTGTTTTCACGTTCTACTGGTTGTATTTCATCTTTTCAAGTTGTATTTCAACTTGTTCAAATTGTATTTCATCTTGTACGAGTTGTTATTCATGTTCTAATAGCTCTCTTTCATGTTCTTCTGAATGTGTTTCATGTTCCAGTAGTTGTTTTTCCTCTTCTTCAAGTTGTCTTTCGTCTTGTATTGATTGCATTTCATCTCCTTCTAGTTGTGTTTAATCCTGTACTGATTGTCTTTCACGTTCTACTAAATGTGTTTCATGTTCTAGTAGGTGGTTTTCATCTTTTTCTAGTTGTCTTTCATCTTTTACTAGTTGTCTTTCATGTTCTTCCACTTGTAATTCATCTACTTCTAGTTGTATTTCATCTTCTTCAAGTCGTGTTTAATTTTCTACTAGTTCCTTTTCATGTTCTACTAAATGTGTCTCATGTTGTAGTAGTTTTTGTTTATCTTCTTCTAGTTGTCTTTCGTGTTCATCCACTTGTATTTGATGCTCTACTAGTTGTATGTCACATTCTTCTAGTTTTCTTTCGTGTTATACTAGTTGTTTATCATCATCTTTTTTTGTGTCCTTCATCTTGTACTGCTTGCCTTTCATATTCTTCTAGTTGTGTTTCATCTTCTTCTAGTTTGTGTATCGTCTTATACTGGTTGTCTTTCACGTTCTGCTGGTTTTGTTTCATGTTCGACTTCATGTGTTTCATCTACAAATATTGTATTTCATGTTCTTCTAGTTGTATTTCACCTTCTCCTAGTTTTCTTTCATGTTATACTAGTTGTTTATCATCTTATTCTTGTTGTCTTTCATCTTGTATTGCTTGTCTTTCATGTTCTTCTAGTTGTGTTCCTTCTTCTAGAAGTTGCTTTTCATTTTCTTCTGGATGTCGTTCATCTCGTATTATTTGTCTTTTATGTTCTTCTAGTTGTCTTTAATTTTCTTCTAGTAGGTTTTCATCTTCTACTAATTGTTTTTTTATCTTCTCCAAGATGTGTTTCATATTTTACTTGTATTTCATGTTCCACTGTTTGTCTTTCATTTTCTTCTAGTTGTGTTTCATATTCTTCTAATTTGTGTTTTGTCTTGTACTGGTTGTCTTTCACGTTCTACTAGTTTTGTTTCTTGTTCAACTCCTTATCTTTCATCAACTAATATTGTATTTCATATTCTTCTTGTTGTATTTCACCTTCTCCTAGTTTTCTTTCATATTGTACTAGTTGTTTATCATCTTCTTCTTGTTGTCTTTCATGTTCTTCTAGTTGTGTTTCTTCTTCTAGTAGTTGCTTTTCATTTTCTTCTGGATCTCGTTCATCTTGTACTATTTGTCTTTTATGTTATTCTAGTTGTCCTTAATTTTCTTCTAGTAGGTTTTCATCTTCTACTAATTGTTTTTCTCTTCTCCAAGATGTGTTTCATATTTTACTTGTTGTACATCAAGTTCTACTGGTTGCCTTTTATATACTACTGGTTCGATTTCAACATCTTCTAGTTATTTTTGAACTTCTTCCGGTTGTCTTTCATCTTCTTCTAGTTGTCTTTCATCTTGTACTGATTGTCTTTCATATTCCTCTAGTTGTGTTTCATCTTCTTCCATTTTGTCTTTCATCTTGTATTGGTTGTCTTTCACGTTCTACTGGTAGTGTTTCATCTTTTTCTAGTTGTCTTTCATCTTCTACTAGTTGTATTTCATGTTCTACAAGATGTGTTTCGGCTTCTTCTAGTTTGTGTTTCCTCTTATATTGGTTAGTCTTTCTCGTTCTACTGGTTGGGTTTCTTGTTCTTCTAGTTGTCTTTCATCTTCTTGTAGTTTGTGTTTCGTCTTATATTGGTTGTTTTTCACGTTCTACTGGTTGTATTTCATCTTCTTCAAGTTGTATTTCTCTTGTTCAAATTGTATTTCATCTTGTACGAGTTGGTATTTGTGGTCTAATAGCTCTCTTTCATGTTCTTCTGAATGTGTTTCATGTTCCAGTAGTGGTTTTTCATCTTCTTCAAGTTGACTTTCATCATGTATTGATTGTATTTCTTGTCCATCTAGTTGTGTTTAATCTTGTACTAGTTGTCTTTCACGTTCTAAATGTGTTTCATGTTCTAGTAGGTGGTTTTCTTCTTTTTCTAGTTGTCTTTCATATTTTACTAGTTGTCCTTCATGTTCTTCCACTTGTAATTCATCCACTTCTAGTTGTATTTCATCTTCTTCACGTCGTCTTTAATTTTCTACTAGTTCTTTTTCATATTCTACGAAATGTGTTTCATGTTCTAGTAGTTTTTTTTTATCTTTTTCTAGTTGTCTTTCATGTTCGTCCACTTGTAATTGATGCTCTACTAGTTGTATTTCACATTCTTCTAGTTTTCTTTCACGTTATACTAGTTGTTTATCATCTTCTTCTTCTGGTCTTTCATCTTGTACTACTTGTCTTTCATGTTCTTCAAGTTGTGTTTCTTCTTCTAGTAGTGGCTTTTCATTTTCTTCTGGATGTCGTTCGTCTTGTACTATTTATCTTTTATGTTCTTCTAGTTGTCTTTAATTTTCTTCTAGTAGGTTTTCATCTTCTGCTAATTGTTTTTAATCTTCTCCAATATGTGTTTCATATTTTACTTGTTGTGTTTCGTGTTCCACTGGTTGTCTTTCATATACTACTGGTTCGATTTCATCATCTTCTAGTTATTTTTGAACTTCTTCCGATTGTCTTTCATCTTCGTCTAGTTGTCTTTTATGTTCCTCTAGTTGTGTTTCATCTTCTTCTAGTTTGTGTTTCATCTTGTATTGGTTGTCTTTCACGTTCTACTGGTTGTGTTTCATCTTCTTCAAGTTGTCTTTCATTTTCTACTAGTTGTATTTCATGTTCTACTAGATGTGTTTCATGTTCTTCTAGTTTGTGTTTCCATTATATTGGTTAGTCTTTCTCGTTCTACTAGTTGTGTTTCATGTTCTTCTAGTTATGTTTCATCTTCTTCTAGTTTGTGTTTCATCTTATATTGGTTGTTTTCACGTTCTACTGGTTGTATTTCATCTTTTCAAGTTGTATTTCAACTTGTTCAAATTGTATTTCATCTTGTACGAGTTGTTATTCATGTTCTGATAGCTCTCTTTCATGTTCTTCTGAATGTGTTTCATGTTCCAGTAGTTGTTTTTCCTCTTCTTCAAGTTGTCTTTCGTCTTGTATTGATTGTATTTCATCTCCTTCTAGTTGTGTTTAATCCTGTACTGATTGTCTTTCACGTTCTACTAAATGTGTTTCATGTTCTAGTAGGTGGTTTTCATCTTTTTCTAGTTGTCTTTCATATTTTACTAGTTGTCTTTCATGTTCTTCCACTTGTAATTCATCTACTTCTAGTTGTATTTCATCTTCTTCAAGTCGTGTTTAATTTTCTACTAGTTCCTTTTCATGTTCTACTAAATGTGTCTCATGTTGTAGTAGTTTTTGTTTATCTTCTTCTAGTTGTCTTTCGTGTTCATCCACTTGTATTTGATGCTCTACTAGTTGTATGTCACATTCTTCTGGTTTTCTTTCGTGTTATACTAGTTGTTTATCATCGTCTTTTTTTGTGTCCTTCACCTTGTACTGCTTGCCTTTCATATTCTTCTAGTTGTGTTTCATCTTCTTCTAGTTTGTGTATCGTCTTATACTGGTTGTCTTTCACGTTCTACTGGTTTTGTTTCATGTTCGACTTCATGTGTTTCATCTACAAATATTGTATTTCATGTTCTTCTAGTTGTATTTCACCTTCTCCTAGTTTTCTTTCATGTTATACTAGTTGTTTATCATCTTATTCTTGTTGTCTTTCATCTTGTATTGCTTGTCTTTCATGTTCTTCTAGTTGTGTTCCTTCTTCTAGAAGTTGCTTTTCATTTTCTTCTGGATGTCGTTCATCTCGTATTATTTGTCTTTTATGTTCTTCTAGTTGTCTTTAATTTTCTTCTAGTAGGTTTTCATCTTCTACTAATTGTTTTTTTATCTTCTCCAAGATGTGTTTCATATTTTACTTGTATTTCATGTTCCACTGTTTGTCTTTCATTTTCTTCTAGTTGTGTTTCATATTCTTCTAATTTGTGTTTTGTCTTGTACTGGTTGTCTTTCACGTTCTACTAGTTTTGTTTCTTGTTCAACTCCTTATCTTTCATCAACTAATATTGTATTTCATATTCTTCTTGTTGTATTTCACCTTCTCCTAGTTTTCTTTCATATTGTACTAGTTGTTTATCATCTTCTTCTTGTTGTCTTTCATGTTCTTCTAGTTGTGTTTCTTCTTCTAGTAGTTGCTTTTCATTTTCTTCTGGATCTCGTTCATCTTGTACTATTTGTCTTTTATGTTATTCTAGTTGTCCTTAATTTTCTTCTAGTAGGTTTTCATCTTCTACTAATTGTTTTTCTCTTCTCCAAGATGTGTTTCATATTTTACTTGTTGTACATCAAGTTCTACTGGTTGCCTTTTATATACTACTGGTTCGATTTCAACATCTTCTAGTTATTTTTGAACTTCTTCCGGTTGTCTTTCATCTTCTTCTAGTTGTCTTTCATCTTGTACTGATTGTCTTTCATATTCCTCTAGTTGTGTTTCATCTTCTTCCATTTTGTCTTTCATCTTGTATTGGTTGTCTTTCACGTTCTACTGGTAGTGTTTCATCTTTTTCTAGTTGTCTTTCATCTTCTACTAGTTGTATTTCATGTTCTACAAGATGTGTTTCGGCTTCTTCTAGTTTGTGTTTCCTCTTATATTGGTTAGTCTTTCTCGTTCTACTGGTTGGGTTTCTTGTTCTTCTAGTTGTCTTTCATCTTCTTGTAGTTTGTGTTTCGTCTTATATTGGTTGTTTTTCACGTTCTACTGGTTGTATTTCATCTTCTTCAAGTTGTATTTCTCTTGTTCAAATTGTATTTCATCTTGTACGAGTTGGTATTTGTGGTCTAATAGCTCTCTTTCATGTTCTTCTGAATGTGTTTCATGTTCCAGTAGTGGTTTTTCATCTTCTTCAAGTTGACTTTCATCATGTATTGATTGTATTTCTTGTCCATCTAGTTGTGTTTAATCTTGTACTAGTTGTCTTTCACGTTCTAAATGTGTTTCATGTTCTAGTAGGTGGTTTTCTTCTTTTTCTAGTTGTCTTTCATATTTTACTAGTTGTCCTTCATGTTCTTCCACTTGTAATTCATCCACTTCTAGTTGTATTTCATCTTCTTCACGTCGTCTTTAATTTTCTACTAGTTCTTTTTCATATTCTACGAAATGTGTTTCATGTTCTAGTAGTTTTTTTTTATCTTTTTCTAGTTGTCTTTCATGTTCGTCCACTTGTAATTGATGCTCTACTAGTTGTATTTCACATTCTTCTAGTTTTCTTTCACGTTATACTAGTTGTTTATCATCTTCTTCTTCTGGTCTTTCATCTTGTACTACTTGTCTTTCATGTTCTTCAAGTTGTGTTTCTTCTTCTAGTAGTGGCTTTTCATTTTCTTCTGGATGTCGTTCGTCTTGTACTATTTATCTTTTATGTTCTTCTAGTTGTCTTTAATTTTCTTCTAGTAGGTTTTCATCTTCTGCTAATTGTTTTTAATCTTCTCCAATATGTGTTTCATATTTTACTTGTTGTGTTTCGTGTTCCACTGGTTGTCTTTCATATACTACTGGTTCGATTTCATCATCTTCTAGTTATTTTTGAACTTCTTCCGATTGTCTTTCATCTTCGTCTAGTTGTCTTTTATGTTCCTCTAGTTGTGTTTCATCTTCTTCTAGTTTGTGTTTCATCTTGTATTGGTTGTCTTTCACGTTCTACTGGTTGTGTTTCATCCTCTTCAAGTTGTCTTTCATTTTCTACTAGTTGTATTTCATGTTCTACTAGATGTGTTTCATGTTCTTCTAGTTTGTGTTTCCATTATATTGGTTAGTCTTTCTCGTTCTACTGGTTGTGTTTCATGTTCTTCTAGTTATGTTTCATCTTCTTCTAGTTTGTGTTTCATCTTATATTGGTTGTTTTCATGTTCTACTGGTTGTATTTCATCTTTTCAAGTTGTATTTCAACTTGTTCAAATTGTATTTCATCTTGTACGAGTTGTTATTCATGTTCTAATAGCTCTCTTTCATGTTCTTCTGAATGTGTTTCATGTTCCAGTAGTTGTTTTTCCTCTTCTTCAAGTCGTCTTTCGTCTTGTATTGATTGTATTTCATCTCCTTCTAGTTGTGTTTAATCCTGTACTGATTGTCTTTCACGTTCTACTAAATGTGTTTCATGTTCTAGTAGGTGGTTTTCATCTTTTTCTAGTTGTCTTTCATCTTTTACAAGTTGTCTTTCATGTTCTTCCACTTGTAATTCATCTACTTCTAGTTGTATTTCATCTTCTTTAAGTCGTGTTTAATTTTCTACTAATTCCTTTTCATGTTCTACTAAATGTGTCTCATGTTGTAGTAGTTTTTGTTTATCTTCTTCTAGTTGTCTTTCGTGTTCATTCACTTGTATTTGATGCTCTACTAGTTGTATGTCACATTCTTCTGGTTTTCTTTCGTGTTATACTAGTTGTTTATCATCGTCTTTTTTTGTGTCCATCACCTTGTACTGCTTGCCTTTCATATTCTTCTAGTTGTGTTTTCATCTTCTTCTAGTTTGTGTATGGTCTTATACTGGTTGTCTTTCACGTTCTACTGGTTTTGTTACATGTTCGACTTCATGTGTTTCATCTACAAATATTGTATTTCATGTTCTTCTAGTTGTATTTCACCTTCTCCTAGTTTTCTTTCATGTTATACTAGTTGTTTATCATCTTATTCTTGTTGTCTTTCATCTTGTACTGCTTGTCTTTCATGTTCTTCTAGTTGTGTTTCTTCTTCTAGAAGTTGCTTTTCATTTTCTTCCGGATGTCGTTCATCTTGTATTATTTGTCTTTTATGTTCTTCTAGTTGTCTTTAATTTTCTTCTAGTAGGTTTTCATCTTCTACTAATTGTTTTTTTATCTTCTCCAAGATGTGTTTCATATTTTACTTGTATTTCATGTTCAACTGCTTGTCTTTCATTTTCTTCTAGTTGTGTTTCATATTCTTCTAATTTGTGTTTTGTCTTGTACTGGTTGTCTTTCACGTTCTACTAGTTTTGTTTCTTGTTCAACTCTTATCTTTCATCAACTAATATTGTATTTCATATTCTTCTTGTTGTATTTCACCTTCTCCTAGTTTTATTTCATATTGTACTAGTTGTTTATCATCTTCTTCTTGTTGTCTTTCATGTTCTTCTAGTTGTGTTTCTTCTTCTAGTAGTTGCTTTTCATTTTCTTCTGGATGTCGTTCATCTTGTACTATTTGTCTTTTATGTTATTCTAGTTGTCCTTAATTTTCTTCTAGTAGGTTTTCATCTTCTACTAATTGTTTTTCTCTTCTCCAAGATGTGTTTCATATTTTACTTGTTGTACATCAAGTTCTACTGGTTGCCTTTTATATACTACTGGTTCGATTTCAACATCTTCTAGTTATTTTTGAACTTCTTCCGGTTGTCTTTCATCTTCTTCTAGTTGTCTTTCATCTTGTACTGATTGTCTTTTATATTCCTCTAGTTGTGTTTCATCTTCTTCCATTTTGTCTTTCATCTTGTATTGGTTGTCTTTCACGTTCTACTGGTAGTGTTTCATCTTTTTCTAGTTGTCTTTCATCTTCTACTAGTTGTATTTCATGTTCTACAAGATGTGTTTCGGCTTCTTCTAGTTTGTGTTTCCTCTTATATTGGTTAGTCTTTCTCGTTCTACTGGTTGGGTTTCTTGTTCTTCTAGTTGTCTTTCATCTTCTTGTAGTTTGTGTTTCGTCTTATATTGGTTGTTTTTCACGTTCTACTGGTTGTATTTCATCTTCTTCAAGTTGTATTTCTCTTGTTCAAATTGTATTTCATCTTGTACGAGTTGGTATTTGTGGTCTAATAGCTCTCTTTCATGTTCTTCTGAATGTGTTTCATGTTCCAGTAGTGGTTTTTCATCTTCTTCAAGTTGACTTTCATCATGTATTGATTGTATTTCTTGTCCATCTAGTTGTGTTTAATCTTGTACTAGTTGTCTTTCACGTTCTAAATGTGTTTCATGTTCTAGTAGGTGGTTTTCTTCTTTTTCTAGTTGTCTTTCATATTTTACTAGTTGTCCTTCATGTTCTTCCACTTGTAATTCATCCACTTCTAGTTGTATTTCATCTTCTTCACGTCGTCTTTAATTTTCTACTAGTTCTTTTTCATATTCTACGAAATGTGTTTCATGTTCTAGTAGTTTTTTTTTTATCTTTTTCTAGTTGTCTTTCATGTTCGTCCACTTGTAATTGATGCTCTACTAGTTGTATTTCACATTCTTCTAGTTTTCTTTCACGTTATACTAGTTGTTTATCATCTTCTTCTTCTGGTCTTTCATCTTGTACTACTTGTCTTTCCTGTTCTTCATGTTGTGTTTCTTCTTCTAGTAGTGGCTTTTCATTTTCTTCTGGCTGTCGTTCGTCTTGTACTATTTATCTTTTATGTTCTTCTAGTTGTCTTTAATTTTCTTCTAGTAGGTTTTCATCTTCTGCTAATTGTTTTTAATCTTCTCCAATATGTGTTTCATATTTTACTTGTTGTATTTCGTGTTCCACTGGTTGTCTTTCATATACTACTGGTTCGATTTCATCATCTTCTAGTTATTTTTGAACTTCTTCCGGTTGTCTTTCATCTTCGTCTAGTTGTCTTTTATGTTCCTCTAGTTGTGTTTCATCTTCTTCTAGTTTGTGTTTCATCTTGTATTGGTTGTCTTTCACGTTCTACTGGTTGTGTTTCATCTTCTTCAAGTTGTCTTTCATTTTCTACTAGTTGTATTTCATGTTCTACTAGATGTGTTTCATGTTCTTCTAGTTTGTGTTTCCATTATATTGGTTAGTCTTTCTCGTTCTACTGGTTGTGTTTCATGTTCTTCTAGTTATGTTTCATCTTCTTCTAGTTTG
This sequence comes from Carex myosuroides, assembly GCA_028015225.1. Taxonomy (NCBI): domain Eukaryota; kingdom Viridiplantae; phylum Streptophyta; class Magnoliopsida; order Poales; family Cyperaceae; genus Carex; species Carex myosuroides. Next base: position 20,373 of record CM051484.1, read on the forward strand.
TGTTTCATCTTATATTGGTTGTTTTCACGTTCTACTGGTTGTATTTCATCTTTTCAAGTTGTATTTCAACTTGTTCAAATTGTATTTCATCTTGTACGAGTTGTTATTCATGTTCTAATAGCTCTCTTTCATGTTCTTCTGAATGTGTTTCATGTTCCAGTAGTTGTTTTTCCTCTTCTTCAAGTTGTCTTTCGTCTTGTATTGATTGCATTTCATCTCCTTCTAGTTGTGTTTAATCCTGTACTGATTGTCTTTCACGTTCTACTAAATGTGTTTCATGTTCTAGTAGGTGGTTTTCATCTTTTTCTAGTTGTCTTTCATCTTTTACTAGTTGTCTTTCATGTTCTTCCACTTGTAATTCATCTACTTCTAGTTGTATTTCATCTTCTTCAAGTCGTGTTTAATTTTCTACTAGTTCCTTTTCATGTTCTACTAAATGTGTCTCATGTTGTAGTAGTTTTTGTTTATCTTCTTCTAGTTGTCTTTCGTGTTCATCCACTTGTATTTGATGCTCTACTAGTTGTATGTCACATTCTTCTAGTTTTCTTTCGTGTTATACTAGTTGTTTATCATCATCTTTTTTTGTGTCCTTCATCTTGTACTGCTTGCCTTTCATATTCTTCTAGTTGTGTTTCATCTTCTTCTAGTTTGTGTATCGTCTTATACTGGTTGACTTTCACGTTCTGCTGGTTTTGTTTCATGTTCGACTTCATGTGTTTCATCTACAAATATTGTATTTCATGTTCTTCTAGTTGTATTTCACCTTCTCCTAGTTTTCTTTCATGTTATACTAGTTGTTTATCATCTTATTCTTGTTGTCTTTCATCTTGTATTGCTTGTCTTTCATGTTCTTCTAGTTGTGTTCCTTCTTCTAGAAGTTGCTTTTCATTTTCTTCTGGATGTCGTTCATCTCGTATTATTTGTCTTTTATGTTCTTCTTGTTGTCTTTAATTTTCTTCTAGTAGGTTTTCATCTTCTACTAATTGTTTTTTTATCTTCTCCAAGATGTGTTTCATATTTTACTTGTATTTCATGTTCCACTGCTTGTCTTTCATTTTCTTCTAGTTGTGTTTCATATTCTTCTAATTTGTGTTTTGTCTTGTACTGGTTGTCTTTCACGTTCTACTAGTTTTGTTTCTTGTTCAACTCCTTATCTTTCATCAACTAATATTGTATTTCATATTCTTCTTGTTGTATTTCACCTTCTCCTAGTTTTCTTTCATATTGTACTAGTTGTTTATCATCTTCTTCTTGTTGTCTTTCATGTTCTTCTAGTTGTGTTTCTTCTTCTAGTAGTTGCTTTTCATTTTCTTCTGGATCTCGTTCATCTTGTACTATTTGTCTTTTATGTTATTCTAGTTGTCCTTAATTTTCTTCTAGTAGGTTTTCATCTTCTACTAATTGTTATTCTCTTCTCCAAGATGTGTTTCATATTTTACTTGTTGTACATCAAGTTCTACTGGTTGCCTTTTATATACTACTGGTTCGATTTCAACATCTTCTAGTTATTTTTGAACTTCTTCCGGTTGTCTTTCATCTTCTTCTAGTTGTCTTTTATGTTCCTCTAGTTGTGTTTCATCTTCTTCTAGTTTGTGTTTCATCTTGTATTGGTTGTCTTTCACGTTCTACTGGTTGTGTTTCATCCTCTTCAAGTTGTCTTTCATTTTCTACTAGTTGTATTTCATGTTCTACTAGATGTGTTTCATGTTCTTCTAGTTTGTGTTTCCATTATATTGGTTAGTCTTTCTCGTTCTACTGGTTGTGTTTCATGTTCTTCTAGTTATGTTTCATCTTCTTCTAGTTTGTGTTTCATCTTATATTGGTTGTTTTCACGTTCTACTGGTTGTATTTCATCTTGTACGAGTTGTTATTCATGTTCTAATAGCTCTCTTTCATGTTCTTCTGAATGTGTTTCATGTTCCAGTAGTTGTTTTTCCTCTTCTTCAAGTCGTCTTTCGTCTTGTATTGATTGTATTTCATCTCCTTCTAGTTGTGTTTAATCCTGTACTGATTGTCTTTCACGTTCTACTAAATGTGTTTCATGTTCTAGTAGGTGGTTTTCATCTTTTTCTAGTTGTCTTTCATCTTTTACTAGTTGTCTTTCATGTTCTTCCACTTGTAATTCATCTACTTCTAGTTGTATTTCATCTTCTTCAAGTCGTGTTTAATTTTCTACTAATTCCTTTTCATGTTCTACTAAATGTGTCTCATGTTGTAGTAGTTTTTGTTTATCTTCTTCTAGTTGTCTTTCGTGTTCATTCACTTGTATTTGATGCTCTACTAGTTGTATGTCACATTCTTCTGGTTTTCTTTCGTGTTATACTAGTTGTTTATCATCGTCTTTTTTTGTGTCCATCACCTTGTACTGCTTGCCTTTCATATTCTTCTAGTTGTGTTTTCATCTTCTTCTAGTTTGTGTATGGTCTTATACTGGTTGTCTTTCACGTTCTACTGGTTTTGTTTCATGTTCGACTTCATGTGTTTCATCTACAAATATTGTATTTCATGTTCTTCTAGTTGTATTTCACCTTCTCCTAGTTTTCTTTCATGTTATACTAGTTGTTTATCATCTTATTCTTGTTGTCTTTCATCTTGTACTGCTTGTCTTTCATGTTCTTCTAGTTGTGTTTCTTCTTCTAGAAGTTGCTTTTCATTTTCTTCTGGATGTCGTTCATCTTGTATTATTTGTCTTTTATGTTCTTCTAGTTGTCTTTAATTTTCTTCTAGTAGGTTTTCATCTTCTACTAATTGTTTTTTTATCTTCTCCAAGATGTGTTTCATATTTTACTTGTATTTCATGTTCAACTGCTTGTCTTTCATTTTCTTCTAGTTGTGTTTCATATTCTTCTAATTTGTGTTTTGTCTTGTACTGGTTGTCTTTCACGTTCTACTAGTTTTGTTTCTTGTTCAACTCTTATCTTTCATCAACTAATATTGTATTTCATATTCTTCTTGTTGTATTTCACCTTCTCCTAGTTTTATTTCATATTGTACTAGTTGTTTATCATCTTCTTCTTGTTGTCTTTCATGTTCTTCTAGTTGTGTTTCTTCTTCTAGTAGTTGCTTTTCATTTTCTTCTGGATGTCGTTCATCTTGTACTATTTGTCTTTTATGTTATTCTAGTTGTCCTTAATTTTCTTCTAGTAGGTTTTCATCTTCTACTAATTGTTTTTCTCTTCTCCAAGATGTGTTTCATATTTTACTTGTTGTACATCAAGTTCTACTGGTTGCCTTTTATATACTACTGGTTCGATTTCAACATCTTCTAGTTATTTTTGAACTTCTTCCGGTTGTCTTTCATCTTCTTCTAGTTGTCTTTCATCTTGTACTGATTGTCTTTCATATTCCTCTAGTTGTGTTTCATCTTCTTCCATTTTGTCTTTCATCTTGTATTGGTTGTCTTTCACGTTCTACTGGTAGTGTTTCATCTTTTTCTAGTTGTCTTTCATCTTCTACTAGTTGTATTTCATGTTCTACAAGATGTGTTTCAGCTTCTTCTAGTTTGTGTTTCCTCTTATATTGGTTAGTCTTTCTCGTTCTACTGGTTGGGTTTCTTGTTCTTCTAGTTGTCTTTCATCTTCTTGTAGTTTGTGTTTCGTCTTATATTGGTTGTTTTTCACGTTCTACTGGTTGTATTTCATCTTCTTCAAGTTGTATTTCTCTTGTTCAAATTGTATTTCATCTTGTACGAGTTGGTATTTGTGGTCTAATAGCTCTCTTTCATGTTCTTCTGAATGTGTTTCATGTTCCAGTAGTGGTTTTTCATCTTCTTCAAGTTGACTTTCATCATGTATTGATTGTATTTCTTGTCCATCTAGTTGTGTTTAATCTTGTACTAGTTGTCTTTCACGTTCTAAATGTGTTTCATGTTCTAGTAGGTGGTTTTCTTCTTTTTCTAGTTGTCTTTCATATTTTACTAGTTGTCCTTCATGTTCTTCCACTTGTAATTCATCCACTTCTAGTTGTATTTCATCTTCTTCACGTCGTCTTTAATTTTCTACTAGTTCTTTTTCATATTCTACGAAATGTGTTTCATGTTCTAGTAGTTTTTTTTTTATCTTTTTCTAGTTGTCTTTCATGTTCGTCCACTTGTAATTGATGCTCTACTAGTTGTATTTCACATTCTTCTAGTTTTCTTTCACGTTATACTAGTTGTTTATCATCTTCTTCTTCTGGTCTTTCATCTTGTACTACTTGTCTTTCATGTTCTTCATGTTGTGTTTCTTCTTCTAGTAGTGGCTTTTCATGTTCTTCTGGCTGTCGTTCGTCTTGTACTATTTATCTTTTATGTTCTTCTAGTTGTCTTTAATTTTCTTCTAGTAGGTTTTCATCTTCTGCTAATTGTTTTTAATCTTCTCCAATATGTGTTTCATATTTTACTTGTTGTATTTCGTGTTCCACTGGTTGTCTTTCATATACTACTGGTTCGATTTCATCATCTTCTAGTTATTTTTGAACTTCTTCCGGTTGTCTTTCATCTTCGTCTAGTTGTCTTTTATGTTCCTCTAGTTGTGTTTCATCTTCTTCTAGTTTGTGTTTCATCTTGTATTGGTTGTCTTTCACGTTCTACTGGTTGTGTTTCATCCTCTTCAAGTTGTCTTTCATTTTCTACTAGTTGTATTTCATGTTCTACTAGATGTGTTTCATGTTCTTCTAGTTTGTGTTTCCATTATATTGGTTAGTCTTTCTCGTTCTACTGGTTGTGTTTCATGTTCTTCTAGTTATGTTTCATCTTCTTCTAGTTTGTGTTTCATCTTATATTGGTTGTTTTCACGTTCTACTGGTTGTATTCATCTTTTCAAGTTGTATTTCAACTTGTTCAAATTGTATTTCATCTTGTACGAGTTGTTATTCATGTTCTAATAGCTCTCTTTCATGTTCTCCTGAATGTGTTTCATGTTCCAGTAGTTGTTTTTCCTCTTCTTCAAGTTGTCTTTCGTCTTGTATTGATTGTATTTCATCTCCTTCTAGTTGTGTTTAATCCTGTACTGATTGTCTTTCACGTTCTACTAAATGTGTTTCATGTTCTAGTAGGTGGTTTTCATCTTTTTCTAGTTGTCTTTCATCTTTTACTAGTTGTCTTTCATGTTCTTCCACTTGTAATTCATCTACTTCTAGTTGTATTTCATCTTCTTCAAGTCGTGTTTAATTTTCTACTAGTTCCTTTTCATGTTCTACTAAATGTGTCTCATGTTGTAGTAGTTTTTGTTTATCTTCTTCTAGTTGTCTTTCGTGTTCATCCACTTGTATTTGATGCTCTACTAGTTGTATGTCACATTCTTCTGGTTTTCTTTCGTGTTATACTAGTTGTTTATCATCGTCTTTTTTTGCGTCCTTCATCTTGTACTGCTTGCCTTTCATATTCTTCTAGTTGTGTTTCATCTTCTTCTAGTTTGTGTATCGTCTTATACTGTTTGTCTTTCACGTTCTACTGGTTTTGTTTCATGTTCGACTTCATGCGTTTCATCTACAAATATTGTATTTCATGTTCTTCTAGTTGTATTTCACCTTCTCCTAGTTTTCTTTCATGTTATACTAGTTGTTTATCATCTTATTCTTGTTGTCTTTCATCTTGTACTGCTTGTCTTTCATGTTCTTCTAGTTGTGTTTCTTCTTCTAGAAGTTGCTTTTCATTTTCTTCTGGATGTCGTTCATCTTGTATTATTTGTATTTTATGTTCTTCTAGTTGTCTTTAATTTTCTTCTAGTAGGTTTTCATCTTCTACTAATTGTTTTTTTATCTTCTCCAAGATGTGTTTCATATTTTACTTGTATTTCATGTTCCACTGCTTGTCTTTCATTTTCTTCTAGTTGTGTTTCATATTCTTCTAATTTGTGTTTTGTCTTGTACTGGTTGTCTTTCACGTTCTACTAGTTTTGTTTCTTGTTCAACTCCTTATCTTTCATCAACTAATATTGTATTTCATATTCTTCTTGTTGTATTTCACCTTCTCCTAGTTTTCTTTCATATTGTACTAGTTGTTTATCATCTTCTTCTTGTTGTCTTTCATGTTCTTCTAGTTGTGTTTCTTCTTCTAGTAGTTGCTTTTCATTTTCTTCTGGATGTCGTTCATCTTGTACTATTTGTCTTTTATGTTATTCTAGTTGTCCTTAATTTTCTTCTAGTTGGTTTTCATCTTCTACTAATTGTTTTTCTCTTCTCCAAGATGTGTTTCATATTTTACTTGTTGTACATCAAGTTCTACTGGTTGCTTTTTATATACTACTGGTTCGATTTCAACATCTTCTAGTTATTTTTGAACTTCTTCCGGTTGTCTTTCATCTTCTTCTAGTTGTCTTTCATCTTGTACTGATTGTCTTTCATATTCCTCTAGTTGTGTTTCATCTTCTTCCATTTTGTCTTTCATCTTGTATTGGTTGTCTTTCACGTTCTACTGGTAGTGTTTCATCTTTTTCTAGTTGTCTTTCATCTTCTACTAGTTGTATTTCATGTTCTACAAGATGTGTTTCAGCTTCTTCTAGTTTGTGTTTCCTCTTATATTGGTTAGTCTTTCTCGTTCTACTGGTTGGGTTTCTTGTTCTTCTAGTTGTCTTTCATCTTCTTGTAGTTTGTGTTTCGTCTTATATTGGTTGTTTTTCACGTTCTACTGGTTGTATTTCATCTTCTTCAAGTTGTATTTCTCTTGTTCAAATTGTATTTCATCTTGTACGAGTTGGTATTTGTGGTCTAATAGCTCTCTTTCATGTTCTTCTGAATGTGTTTCATGTTCCAGTAGTGGTTTTTCATCTTCTTCAAGTTGACTTTCATCATGTATTGATTGTATTTCTTGTGCATCTAGTTGTGTTTAATCTTGTACTAGTTGTCTTTCACGTTCTAAATGTGTTTCATGTTCTAGTAGGTGGTTTTCTTCTTTTTCTAGTTGTCTTTCATATTTTACTAGTTGTCCTTCATGTTCTTCCACTTGTAATTCATCAACTTCTAGTTGTATTTCATCTTCTTCACGTCGTCTTTAATTTTCTACTAGTTCTTTTTCATATTCTACGAAATGTGTTTCATGTTCTAGTAGTTTTTTTTTTTTATCTTTTTCTAGTTGTCTTTCATGTTCGTCCACTTGTAATTGATGCTCTACTAGTTGTATTTCACATTCTTCTAGTTTTCTTTCACGTTATACTAGTTGTTTATCATCTTCTTCTTCTGGTCTTTCATCTTGTACTACTTGTCTTTCATGTTCTTCATGTTGTGTTTCTTCTTCTAGTAGTGGCTTTTCATTTTCTTCTGGCTGTCGTTCGTCTTGTACTATTTATCTTTTATGTTCTTCTAGTTGTCTTTAATTTTCTTCTAGTAGGTTTTCATCTTCTGCTAATTGTTTTTAATCTTCTCCAATATGTGTTTCATATTTTACTTGTTGTGTTTCGTGTTCCACTGGTTGTCTTTCATATACTACTGGTTCGATTTCATCATCTTCTAGTTATTTTTGAACTTCTTCCGGTTGTCTTTCATCTTCGTCTAGTTGTCTTTTATGTTCCTCTAGTTGTGTTTCATCTTCTTCTAGTTTGTGTTTCATCTTGTATTGGTTGTCTTTCACGTTCTACTGGTTGTGTTTCATCTTCTTCAAGTTGTCTTTCATTTTCTACTAGTTGTACTTCATGTTCTACTAGATGTGTTTCATGTTCTTCTAGTTTGTGTTTCCATTATATTAGTTAGTCTTTCTCGTTCTACTGGTTGTGTTTCATGTTCTTCTAGTTATGTTTCATCTTCTTCTAGTTTATGTTTCATCTTATATTGGTTGTTTTCACGTTTTACTAGTTGTATTTCATCTTTTCAAGTTGTATTTCAACTTGTTCAAATTGTATTTCATCTTGTACGAGTTGTTATTCATGTTCTAATAGCTCTCTTTCATGTTCTTCTGAATGTGTTTCATGTTCCAGTAGTTGTTTTTCCTCTTCTTCAAGTTGTCTTTCGTCTTGTATTGATTGTATTTCATCTCCTTCTAGTTGTGTTTAATCCTGTACTGATTGTCTTTCACGTTCTACTAAATGTGTTTCATGTTCTAGTAGGTGGTTTTCATCTTTTTCTAGTTGTCTTTCATCTTTTACTAGTTGTCTTTCATGTTCTTCCACTTGTAATTCATCTACTTCTAGTTGTATTTCATCTTCTTCAAGTCGTGTTTAATTTTCTACTAGTTCCTTTTCATGTTCTACTAAATGTGTCTCATGTTGTAGTAGTTTTTGTTTATCTTCTTCTAGTTGTCTTTCGTGTTCATCCACTTGTATTTGATGCTCTACTAGTTGTATGTCACATTCTTCTGGTTTTCTTTCGTGTTATACTAGTTGTTTATCATCGTCTTTTTTTGCGTCCTTCATCTTGTACTGCTTGCCTTTCATATTCTTCTAGTTTTATTTCATCTTCTTCTAGTTTGTGTATCGTCTTATACTGGTTGTCTTTCACGTTCTACTGGTTTTGTTTCATGTTCGACTTCATGTGTTTCATCAACAAATATTGTATTTCATGTTCTTCTAGTTGTATTTCACCTTCTCCTAGTTTTCTTTCATGTTATACTAGTTGTTTATCATCTTATTCTTGTTGTCTTTCATCTTGTACTGCTTGTCTTTCATGTTCTTCTAGTTGTGTTTCTTCTTCTAGAAGTTGCTTTTCATTTTCTTCTGGATGTCGTTCATCTTGTATTATTTGTCTTTTATGTTCTTCTAGTTGTCTTTAATTTTCTTAGTTTTCTTTCACGTTATACTAGTTGTTTATCATCTTCTTCTTCTGGTCTTTCATCTTGTACTACTTGTCTTTCATGTTCTTCATGTTGTGTTTCTTCTTCTAGTAGTGGCTTTTCATGTTCTTCTGGCTGTCGTTCGTCTTGTACTATTTATCTTTTATGTTCTTCTAGTTGTCTTTAATTTTCTTCTAGTAGGTTTTCATCTTCTGCTAATTGTTTTTAATCTTCTCCAATATGTGTTTCATATTTTACTTGTTGTATTTCGTGTTCCACTGGTTGTCTTTCATATACTACTGGTTCGATTTCATCATCTTCTAGTTATTTTTGAACTTCTTCCGGTTGTCTTTCATCTTCGTCTAGTTGTCTTTTATGTTCCTCTAGTTGTGTTTCATCTTCTTCTAGTTTGTGTTTCATCTTGTATTGGTTGTCTTTCACGTTCTACTGGTTGTGTTTCATCCTCTTCAAGTTGTCTTTCATTTTCTACTAGTTGTATTTCATGTTCTACTAGATGTGTTTCATGTTCTTCTAGTTTGTGTTTCCATTATATTGGTTAGTCTTTCTCGTTCTACTGGTTGTGTTTCATGTTCTTCTAGTTATGTTTCATCTTCTTCTAGTTTGTGTTTCATCTTATATTGGTTGTTTTCACGTTCTACTGGTTGTATTCATCTTTTCAAGTTGTATTTCAACTTGTTCAAATTGTATTTCATCTTGTACGAGTTGTTATTCATGTTCTAATAGCTCTCTTTCATGTTCTTCTGAATGTGTTTAATGTTCCAGTAGTTGTTTTTCCTCTTCTTCAAGTTGTCTTTCGTCTTGTATTGATTGTATTTCATCTCCTTCTAGTTGTGTTTAATCCTGTACTGATTGTCTTTCACGTTCTACTAAATGTGTTTCATGTTCTAGTAGGTGGTTTTCATCTTTTTCTAGTTGTCTTTCATCTTTTACTAGTTGTCTTTCATGTTCTTCCACTTGTAATTCATCTACTTCTAGTTGTATTTCATCTTCTTCAAGTCGTGTTTAATTTTCTACTAGTTCCTTTTCATGTTCTACTAAATGTGTCTCATGTTGTAGTAGTTTTTGTTTATCTTCTTCTAGTTGTCTTTCGTGTTCATCCACTTGTATTTGATGCTCTACTAGTTGTATGTCACATTCTTCTAGTTTTCTTTCGTGTTATACTAGTTGTTTATCATCGTCTTTTTTTGCGTCCTTCATCTTGTACTGCTTGCCTTTCATATTCTTCTAGTTGTGTTTCATCTTCTTCTAGTTTGTGTATCGTCTTATACTGTTTGTCTTTCACGTTCTACTGGTTTTGTTTCATGTTCGACTTCATGTGTTTCATCTACAAATATTGTATTTCATGTTCTTCTAGTTGTATTTCACCTTCTCCTAGTTTTCTTTCATGTTATACTAGTTGTTTATCATCTTATTCTTGTTGTCTTTCATCTTGTACTGCTTGTCTTTCATGTTCTTCTAGTTGTGTTTCTTCTTCTAGAAGTTGCTTTTCATTTTCTTCTGGATGTCGTTCATCTTGTATTATTTGTCTTTTATGTTCTTCTAGTTGTCTTTAATTTTCTTCTAGTAGGTTTTCATCTTCTACTAATTGTTTTTTTATCTTCTCCAAGATGTGTTTCATATTTTACTTGTATTTCATGTTCCACTGCTTGTCTTTCATTTTCTTCTAGTTGTGTTTCATATTCTTCTAATTTGTGTTTTGTCTTGTACTGGTTGTCTTTCACGTTCTACTAGTTTTGTTTCTTGTTCAACTCCTTATCTTTCATCAACTAATATTGTATTTCATATTCTTCTTGTTGTATTTCACCTTCTCCTAGTTTTCTTTCATATTGTACTAGTTGTTTATCATCTTCTTCTTGTTGTCTTTCATGTTCTTCTAGTTGTGTTTCTTCTTCTAGTAGTTGCTTTTCATTTTCTTCTGGATGTCGTTCATCTTGTACTATTTGTCTTTTATGTTATTCTAGTTGTCCTTAATTTTCTTCTAGTAGGTTTTCATCTTCTACTAATTGTTTTTCTCTTCTCCAAGATGTGTTTCATATTTTACTTGTTGTACATCAAGTTCTACTGGTTGCCTTTTATATACTACTGGTTCGATTTCAACATCTTCTAGTTATTTTTGAACTTCTTCCGGTTGTCTTTCATCTTCTTCTAGTTGTCTTTCATCTTGTACTGATTGTCTTTCATATTCCTCTAGTTGTGTTTCATCTTCTTCCATTTTGTCTTTCATCTTGTATTGGTTGTCTTTCACGTTCTACTGGTAGTGTTTCATCTTTTTCTAGTTGTCTTTCATCTTCTACTAGTTGTATTTCATGTTCTACAAGATGTGTTTCAGCTTCTTCTAGTTTGTGTTTCCTCTTATATTGGTTAGTCTTTCTCGTTCTACTGGTTGGGTTTCTTGTTCTTCTAGTTGTCTTTCATCTTCTTGTAGTTTGTGTTTCGTCTTATGTTGGTTGTTTTTCACGTTCTACTGGTTGTATTTCATCTTCTTCAAGTTGTATTTCTCTTGTTCAAATTGTATTTCATCTTGTACGAGTTGGTATTTGTGGTCTAATAGCTCTCTTTCATGTTCTTCTGAATGTGTTTCATGTTCCAGAAGTGGTTTTTCATCTTCTTCAAGTTGACTTTCATCATGTATTGATTGTATTTCTTGTCCATCTAGTTGTGTTTAATCTTGTACTAGTTGTCTTTCACGTTCTAAATGTGTTTCATGTTCTAGTAGGTGGTTTTCTTCTTTTTCTAGTTGTCTTTCATATTTTACTAGTTGTCCTTCATGTTCTTCCACTTGTAATTCATCCACTTCTAGTTGTATTTCATCTTCTTCACGTCGTCTTTAATTTTCTACTAGTTCTTTTTCATATTCTACGAAATGTGTTTCATGTTCTAGTAGTTTTTTTTTTATCTTTTTCTAGTTGTCTTTCATGTTCGTCCACTTGTAATTGATGCTCTACTAGTTGTATTTCACATTCTTCTAGTTTTCTTTCACGTTATACTAGTTGTTTATCATCTTCTTCTTCTGGTCTTTCATCTTGTACTACTTGTCTTTCATGTTCTTCAAGTTGTGTTTCTTCTTCTAGTAGTGGCTTTCATTTTCTTCTGGCCGTCGTTCGTCTTGTACTATTTATCTTTTATGTTCTTCTAGTTGTCTTTAATTTTCTTCTAGTAGGTTTTCATCTTCTGCTAATTGTTTTTAATCTTCTCCAATATGTGTTTCATATTTTACTTGTTGTATTTCGTGTTCCACTGGTTGTCTTTCATATACTACTGGTTCGATTTCATCATCTTCTAGTTATTTTTGAACTTCTTCCGGTTGTCTTTCATCTTCGTCTAGTTGTCTTTTATGTTCCTCTAGTTGTGTTTCATCTTCTTCTAGTTTGTGTTTCATCTTGTATTGGTTGTCTTTCACGTTCTACTGGTTGTGTTTCATCCTCTTCAAGTTGTCTTTCATTTTCTACTAGTTGTATTTCATGTTCTACTAGATGTGTTTCATGTTCTTCTAGTTTGTGTTTCTATTATATTGGTTAGTCTTTCTCGTTCTACTGGTTGTGTTTCATGTTCTTCTAGTTATGTTTCATCTTCTTCTAGTTTCTGTTTCATCTTATATTGGTTGTTTTCACGTTCTACTGGTTGTATTTCATCTTTTCAAGTTGTATTTCAACTTGTTCAAATTGTATTTCATCTTGTACGAGTTGTTATTCATGTTCTAATAGCTCTCTTTCATGTTCTTCTGAATGTGTTTCATGTTCCAGTAGTTGTTTTTCCTCTTCTTCAAGTTGTCATTCGTCTTGTATTGATTGTATTTCATCTCCTTCTAGTTGTGTTTAATCCTGTACTGATTGTCTTTCACGTTCTACTAAATGTGTTTCATGTTCTAGTAGGTGGTTTTCATCTTTTTCTAGTTGTCTTTCATCTTTTACTAGTTGTCTTTCATGTTCTTCCACTTGTAATTCATCTACTTCTAGTTGTATTTCATCTTCTTCAAGTCGTGTTTAATTTTCTACTAGTTCCTTTTCATGTTCTACTAAATGTGTCTCATGTTGTAGTAGTTTTTGTTTATCTTCTTCTAGTTGTCTTTCGTGTTCATCCACTTGTATTTGATGCTCTACTAGTTGTATGTCACATTCTTCTAGTTTTCTTTCGTGTTATACTAGTTGTTTATCATCGCCTTTTTTGTGTCCTTCATCTTGTACTGCTTGCCTTTCATATTCTTCTAGTTGTGTTTCATCTTCTTCTAGTTTGTGTATCGTCTTATACTGGTTCTCCTAGTTTTCTTTCATGTTATACTAGTTGTTTATCATCTTATTCTTGTTGTCTTTCATCTTATACTGCTTGTCTTTCATGTTCTTCTAGTTGTGTTTGTTCTTCTAGAAGTTGCTTTTCATTTTCTTCTGGATGTCGTTCATCTTGTATTATTTGTCTTTTATGTTCTTCTAGTTGTCTTTAATTTTCTTCTAGTAGGTTTTCATCTTCTACTAATTGTTTTTTTATCTTCTCCAAGATGTGTTTCGTATTTTACTTGTATTTCATGTTCCACTGCTTGTCTTTCATTTTCTTCTAGTTCTGTTTCATATTCTTCTAATTTGTGTTTTGTCTTGTACTGGTTGTCTTTCACGTTCTACTAGTTTTGTTTCTTGTTCAACTCCTTATCTTTCATCAACTAATATTGTATTTCATATTCTTCTTGTTGTATTTCACCTTCTCCTAGTTTTCTTTCATATTGTACTAGTTGTTTATCATCTTCTTCTTGTTGTCTTTCATGTTCTTCTAGTTGTGTTTCTTCTTCTAGTAGTTGCTTTTCATTTTCTTCTGGATGTCGTTCATCTTGTACTATTTGTCTTTTATGTTATTCTAGTTGTCCTTAATTTTCTTCTAGTAGGTTTTCATCTTCTACTAATTGTTTTTCTCTTCTCCAAGATGTGTTTCATATTTTACTTGTTGTACATCAAGTTCTACTGGTTGCCTTTTATATACTACTGGTTCGATTTCAACATCTTCTAGTTATTTTTGAACTTCTTCCGGTTGTCTTTCATCTTCTTCTAGTTGTCTTTCATATTGTACTGATTGTCTTTCATATTCCTCTAGTTGTGTTTCATCTTCCTCCATTTTGTCTTTCATCTTGTATTGGTTGGCTTTCACGTTCTACTGGTTGTCTTTCATTCTACTAGTTTTGTTTCATGTTCAACTTCTTGTCTTTCATCAACTAATATTGTATTTCATATTATTCTTGTTGTATTTCACCTTCTCCTAGTTTTCTTTCATTTTATACTAGTTGTTGATCATCTTCTTCTTGTTGTCTTTCATGTTCTTCTAGTTGTGTTTCTGCTTCTAGTAGTTGCTTTTCATTTTCTTCTGGATGTCGTTCATCTTGTACTATTTGTCTTTTACGTCCTTCTAATTGTCGTTAATTTTCTTCTAGTAGGTTTTCATCTTCTACTAATTGTTTTTCTCTTCTCCAAGATGTGTTTCATATTTTACTTGTTGTACATCAAGTTCTACTGGTTGTCTTTTATATACTACTGGTTCGATTTCAACATCTTCTAGTTATTTTTGAACTTCTTCCGGTATTATTTCATCTTCTTCTAATTGTCTTTCATCTTGTACTGGTTGTCTTTCATGTTCCTCTAGTTGTGTTTCATCTTCTTCCATTTTGTGTTTCATCTTGTATTGGTTGTCTTTCGCTCTCTACTGGTTGTGTTTCATCTTCTACTAGTTGTATTTCACGTTCTACTAGATGTGTTTCATCTTCTTCTACTTTGTGTTTCCTCTTATATTGGTTAGTCTTTCTCGTTCTACTGGTTGTGTTTTATGTTCTTCTAGTTATGTTTCATCTTCTTCTAGTTTGTGTTTCATCTTATATTGGTTGTTTTTCACGTTCTACTGGCTGTATTTCATCTTTTCAAGTTGTATTTCAACTTGTTCAAATTGTATTTCATCTTGTACGAGTTGTGATTCATTTTCTAATAGCTCTCTTTCATGTTCTTCTGAATGTGTTTCATGTTCCAGTAGTTGTTTTTCCTCTCTTCAAGTTGTCTTTCGTCTTGTATTGATTGTATTTCATCTCCTTCTAGTTGTGTTTAATCTTGTACTGATTGTCTTTCACGTTCTACTAAATGTGTTTCATGTTCTAGAAGGTGGTTTTCATCTTTTTCTAGTTGTCTTTCATCTTTTACTAGTTGTCTTTCCTGTTCTTCCACTTGTAATTCACTACTTCTAGTTGTATTTCATCTTCTTCAAGTCGTGTTTAATTTTCTACTAGTTCCTTTTCATGTTCTACTAAATGTGTTTCATGTTCTAGTAGTTTTCATCTTCTACTAATTGTTTTTCTCTTCTCCAAGATGTGTTTCATATTTTACTTGTTGTAAATCAAGTTCTACTGGTTGTCTTTTATATACTACTGGTTCGATTTCAACATCTTCTAGTTATTTTTGAACTTCTTCCGGTATTATTTCATCTTCTTCTAGTTGTCTTTCATCTTGTACTGGTTGTCTTTCACGTCCTACTGGTAGTGTTTCATCTTTTTCTAGTTGTCTTTCATCTTCTACTAGTTGTATTTCATGTTCTACAAGATGTGTTTCATCTTCTTCCAATTTGTGTTTCCTCTTATATTGGTTAGTCTTTCTCGTACTACTGGTTGTGTTTCATGTTCTTCTAGTTGTCTTTTATCTTCTTGTAGTTGTGTTTCATCTTATATTGGTTGTTTTTCACGTTCTACTGGTTGTATTTCATCTTCTTCAAGTTGTATTTCTCTTGTTCAAATTGTATTTCATCTTGTACGAGTTGTTATTTGTGTTCTAATAGCTCTGTTTCATGTTCTTCTGAATGTGTTTCATGTTCCAGTAGTGGTTTTTCATCTTCTTCAAGTTGACTTTCATCATATATTGATTGTATTTCTTGTTCATCTAGTTGTGTTTAATATTGTACTAGTTGTATTTCACGTTCTAAATCTCATTCATTATTGGGCATTCCAGAGAGCAGGAGACGAATTCTAGGGTTGAGGTTCGACGGCTAGCTTGGAGACGAAGTTGAGAGGAGCATAACGAGAGTTTTGCGACGAATCTTCATCGTTCTTCTAGTTTTTCTATGAACTCTTTTATCTTTATTTGTTTTCTTTGTTCTTTGATCATGCTTGAGTAGTTTACTTTGTTTCTAGGGTTACGATGTAGTTTGATACTTTGTTTTGCATGCATGTTGTTTGAATTTGTGTTGAACAATAGTGTTTAATTGTTTGAGTATTATCTTAATTGCTTTGTTGAAGTTGATTGAATGATTCATGTTTGTTTACTGTTAGATGCCTATAACATCTTTCTTGTACTTTGGCCTTGATGTTTCTTTCAACCAGACTTAGTATCTGAGGTAGGTTTACGAGCCGTAAGGCGAGACCAAAAAGTAACTGAGAGGTGAACTTTACCATTTATCGAGAGATATTGGTTACCTTTAGTAAACCGGACGATTAACTTAGATTAAAACCCTGAGAAGGTGAAATTGCATTTCCGATACCAAGTTTATTAAGCCAACAAACGAGAGTTGAGGTTTGGGAACATTAGGTTCGGTCAATGAATCCTTACACTAAAGAACAACGCAAAAACAGACAACTGCTGCATTTGCTCGAGGTCCACGCGGGCCGCGTATGAGAGTACGCGGGTCGCGTGTTCCATGCGGGTCGCGTGTGAAAGCACGCGGGTCGCATGAGTACCGAGAGGCAAGGTTGATAATGAATCGAAAACCCAGGAAACGCTCTTCTCCATTTGATAAAACCCAAATTTACTTTCTGTCAATTTAATTACTTGTGTTATTGATTGAATTTAGGATTTAAACAACCAAACCAACCTTTTTCCAACTTCTAGTACCTAATTAATTTAGATAGAATTCCAGATTTGATTAAAGAACCGTCCTGTGGATCGATACCTAATTATACTGTACGACGGGATTGTGCACTTGCAATCTAGTCGAAAGTTGAATAAGGTTAAAAGCTACAGCTCGCTGTAGTGAAACTTTGTGATACACTTTTGTGCGAACAAGTTTTTGGCGCCGTTGCCGGGGACGGCATCATTTATCTTTTCTGGATTTTTGTTTATTTTGATTAATCTAGATTTTAATTTGTATTCTTTCTTTTGTTTTTCTCTCTCTTTCAGGAACACTGGCTTTCATACCACCTCCTACGGGCGATTACCATCTCAGGAGCAGAGGCCCGATACCTGACGCGACCCGCATTGAATTGCACGCGGACCGCGTCCCTCTTCTCAAAACTGACACAAGATCTGTGCGCTCAGCCCCAGCTGCAACACCTCCTCACGCGGCCCGCATACAACACACGCGGTCCGTGCAAACCGACCCAAACAGACAAGGAACTTCCAGCAGAGCAACAATGAGCAACAACGGGGACGAGAATCTGACTGATGATGAGTACCAGGAGGACATCGTGCCGAGGACATTGCGCGAGTTCAATGTGCCTAGGGCTGGAGACGTGAGAGGCGCGATCAGACTGCCACAGATACCAGGACAACAACCGAACTTCAATCCGGGCGTTGTTAACATCGTGCAGCAAAACACTTTCCACGGGTTGGATCATGAGGATCCACACTCTCACCTCCAAACTTTTCTTGAATGGTGCACTACCATTAGAACAAATGGCGCAACAAACGATTATATCAGACTTGCTTTATTTCCTTTCACTCTTAGGGATAAGGCCAAAAAATGGTTAGGGTCACTACCAAGAGATTCGATTACCAACTGGAGGGAATTGTCCAACTCATTTCTGACTAGGTTTTTCCCACACAAGAGAACTGCTAAGGTAAGGACCCAACTGACCAGTTTTAGGCAAAGGTCTGATGAACCCCTAAATGAAGCATGGGAAAGGTTTAGGGAGTTGCAATATTCATGTCCACACCATGGTATACCTGACTGGTTATTGATTCAAACTTTTTATGATGGTTTAACAGAGAGCACTCGTACTTCTGTTGATGCTGTTGCAGGTGGAGCTTTGATGTCAAGAGAACCTCTTGAGGCGATGAACTTGATCGACAATATGGCTCAAAACCAACAATGGTCCGGCCGCGACAATTCCAGACCTGGAGGAGGCGGCCGATTCGAAGTCGATCAGATCACAGCTCTAACCGCCAAGATGGAAGCCATGCAAAAGGCTTTCGACAAAATGAGTGTTAAATCTGTTGGTAACCATCCATCACAGCCGGAGTCATGTGTCATGTGCGGCGATAGAGGGCACTCTTACGAGCATTGTCCATTGGCGCAAAGGGATGGAGAGACCGAGCAAGTCAACTCTCTCAACAGCGAGCCATCCTACTTTCCAAAACCTCCATTCAACCGAACCTACTCCAAAGACCCGGTTGAGCAACAGAACTGGAGGTGGAAGCAAAACAACTCCGCGCCATTCAACAACCCCTCGAGCAGCGATAACCGAAACTTCTATAAAAATGCATCTTTCAACAACCGGGAGCCACAACCTCCACCACCAGAGCCGTACATCACTTCTGTTGTCACTAACTTCATGCACGAGCAAGGCAAAATGAATCAGATGATGTTCGAGCAGATGCAGACGATGAGTGCACAAATGGCTGGTTTAGCTGCTCACAACAAGATGTTGGAGGAACAATTGAGTCACCGGACCACCTCTAGCCAACCACCACATGGAAAGCTGCCCAGCCAGCCAGAGCTCAACCCGAGAGAGGAGGTCAAAGCAATCACATTGAGAAGCGGGACTCAATATCATGAACCACCCATGCCAACAAACCAGATTGCACAGCACGCGGGCCGCACCAATGACACGCGCCCCGCGTCACCACCTGAAGAAGAGAACCCGAGCTGCGTCGAATTGACTCGACCGGCAGTCACATCTGGAGAACCTGTGAACGCGACCCGCATCACTGACACGCGGGCCGCATCGAAAGAACCCGAAAGTCAGAAGAAGTCAGGGGCCGAGAAACCGCCACCTTACCGGCCACCTGTACCTTTCCCACAGAGACTAGCTGAGCACAGGCTCAATGATCAGTTCGCCAAGTTCATTCAAGTCATCAAGCAGCTGCACATCACCATCCCATTCACCGAGGCATTGACTCAAATGCCGACTTATGCCAAGTTTCTCAAGGACATCCTCTCGAACAAGCGAAGTTTGGGGGGACACGAGACGGTGAGATTAACAGAACAGTGCAGTGCAATTTTTAGAAATGAGCTCCCGCCCAAACTGGAAGATCCCGGCAAGTTCTCCATTCCTTGCACGATCGGGAAAGCCACAATCAAGAGAGCCCTATGTGACTTGGGGGCTAGCGTGAGTCTCATTCCACGCACAATCTTCGATCGCATGGGGGTAGGTGAGCTCAAACCTACGCGAATGACTCTGCAGCTAGCAGACTCTTCTGTGAGGCGACCACTTGGGATAGTGGAAGATGTGCCAGTTCGAGTTGGCAAGTTTTATGTGCCCGTTGATTTTGTTGTGATGGAGATGAAGGAGGACAAGGAAGTGCCAATCATATTGGGACGGCCTTTCCTCAGAACCGCAGGGGCACTCATGGACGTGAAGGAGGGGACTCTAACCCTACGGATTGGGGACGAGAAAGTTCAGTTCAACCTAAACCAAGCCATGAAGTACCCATCCGAGCCGGCGACATGCTGCGCGGTCGACATGGTTGATCAATTGGCCAAGGAGCAACTCCGGGAGCA
This sequence comes from Carex myosuroides, assembly GCA_028015225.1. NCBI lineage: Eukaryota > Viridiplantae > Streptophyta > Magnoliopsida > Poales > Cyperaceae > Carex > Carex myosuroides. The sequence continues at coordinate 39,742 of CM051484.1, forward strand.
ATACGGTAACTCTTTTAAAAATGACCCTGATTATTTGTCCGAATTGCAGGAGAAGAAAGATGCTCAAGGGAAGGTGTGTGCGGCAGACTCATTTACAACTGGCCCAGTGGAACCAGCACACGGACCGGACACCCCGCACATGGCCCGTGCACTCCCATCTGAGAAGATTCCACACGGACCGCACATAGAGCACACAGTCCATGCACAGGCTCAGCCAAAACAGGTCAAACGAGAATCGAAATTTCTCATTCCTAACCTTGACCCAGATCGCACTGCTACATTCTTGGAGGACTTCAAAGCTCAGCAAGCTGTGATCGGGGACTTGATCGAGAGGCTAACCGGCTCAGCACACAACTTCTGGCATTCGAAGTTCAGCAGGGCACACGGACCGCACACAAACACACACGGTCCGTGCACGATCCCGCCGGACTACTGATCAGGTGTGCTTTCTTTTCCATCTGTCTTGAAGCATTGAGGACAATGCTCAGATTAAGCTTGGGGGGGAGAACTTTGTATCTTAGGTTGCATTTAAGTCATTTTTAAACTTTTTACCTTTTCTTGCACTTTTAGGTGATAAATTTGCACTCTTAGATCATGTTTACTTTTTCTTGCACTTTTAGGTGATAAATTTGCATGATTGCTTGAATTAAGGACTTTTATGAAAAATCTTGGTTGTGATTTGGGATGACCTTGAAATATTAGAACTAACCCCACAATTGATAAAAAGAACTGATTAGGAAAAGATGTTTTGAGAACTTGAGAAGTAGAGAACTCGAATTGGATCGAAACAACATTTTGAAATTGAACTGTGCCCTTTAAATAGGAAAATGGGGATTTAAAACAAGGAAAAATCGAGATATTCATAGGTATGAATGAATACCATTGAATGTGTGTACTCATGGTGTAAGCATAAAAATAAATAAAAAAAAATATAAAAATGAGCAATGAATGAAAAAGATGGAGAACGTAAGAGTACTGGCAATAAGTCCATTTGGGCGCCTTTGAGCTCGTCTCCCAATTTAGAAAAGAAACAAAAGCTTTGCATACACCAACACACGAGGTTCTCGTTTTTCTGACCTAAGCTTGTTCCAAGCTTGGGGGAGCAAAAGAAAAGAAAAATCACCACAAATGAGGGCATAGATTCAATGAAGGAATGAGAAATTGATTAATTCAGGTAATTAACTTTGCAAATCTTAGAAACATTTCGAATTTGAAGTTTGATTAGTCAGTTTGTGGAGTGAATCAAAATTGATCAAGGAAGGTCTAGATTATACCAAAGAGGTTCTCAAAGTTTTTATTAAAGCAATTCATGTAGATTTCCACTTTTACGAGTTTAGTTTGCATTTAGATTAGCTTAGAGTCCAACCCGGTACCTAAGTACGATCTTTGCTTGAGGACAAGCAAGATTTAAGCTTGGGGGAATTTGATGCCTCATTATCATATCTATAAATCCGACCTATTTCTGTACCAAAATCTGTGTTCCAAACCACCGAATCGTGTCTTTTACATTAAAAACACATTGAATATCTATAGAATGTGGTACTGCTATGTTTTCATTCTTACTTTGCAGATAACAAGCGAAATCAGGGAAATTATGAAGTTCTGACGCCTTACACGCGGGCCGCGCCACTTCTGACGCGGGTCGCACAAACCCCTGACGCGACCACAGACGCGATCTCCCTTCTTCACGCGAGGAGCACAGGCACGCGGACCGCGTCACTTACACGCGGGTCGCGTGAATCTAATCCGGAAAGAAAACAGAAGAGGAAATAGAGGCTCAAAGAAGGAAGGTCGGCCAAATGAGCTATATTACGGGATCCCTTGCCACAGAAGGGTATCTCATTCATTATTGGGCATTCCAGAGAGCAGGAGACGAATTCTAGGGTTGAGGTTCGACGGCTAGCTTGGAGACGAAGTTGAGAGGAGCATAACGAGAGTTTTGCGACGAATCTTCATCGTTCTTCTAGTTTTTCTATGAACTCTTTTATCTTTATTTGTTTTCTTTGTTCTTTGATCATGCTTGAGTAGTTTACTTTGTTTCTAGGGTTACGATGTAGTTTGATACTTTGTTTTGCATGCATGTTGTTTGAATTTGTGTTGAACAATAGTGTTTAATTATTTGAGTATTATCTTAATTGCTTTGTTGAAGTTGATTGAATGATTCATGTTTGTTTACTGTTAGATGCCTATAACATCTTTCTTGTACTTTGGCCTTGATGTTTCTTTCAACCAGACTTAGTATCTGACGTAGGTTTACGAGCCGTAAGGCGAGACCAAAAAGTAACTGAGAGGTGAACTGTCACACCCCGCAGCCCAACGAGGCGCGACAGGTGCTCTCCTGCCGTAGACATACGGTTGCCCGTATGCCTACAAGGCAATTACGATATAATAGTAAATGAAAACATAAACAAACAACCAACAACAAATAACAAAAATTCCAGCTGGTCAGGTAATATCATACAAACCCGTATCTCGATGGATACGCACCACAAAATGACATAGAGATCATATATGTACACAATCAAAACATAACTATATACATAATCTCTAATGTCCTCATACCAGACAGTCTAAGCAGCGGAATAACCAGGCCTACCGACCTCGTGCCTCTCTCGGATCTGCTGACCCGGAACCTGAAAAGATAACCCAAAGAGGGGGTGAGAAATAAATTCTCAGTGCGATAAATTTGCCACGTTTCGCTCCTGGACTTGCAATCACAGATTATATTAAAAAATAAAGCACAAATAAAGCTCAGAACAGTTTATAATAATATATAAACATGCACGCATAAACCGACATCAATAAGCCAAATGAAATCAAATCAGGAGTTGCCAAACCGAATTTCAATCACACAATATTTGGTTTAACTCGGATTCAGAAGATCTGGTAGTTATAGGTTTAACCGTGTAAATAAAAGTCTGGTTCCATTTCATATCCGGAAAAATTCATATAAAAACCAAATGTCAATCCAACCACATTCACCCCCTGGGTAATGCCTCCGATACATGTAAACCAATCGACCATTCAAACGCATTCACCCCCTGGGTAATGCCATCCGATACACAAGTCACATATAGTCCAATTCATAATACAGAGTCACTTACCCCTCATCCCAACCGGTACTGGGAACTGCTGAGGGCCAGACAAACTAAAGCTTTAGAATACTGGGTCGTCAAAGTCCGTGCACAGACTTTGACAAATCCGAACACACCCCCTGGGTGTCGTCGCCACAGTGGGGGACGGTAATGCCATATCCACCAACCGATGGTGATATAAATCACGGTGACTTTTAATTCCAAATTAGATCATTCAGATCAATACACAAAGAATACCATACCAGTATGCAGATCAATCAGATAAACAATCCGAGTTCCAATTAATTAGGGCAATGCAATGCATATGCAACACAATCCGATAATGCAATTCAATCAATAATTCAACATGTCAATATAAACACAGTTTAATTCTGAATATAAACTATCAAACAAGTCCAGAAACCCCGCACCTGAGTATATAGTGCACTCGTCTAAGGCTCAGGCGTCTCGAACGATCCCGAGATCCGATGCCTCGTAGGTTTACCACCTATTTATACGTTTAGACTCGATTAAAACATTCGATTGGTATTCCGTAGGTTAAACCGAGTTAAATTAGGTTAAACACGATCTAATGTTCGTATTCGGGTCCTAATGGTATAGGTTTAAGTCATGGTTCAACCAATTAGGTTTAGATAATACAAAATACACATTTTCAGAAATTAAGCAAAAGAGCAAAACAGCCTTTTTGTGCGGGCCGCACGGATTCTGTGCGGGCCGCACGGATTTGTCCGAGAGTTTTGCGGTTCCTCGTGCGGGCCGCAGGAAATTTGTGAAGGCCGCACAAAAATTACATCTGTGACACACAGTTCGTATTTTGGCCATATCTTTGTCATACAGACTCCGATTTGGGTGAATCAAAGCTTGACGGAACCAGAACGAAAAGATCTACAACTTTTATGAAGGAAACACATCCAAATTCGGAATGTAGAATTTTGTACAGCCGCACCAATGGCCGGCCAGTCTGGATTTGGACAGATTTTATTGTCATTTTCGCCCGATTCACCTCCAGATTTTGTTTTGATCGAGGTTCGACATGGTTAACCCTTGCTACGTATTATCGGTTCAGAAGGTATATTACATCTAGGTTATCGAGAATCGACACCTTAAACCATATATTCAATTGGTATACAATTTGGCATAAAACCCTAATTCCAAAATCAACCCAAACGAATAATTCAATCGAACAATACGAATCGAGATGTTCAAACGATTATAACTCGATCAATTCAGATACAAATGGTGCATAACACCTGAAAATTCAGTAATTTCCCCAAATCCCACCATTTTTACCAAACCCTAATTCCATTTCCAATTTCCCAAACAAAATCAATCGATTCAATCCAAATCAAACCGAATATCGAGTTATATCGAATCAATCGAACTTAAATTCGAATTCTCAAAGAAATATATCAATTCGAACAACTTAGGGTTTTCAAAAGATTGTAAAGAAGGAAGATATATACCAAATTGAAGCTTTAGAACTGATCACGATCGTCTAATTAGCTCGAATCTCCGATTTCCGGCAATTTCGACCCGATTTCGTGCTCGATTTCACTCTCTCTCTCTTTCTCTCTTTGGTTCGGCCAAGAGCTAGGGCTCACGAAATTTGGAAGTGTTAATGGTAGAGATTAAAGATAAGAAGGAAGGGGTTATATTAATATATGGTATTTTTGCACATAGGTCCCTCCAATTTTATAATATTGCATAATTTAAAAATAAATCTTCACAAATAGGCCCTTTTATGTATTTTTAATTAAATCAAGGATTCATAATGTAACATGAACTTTACCATTTATCGAGAGATATTGGTTACCTTTAGTAAACCGGACGATTAACTTAGATTAAAACCCTGAGAAGGTGAAATTGCATTTCCGATACCAAGTTTATTAAGCCAACAAACGAGAGTTGAGGTTTGGGAACATTAGGTTCGGTCAATGAATCCTTACACTAAAGAACAACGCAAAAACAGACAACTGCTGCATTTGCTCGAGGTCCACGCGGGCCGCGTATGAGAGTACGCGGGTCGCGTGTTCCATGCGGGTCGCGTGTGAAAGCACGCGGGTCGCATGAGTACCGAGAGGCAAGGTTGATAATGAATCGAAAACCCAGGAAACGCTCTTCTCCATTTGATAAAACCCAAATTTACTTTCTGTCAATTTAATTACTTGTGTTATTGATTGAATTTAGGATTTAAACAACCAAACCAACCTTTTTCCAACTTCTAGTACCTAATTAATTTAGATAGAATTCCAGATTTGATTAAAGAACCGTCCTGTGGATCGATACCTAATTATACTGTACGACGGGATTGTGCACTTGCAATCTAGTCGAAAGTTGAATAAGGTTAAAAGCTACAGCTCGCTGTAGTGAAACTTTGCGATACACTTTTGTGCGAACACCTATTCATATGTAATTTAGCGTAATTAGCCGTAATTTACCGTAATGTAAAGTAATTTAGTGTAATTTAAATTAATATAGTGTAATTCAACATAATTTAAAGTAATTAAGCGTATTTTAGTATAAATATGCTAATTGTATATCAAAAGAAGTAATCTGTCAAATAATTTAAACAAAAAAATTTAATTTTCAGATATCGTCCCTATTCATATGTAAATTTCAAGTATTTAGCGTATTTTAGAATAAATATGCTAATTATATATGAAAAAAGTAATCTATGAAATAATTTAACCAAAAAAATTCATATTTTCAGTGTTTTTCGCCTTTTCAGTGAAGATATCATCCCTATTCTTATGTTATTTAACGTAATTTCGCGTAATTGACCGTATTTTAGCGTAATGTGATGTAATTTAGTGTAATTTAACTTGATAAAGTGTAATTCAACAAAATGTCAAGTAATTTAGCGTATTTTAGCATAAATAAGCTAATTACATATCAAAAGAAGTAATTTATCAAATAATTTAAACAAAAAAATTCAAGTTTTTTGGGTTTTTCGCCTTTTCAGTGAAGATCTTGTCCCTTTTCATATGAAATTTAACGTAATTTAGCGTAATTGACCGTATTTTAGCGTAATGTAATGTAATTTTGTGTAATTTAACTTAATATAGTATAATTCAACATAATTTCAAGTTATTTAGCGTATTTTAGTATAAATATGCTAATTGTATATGAAAGAAGTAATCTATCAAATAATTTAAGCAAAAAAAATTCACATTTTCATTATTTTTCTCCTTTTCAGTGAAGATATTGTCACTATTCATATGTAATTTAGCGTAATTAGCCGTAATTTACCATAATGTAACGTAATTTAGTATAATTTAAATTAATATAGTGTAATTCAACATAATTTAAAGTAATTAAGCGTATTTTAGTATAAATATGCTAATTGTATATCAAAAGAAGTAATCTGTCAAATAATGTAAACAAAAAAATTCGAATTTTCAGATATCGTCCCTATTCATATGTAAATTTCAAGTATTTAGCGTATTTTAGAATAAATATGCTAATTATATATGAAAAAAGTAATCTATGAAATAATTTAACCAAAAAAATTCATATTTTCAGTGTTTTTCGCCTTTTCAGTGAAGATATCATCCCTATTCTTATGTTATTTAACGTAATTTCGCGTAATTGACAGTATTTTAGCGTAATGTGATGTAATTTAGTGTAATTTAACTTGCTATAGTGTAATTCAACAAAATGTCAAGTAATTTAGCGTATTTTAGTATAAATATGCCAATAGTATATCGAAAGAAGTAATCTGTCAAGTAATTTAAACAAAAAAATTTAAATTTTCAGATATCGTCCCTATTCATATGTAAATTTCAAGTAATTTAGTGTGTTTTAGTATAAATTTGCTAATTATATGTCAAAAGAAGTAATCTATCAAATAATTTAAAAAAAAATCATATTTTCAGTGTTTTTCGCCTTTTCAGTGAAGATATGATCCCTATTCTTATGTTATTTAACGTAATTTAGCTTAATTGACTGTATTTTAAAGTAATGTAATGTAATTTTGTGTAATTTAACTTAATGTAGTATAATTCAACATAATTTCAAGTTATTTAGCGTATTTTAGCATAAATATGCTAATTGTATATCAAAGAAGTAATCTATCCAATAATTTAAGCTAAAAAATTCAAATTTTCAGTGTTTTTCGTCTTTTCTGTGAAGATATCGTCCCTATTGATTTGTAATTTAGCGTAATTTAGCGTAATTTACCTTATTTTAGCGTAATGTAATGTAATTTAGTGTAATTTAACTTAATATAGTGTAATTCAAAATAATTTCAAGTAATTTAGCGTATTTTAGCATAAATATGCTAATTACATATCAAAAGAAGTAATTTAGCAAATAATTTAAACAAAAAAATTCAAATTTTTTGGGTTTTTCGCCTTTTCAGTGAAGATCTTGTCCCTACTCATATGAAATTTAACGTAATTTAGCGTAATTGATTGTATTTTAGCGTGATGTAATGTAATTTTGTGTAATTTAACTTAATATAGTATAATTCAACAAAATTTCAAGTTATTTAGCATATTTTAGTATAAATATGCTAATTGTATATGAAAGAAGTAATCTATCAAATCATTTAAGCAAAAAAAATTCACATTTTCAATGTTTTTCACCTTTTCTTTGAAGATATTGTCACACCCCGCGGCCCAACGAGGCGCGACAGGTGATTCCTGCCGTAGACATACGGTTGCCCGTATGCCTACAAGGCAATTACGATATAATAGGAAATAAAACATAAACAAACAACCAAACACACAAATAACATAAATCCCAGCTGGTCAGGTAATATCATACAAACCCGTATCTCGATGGATACGCATCACAAAAATGACATAGAGATCATATATGTACACCACCAAAACATAACTATATACATAATCTCTAATGTCACCATACCAGACAGGCTAAGCAGCGGTGAAACCAGGCCTACCGACCTCGTGCCCCTCTCGGATCTGCCGAACCGGAACCTGAAAAGTTAACCCAAACAGGGGGTGAGAAATAAATTCTCAGTGCGATAAATTTGCCACGTTTCGCTCCTGGACTTGCAATCACAGATTATATTCAAAAATAAAGCACAAATAAAGTTCAGATCAGTTTATAATAATATATAAACATGAACACATAAACCCGACATCAATTAGCCAAACGAAATCAAATCAGGATTTGCCAAACCGAAATTCAATCACACAATATTTGGTTTAACTCGAGCTCAGAATATCTGGTAGTTACAGGCTTAACCGTTTAATTAAAAAGTCTGGTTCCATTTCATATCCGGAATATTCATTTAAAACCAATTGACCATTCAAACACATTACCCCCTGGGCAATGCCTCCGATACACAAGTCACCCATAACCAAATTCATAATACAGAGTCACTTACCCCTCGTCCCAACCGGTACTGGGAACTGCCGAGGGCCAGACGATCTAAAGCTTTAGAATACTGGGCGTCAAAGTCCATGCATAGACTTTGACAAATCCGGATTCACCCCCTGGGTGACGTCGCCACGATGGGAGACGGTAATACCATATCCACCAACCGATGGTGATATAAATCACGGTGACTTTTAATTCCAAATTAGATCATTCAGATCAATACACAAATAATAACCATACCAGCATGCAGATCAATCAGATAAAACAATTCGAGTTTTAATTAATTTGGGCAATGCAATGCATATGCAACACGATTCGATAATGCAATTTAACCAATAATCAACATGTCAATCGAAACACAGTTTAATTCTGAATATAAACTATCAAACAAGTCTAGAAACCCCGCACCTGAGTATATAGCGTACTCGTCTAAGGCTCAGGCGTCTCGAATGATCCCGAGATCCGATGCCTCGTAGGTTTACCACCTATTTATACGTTTAGATTCGATTAAAACATTCGATTGGTATCCCGTAGGTTAAATCGAGTTAAATTAGGATAAACACGGTTTAGGATTCGTATTCGGGTCCTAATGGTATAGGTTTAGGTAATGGTTCAACCAATTAAGTTTGTACAACACAACATATACATTTGCAGAAATTCTGGGTGTCATTGCGGACCGTAATGAATGGGTTGCGGCCCGTAGCCTAACTTTCCAGAGAGTATGTTGTTCTGCTATATTTATTGCAGCCCGTAATGGATATGTTGCGGCCCGCAACAACAACACAGAACAGTCCGAGGTTTTGGTTAAGTCCCTGTTCCCTTGCGGCCCGCAATACTTGTGGTTTCGGTCCGCAATAAATCACACAGAAGCTGGTTTTTATGTCTAGTTAAACTTGTTTCGATCGAGGTTCGACATGGTTAACCCTTGTTACGTATCATCGATTCGACATGGTTCGACATGGTATATTCACCTCTAAGTTATCAAGAACCAACACAATTAAACCATGAATTCAATTGGTATAAAACCCTAATTCCAAATTCAACTCAAATGGATGATTTAATCAAATAACACGAATCGAGATGTTCAAACGACTATAACTCGATCTATTCAGATCCAAATGGTGCATAACACCTGAAAACTTAGTAATTTCCCCAAATCCCACCATTTTACCAAACCCTAATTCACCATTTCCAATTTCAAAAGCAAATCCATTCGATTCAATACAAATCAAACCAAATATCGAGTTATATCAAATCAATCGAACTTTAATTCGAATTCTCAACGAAATACAACAAATCAAACAATTTAGGGTTTTCAAAAGATTGCAAGGAAGGAAAATTATACCAATTTGAAGCTTTAGAACTGAGCACGATCGTCTATTTAGCTCGCATCTCAGATTTCCGACGATTCTGATCAGATTTCACGCTCGATTTCTCTCTCTCTCTCTTTCTCTCTTTGGTTCGGCTAAGCCCTAGCCCTCTCACGAAATTAGATGTACAAATGGAAATATCAAGAGAAGAAGATAGGTGTCATCTTTAATATTTGGAACCTTTGCACATAGGTCCCCCAAGTTTATAATATTGCATTACTTAAAAATCTTTACAATTAGGCCCTTTTTGTATATTTTTATTTATTCAAGGATCATAATGTAACAGATATTGTCCCTATTCATATGTAATTTAGCGTAATTAGCCGTAATTTAGCATAATGTAACGTAATTTAGTGTAATTTAAATTAATATAGTGTAATTCAACATAATTTAAAGTAATTAAGCGTATTTTAGTATAAATATGCTAATTGTATATCAAAATAAGTAATCTGTCAAATAATTTAAACAAAAAAATTCAAATTTTCAGATATCGTCCCTATTCATATGTAAATTTCAAGTAATTTAGCGTATTTTAGAATAAATATGCTAATTATATATGAAAAAAGTAATCTATCAAATAATTTAAACAAAAAAATTCATATTTTCAATGTTTTTCGCCTTTTCAGTGAAGATATCATCCCTATTCTTATGTTATTTAACGTAATTTCGCGTAATTGACCGTATTTTAGTGTAATGTGATGTAATTTAGTGTAATTTAACTTGATATAGTGTAATTCAAAATAATTTCAAGTAATTTAGCGTATTTTAGCATAAATAAGCTAATTACGTATCAAAAGACGTAATTTATCAAATAATTTAAACAAAAAAATTCAAGTTTTTTGGGTTTTTCGCCTTTTCAGTGAAGATCTTGTCCCTATTCATATGAAATTTAACGTAATTTAGCGTAATTGACCGTATTTTAGCGTAATGTAATGTAATTTTGTGTAATTTAACTTAATATAGTATAATTCAACATAATTTCAAGTAATTTAGCGTATTTTAGTATAAATATGCTAATTGTATATGAAACAAGTAATCTATCAAATAATTTAAGCAAAAAAAATTCACATTTTCATTGTTTTTCTCCTTTTCAGTGAAGATATTGTCCCTATTCATATGTAATTTAGCGTAATTAGCCGTAATTTACCGTAATGTAAAGTAATTTAGTGTAATTTAAATTAATATAGTGTAATTCAACATAATTTAAAGTAATTAAGCGTATTTTAGTATAAATATGCTAATTGTATATCAAAAGAAGTAATCTGTCAAATAATTTAAACAAAAAAAATTTAATTTTCAGATATCGTCCCTATTCATATGTAAATTTCAAGTATTTAGCGTATTTTAGAATAAATATGCTAATTATATATGAAAAAAGTAATCTATGAAATAATTTAACCAAAAAAATTCATATTTTCAGTGTTTTTTGCCTTTTCAGTGAAGATATCATCCCTATTCTTATGTTATTTAACGTAATTTCGCGTAATTGACCGTATTTTAGCGTAATGTGATGTAATTTAGTGTAATTTAACTTGATATAGTGTAATTCAAAATAATTTCAAGTAATTTAGCGTATTTTAGCATAAATAAGCTAATTACATATCAAAAGAAGTAATTTATCGAATAATTTTAAAAAAAAATTCAAGTTTTTTGGGTTTTTCGCCTTTTCAGTGAAGATCTTGTCCCTATTCATATGAAATTTAACGTAATTTAGCGTAATTGACCGTATTTTAGCGTAATGTAATGTAATTTTGTGTAATTTAACTTAATATAGTATAATTCAACATAATTTCAAGTAATTTAGCGTATTTTAGTATAAATATGCTAATTGTATATGAAAGAAGTAATCTATCAAATAATTTAAGCAAAAAAAATTGACATTTTCATTGTTTTTCTCCTTTTTAGTGAAGATATTGTCCCTATTCATATGTAATTTAGCGTAATTAGCCGTAATTTACCCTAATGTAACGTAATTTAGTGTAATTTAAATTAATATAGTGTAATTCAACATAATTTAAAGTAATTAAGCGTATTTTAGTATAAATATGCTAATTGTATATCAAAAGAAGTAATCTGTCAAATAATGTAAACAAAAAAATTTGAATTTTCAGATATCGTCCCTATTCATATGTAAATTTCAAGTATTTAGCGTATTTTAGAATAAATATGCTAATTATATATGAAAAAAGTAATCTATGAAATAATTTAACCAAAAAAATTCATATTTTCAGTGCTTTTCGCCTTTTCAGTGAAGATATCTTCCCTATTCTTATGTTATTTAACGTAATTTCGCGTAATTGACCGTATTTTAGCGTAATGTGATGTAATTTAGTGTAATTTAACTTGATATAGTGTAATTCAACAAAATGTCATGTAATTTAGCGTATTTTGGTATAAATATGCCAATTGTATATCGAAAGAAGTAATCTGTCAAATAATTTAAACAAAAAAATTTTAATTTTCAGATATCGTCCCTATTCATAGGTAAATTTCAAGTAATTTAGCGTATTTTATTATCAATTTGCTAATTATATGTCAAAAGAAGTAATCTATCAAATAATTTAAAAAAAAATCATATTTTCAGTGTTTTTCGCTTTTTCAGTGAAGATATGATCCCTTAATTGTCGAATAACTCCGGATACTTCTCTCGGATGCTCTCCTCGAGTTCCCACGTCGCTTCCTTATTGGAATGTCGTCCCCATTTTATCAACACGAGCCGGATCACTTTGCTTCGTAGCCGTTGCTCCTTTCGATCCAATATCCGCATCGGTTCCTCTTGATAGGTCAGATCGTCTTGCACGTGTAGATCAGAATGGTCAATACAATGTGTCGGATCTCGTACATATCTGCACAACTGTGATACATGAAACACCGGATGAACCCGGTCCAACGCTGGTGGTAGTGCAAGCTCGTATGCTACCGGCCCAACTCGTCGCAAAATCTGAAACGGCCCAGTATAACGAGGACTTAGCTTACCCGAAACACCAAATCTATGTACGCCTCTGACAGGCGAAACTCGAAGCCATACGTGATCACTTTCTTGGAATTCCAACGGTCTTCGATGAATATCCGCGTATTTCCTTTGTCTTTCTTGAGCTGACTTGAGCCGACTCAGAACCATTTTCGTTTTCTCAGCAATTTCTTCTAACATTTGTGGTCCCGTAGGCGGATATGTACCCGCTGGTCCCCACCACGGCGGAGTACGGCACTGCTGCCCTGTCAGCGCCTCTTGCGGTGACATGCCAATGCTCGTGTGATAACTGTTGTTATAGGCGAACTCTACCAGATACAAGTGATCAACCCACGAACCTTGTAAACTTAGCGCGCAGGAGCGTAACATGTCTTCCAATGTTTGGATAGTGCGCTCGGATTGACCGTCCGTCTGAGGATGATGCGCTGTACTGAATCTCAGCTTAGTACCCATTGTCTCTTGAAAGCTCTCCCAGAAATGAGAAGTGAACCGAGGATCTCGGTCCGAAATAATATTGCGTGAGCAACCGTGGTATTTGAATTGATATTTCAAGAATAAGTCAGCTAATTCTTGCCCCGATGTCTCAATTCGAAGCGGAATGAAATGAGCTATTTTCGTCATCCGGTCCACAATCACCCAAATAGTGTTATATCTACCAACGGTTCTCGGAAATCCGGATACAAAATCCATTGTGATCGACTCAAATTTCCTCGTAGGTATTTCCAGCGGTCTTAATAATCCTGCTTTTCTCCGTCGATCTGCTTTAACTTGCTGACATATCTGACATTTTTCAACATACCTTTGCACGTCTCGCTTCATTTTCAGCCACCAGAAATATTTCTTCAAATCTTGGTACATTTTTACTTCCCCCGGGTGAATAGCGTAACCCGAGTCGTGCGCCTCCGATAAAACCAGATCTTTCAGTTCAGATTTATTTGGTACACAAATGCGGTCGTGAAACCGCAAAATGTCATCTCCTTGAATTTGAAATGGGGAATCAGCATTTGACTCGTAGTGCAGTTTAAATTTCTGACATCTTGGATCATCCTGTTGCGCTGCACGAATATGTTCATGTAATTCCGATCGGATCTCAACCGCTGCTAGCACAACCGACGCAATTGCAGTTGCGCTAGTCCCCACCTCACTTCTATTGCGCAGTTGCAGCGTTGCGCGAATTTCCAGCGATGTTAAGCGCATGCGCCGCCACCCTGCCGTCGTTCCTGCCGGTGCTGCCGGCGCTGCTAGCCCTGCTAGCACCAGCCCTGCTAGCTTGAAATGCGCCACGTCCGCGCCACATCGGCGCGCCACGCCCAACGCTAGCAGACCCTCCTGTGCTACTGGCGCCTTGCATCCTTATAAGTGAATTCGGGTATTCCCTCGCCCAATGTCCCGCGCTACCACACACGAAACAAGCACTAGCCTTACGCCTACACTCAACCTCATCGTGTGCTTGGTTGCATGATCGGCACCATTGCGAAGGCATCATCGGTTTAAAACCCGGCATAGAGGTCTGTCTGAATGGGGGTCTCGGCGCCATGTTCGGTCGAGGGGGTCTAGTAAATGATGGTCCTCCCCTCGACTTCGACACTTGCCTGCTCTGATCTTCTCGTTGTTTCACATTTCTTTCAGTCACTTGCGTCTTTCTCCTCTTACCATGCATTTCAACCTGTTCAGCGTGATCCATCATTGCTTGTAACTCCGTCGCCATTGGAGTATCCACGATCATAGAGATATGCCCATCCAACCCATCCAAGTATTGCCTATTATGCCTTTCCACATCATTTCTCACATCCGTAGCATAGCGCGATAAGGCCAGAAATTCACTATTGTATTCCACCACCGGACGCCCATCTTGTCTCAACTCTAAGAATTTTCTCCGCAGTGCTTCACGCTGCATATTACTCAGAAACCTCCTATTAAACTGTTGTTCGTACCATTCCCAAGGAATCCTCGCTTCATCCCCTTCATAATTGCGTCGGGCCCCGTCCCACCAGAATCTAGCATCACTTTCCAACTGCTGCTCAACTAACTCCACTTTATTTTCATCGGGGGCACGGCATAAATTCAGCTTTGTATTTATCTGAGCTAGCCATTCCTCAGCTGCCGCATACCCGCCGGTTCCATCATAACGCGGCGGATTCAAGCGCAGAAATGCATCATATAACCTTCGGAAATCTTCGGGTGCCCCGCCGTGAGCCACTGGTGCGACCTCCCGCATCTGTGCTTGACGACCTCTCTCATAGGCCGCAATCAACCGGTCATCCAAGTCCCGGTCTCTACCAGCTCCTCCAGCGCCATCAGCCCCTCCAGCACCTCCAGCACCAGCTGGACCAGCCCCAGCCTGATCCACAACTGGCTCAATAACTAGTTCCGAATTAGGTTCAGGATTCCTCCGAGGTCTGCCTCTACCTCGACGTGCTTCCATTTTCTGAACAAACAAAGTTAGTTTATAACATTCTATATTCCTTATTTATCATATGAAATTCGTAAGTCGTGCTGGCCCCAATTAATATGCATACCACTCTCGTATCCAAACAAGTCTGGTTCAGGTTCTAAACCATGCTCTGATACCACCCGAGGAAGACCTGTCACACCCCGCGGCCCAACGAGGCGCGACAGGTGATTCCTACCGTAGACATACGGTTGCCCGTATGCCTACAAGGCAATTACGATATAATAGGAAATAAAACATAAACAAACAACCAAACACACAAATAACATAAATCCCAGCTGGTCAGGTAATATCATACAAACCCGTATCTCGATGGATACGCATCACAAAAATGACATAGAGATCATATATGTACACCACCAAAACATAACTATATACATAATCTCTAATGTCACCATACCAGACAGGCTAAGCAGCAGTGAAACCAGGCCTACCGACCTCGTGCCCCTCTCGGATCTGCCGAACCGGAACCTGAAAAGTTAACCCAAACAGGGGGTGAGAAATAAATTCTCAGTGCGATAAATTTGCCACGTTTCGCTCCTGGACTTGCAATCACAGATTATATTCAAAAATAAAGCACAAATAAAGTTCAGATCAGTTTATAATAATATATAAACATGAACACATAAACCCGACATCAATTAGCCAAACGAAATCAAATCAGGATTTGCCAAACCGAAATTCAATCACACAATATTTGGTTTAACTCGAGCTCAGAATATCTGGTAGTTACAGGCTTAACCGTTTAATTAAAAAGTCTGGTTCCATTTCATATCGGGAATATTCATTTAAAACCAATTGACCATTCAAACACAATACCCCCTGGGCAATGCCTCCGATACACAAGTCACCCATAACCAAATTCATAATACAGAGTCACTTACCCCTCGTCCCAACCGGTACTGGGAACTGCCGAGGGCCAGACGATCTAAAGCTTTAGAATACTGGGCGTCAAAGTCCATGCATAGACTTTGACAAATCCGGATTCACCCCCTGGGTGACGTCGCCACGATGGGAGACGGTAATACCATATCCACCAACCGATGGTGATATAAATCACGGTGACTTTTAATTCCAAATTAGATCATTCAGATCAATACACAAATAATAACCATACCAGCATGCAGATCAATCAGATAAAACAATTCGAGTTTTAATTAATTTGGGCAATGCAATGCATATGCAACACGATTCGATAATGCAATTTAACCAATAATCAACATGTCAATCGAAACACAGTTTAATTCTGAATATAAACTATCAAACAAGTCCAGAAACCCCGCACCTGAGTATATAGCGTACTCGTCTAAGGCTCAGGCGTCTCGAATGATCCCGAGATCCGATGCCTCGTAGGTTTACCACCTATTTATACGTTTAGATTCGATTAAAACATTCGATTGGTATCCCGTAGGTTAAATCGAGTTAAATTAGGTTAAACACAGTTTAGGATTCGTATTCGGGTCCTAATGGTATAGGTTTAGGTAATGGTTCAACCAATTAAGTTTGTACAACACAACATATACATTTGCATAAATTCTGGGTGTCATTGCGAACTGTAATGAATGGGTTGCGGCCCGTAGCCTAACTTTCCAGAGAGTATGTTGTTCTGCTATATTTATTGCGGCCCGTAATGGATATGTTGCGGCCCGCAACAACAACACAGAACAGTCCGAGGTTTTGGTTAAGTCCCTGTTCCCTTGCGGCCCGCAATACTTGTGGTTTCGGTCCGCAATAAATCACACAGAAGCTGGTTTTTATGTCTAGTTAAACTTGTTTCGATCGAGGTTCGACATGGTTAACCCTTGTTACGTATCATCGATTCGACATGGTTCGACATGGTATATTCACCTCTAAGTTATCAAGAACCAACACAATTAAACCATGAATTCAATTGGTATAAAACCCTAATTCCAAATTCAACTCAAATGGATGATTTAATCAAATAACACGAATCGAGATGTTCAAACGACTATAACTCGATCTATTCAGATCCAAATGGTGCATAACACCTGAAAACTTAGTAATTTCCCCAAATCCCACCATTTTACCAAACCCTAATTCACCATTTCCAATTTCAAAAGCAAATCCATTCGATTCAATACAAATCAAACCAAATATCGAGTTATATCAAATCAATCGAACTTTAATTCGAATTCTCAACGAAATACAACAAATCAAACAATTTAGGGTTTTCAAAAGATTGCAAGGAAGGAAAATTATACCAATTTGAAGCTTTAGAACTGAGCACGATCGTCTATTTAGCTCGCATCTCAGATTTCCGACGATTCTGATCAGATTTCACGCTCGATTTCTCTCTCTCTCTCTTTCTCTCTTTGGTTCGGCTAAGCCCTAGCCCTCTCACGAAATTAGATGTACAAATGGAAATATCAAGAGAAGAAGATAGGTGTCATCTTTAATATTTGGAACCTTTGCACATAGGTCCCCCAAGTTTATAATATTGCATTACTTAAAAATCTTTACAATTAGGCCCTTTTTGTATATTTTTATTTATTCAAGGATCATAATGTAACAGATATTGTCCCTATTCATATGTAATTTAGCGTAATTAGCCGTAATTTAGCGTAATTAGCCGTAATTTAGCATAATGTAACGTAATTTAGTGTAATTTAAATTAATATAGTGTAATTCAACATAAGTTAAAGTAATTAAGCGTATTTTAGTATAAATATGCTAATTGTATATCAAAATAAGTAATCTGTCAAATAATTTAAACAAAAAAATTCAAATTTTCAGATATCGTCCCTATTCATATGTAAATTTCAAGTAATTTAGCGTATTTTAGAATAAATATGCTAATTATATATGAAAAAAGTAATCTATCAAATAATTTAAACAAAAAAATTCATATTTTCAATGTTTTTCGCCTTTTCAGTGAAGATATCATCCCTATTCTTATGTTATTTAACGTAATTTCGCGTAATTGACCGTATTTTAGTGTAATGTGATGTAATTTAGTGTAATTTAACTTGATATAGTGTAATTCAAAATAATTTCAAGTAATTTAGCGTATTTTAGCATAAATAAGCTAATTACATATCAAAAGAAGTAATTTATCAAATAATTTAAACAAAAAAATTCAAGTTTTTTGGATTTTTCGCCTTTTCAGTGAAGATCTTGTCCCTATTCATATGAAATTTAACGTAATTTAGCGTAATTGACCGTATTTTAGCGTAATGTAATGTAATTTTATGTAATTTAACTTAATATAGTATAATTCAACATAATTTCAAGTAATTTAGCGTATTTTAGTATAAATATGCTAATTGTATATGAAACAAGTAATCTATCAAATAATTTAAGCAAAAAAAATTCACATTTTCATTGTTTTTCTCCTTTTCAGTGAAGATATTGTCCCTATTCATATGTAATTTAGCGTAATTAGCCGTAATTTACCGTAATGTAAAGTAATTTAGTGTAATTTAAATTAATATAGTGTAATTCATCATAATTTAAAGTAATTAAGCGTATTTTAGTATAAATATGCTAATTGTATATCAAAAGAAGTAATCTGTCAAATAATTTAAACAAAAAAATTTTAATTTTCAGTTATCGTCCCTATTCATATGTAAATTTCAAGTATTTAGGGTATTTTAGAATAAATATGCTAATTATATATGAAAAAAGTAATCTATGAAATAATTTAACCAAAAAAATTCATATTTTCAGTGTTTTTTGCCTTTTCAGTGAAGATATCATCCCTATTCTTATGTTATTTAACGTAATTTCGCGTAATTGACCGTATTTTAGCGTAATGTGATGTAATTTAGTGTAATTTAACTTGATATAGTGTAATTCAAAATAATTTCAAGTAATTTAGCGTATTTTAGCATAAATAAGCTAATTACATATCAAAAGAAGTAATTTATCGAATAATTTTAAAAAAAAATTCAAGTTTTTTGGGTTTTTTGCCTTTTCAGTGAAGATCTTGTCCCTATTCATATGAAATTTAACGTAATTTAGCGTAATTGACCGTATTTTAGCGTAATGTAATGTACTTTTGTGTAATTTAACTTAATATAGTATAATTCAACATAATTTCAAGTAATTTAGCGTATTTTAGTATAAATATAATAATTGTATATGAAAGAAGTAATCTATCAAATAATTTAAGCAAAAAAAATTGACATTTTCATTGTTTTTCTCCTTTTCAGTGAAGATATTGTCCCTATTCATATGTAATTTAGCGTAATTAGCCGTAATTTACCATAATGTAACGTAATTTAGTGTAATTTAAATTAATATAGTGTAATTCAACATAATTTAAAGTAATTAAGCGTATTTTAGTATAAATATGCTAATTGTATATCAAAAGAAGTAATCTGTCAAATAATGTAAACAAAAAAATTTGAATTTTCAGATATCGTCCCTATTCATATGTAAATTTCAAGTATTTAGCGTATTTTAGAATAAATATTGTTACATTATGAATCCTTGATTTAATTAAAAATACATAAAAGGGCCTATTTGTGAAGATTTATTTTTAAATTATGCAATATTATAAAATTGGAGGGACCTATGTGCAAAAATACCATATATTAATATAATCCCTTCCTTCTTATCTCTAATTCCTTCCATTAACACCCAAATTTCGTGAGCCCAAGTTCTTGGCCGAACCAAAGAGAGAAAGAGAGAGAGAGTGAAATCGAGCACGAAATCGGGTCGAAATTGCCGGAAATCGGAGATTCGAGCTAATTAACGATCGTGATCAGTTCTAAAGCTTCAATTTGGTATATATCTTCCTTCTTTACAATCTTTTGAAAACCCTAAGTTGTTCGAATTGATATATTTCTTTGAGAATTCGAATTTAAGTTCGATTGATTCGATATAACTCGATATTCGGTTTGATTTGGATTGAATCGATTGATTTTGTTTGGGAAATTGGAAATGGAATTAGGGTTTGGTAAAAATGGTGGGATTTGGGGAAATTACTGAATTTTCAGGTGTTATGCACCATTTGGATCTGAATTGATCGAGTTATAATCGTTTGAACATCTCGATTCGTATTGTTCGATTGAATTATTCGTTTGGGTTGATTTTGGAATTAGGGTTTTATGCCAAATTGTATACCAATTGAATATATGGTTTAAGGTGTCGATTCTCGATAACCTAGATGTAATATACCTTCTGAACCGATAATACGTAGCAAGGGTTAACCATGTCGAACCTCGATCAAAACAAAATCTGGAGGTGAATCGGGCGAAAATGACAATAAAATCTGTCCAAATCCAGACTGGCCGGCCATTGGTGCGGCTGTACAAAATTCTACATTCCGAATTTGGATCTGTTTCCTTCATGAAAGTTGTAGATCTTTTCGTTCTGGTTCACTCAAGCTTTGATTCACCCAAATCGGAGTCTGTATGACAAAGATATGGCCAAAATATGAACTGTGTGTCACCGATGTAATTTTTGTGCGGCCTTCACAAATTTCCTGCGGCCCGCACGAGGAACCGCAGAACTCTCGGACAAATCCGTGCGGCCCGCACAGAATCCGTGCGGCCCGCACAGAATCCGTGCGGCCCGCACAAAAAGGCTGTTTTGCTCTTTTGCTTAATTTCTGAAAATGTGTATTTTGTATTATCTAAACCTAATTGGTTGAACCATGACTTAAACCTATACCATTAGGACCCGAATACGAACATTAGATCGTGTTTAACCTAATTTAACTCGGTTTAACCTACGGAATATCAATCGAATGTTTTAATCGAGTCTAAACGTATAAATAGGTGGTAAACCTACGAGGCATCGGATCTCGGGATCGTTCGAGACGCCTGAGCCTTAGACGAGTGCACTATATACTCAGGTGCGGGGTTTCTGGACTTGTTTGATAGTTTATATTCAGAATTAAACTGTGTTTATATTGACATGTTGAATTATTGATTGAATTGCATTATCGGATTGTGTTGCATATGCATTGCATTGCCCTAATTAATTGGAACTTGGATTGTTTATCTGATTGATCTGCATACTGGTATGGTATTCTTTGTGTATTGATCTGAATGATCTAATTTGGAATTAAAAGTCACCGTGATTTATATCACCATCGGTTGGTGGATATGGCATTACCGTCCCCCACCGTGGCGACGACACCCAGGGGATGTGTTCGGATTTGTCAAAGTCTATGCATGGACTTTGACGACCCAGTATTCTAAAGCTTTAGTTTGTCTGGCCCTCAGCAGTTCCCAGTACCGGTTGGGATGAGGGGTAAGTGACTCTGTATTATGAATTGGACTATATGTGACTTGTGTATCGGATGGCATTACCCAGGGGGTGAATGCGTTTGAATGGTCGATTGGTTTACATGTATCGGAGGCATTATCCAGGGGGTGAATGTGGTTGGATTGACATTTGGTTTTTATATGAATTTTTCCGGATATGAAATGGAACCAGACTTTTATTTACACGGTTAAACATATAACTACCAGATCTTCTGAATCCGAGTTAAACCAAATATTGTGTGATTGAATTTCGATTTGGCAATTCCTGAGTTGGATTTCATTTGGCTTATTGATGTCGGTTTATGCGTGCATGTCTACATATTATTATAAACTGTTCTGAGCTTTACTTGTGCTTTATTTTTGAATATAATCTGTGATTGCAAGTCCAGGAGCGAAACGTGGCAAATTTATCGCACTGAGAATTTATTTCTCACCCCCTCTTTGGGTTATCTTTTCAGGTTCCGGGTCAGCAGATCCGAGAGAGACACGAGGTCGGTAGGCCTGGTTATTCCGCTGCTTAGACTGTCTGGTATGGTGACATTAGAGATTATGTATATAGTTATGTTTTGGTGATGTACATATATAGTCTCTATGTCATTTTGTGATGCGTATCCATCGAGATACGGGTTTGTATGATATTACCTGACCAGCTGGGTTTATGTTATTTATTTGTTTGGTTGTTTGTTTATGTTTTCATTTACTATTATATCGTAATTGCCTTGTAGGCATACGGGCAACCGTATGTCTACGGCAGGAGAGCACCTGTCGCGCCTCGTTGGGCTGCGGGGTGTGACAAATATGCTAATTATATATGAAAAAAGTAATCTATGAAATAATTTAACCAAAAAAATTCATATTTTCAGTGTTTTTCGCCTTTTCAGTGAAGATATCATCCCTATTCTTATGTTATTTAACGTAATTTCGCGTAATTGACCGTATTTTAGCGTAATGTGATGTAATTTAGTGTAATTTAACTTGATATAGTGTAATTCAACAAAATGTCAAGTAATTTAGCGTATTTTAGTATAAATATGCCAATTGTATATCGAAAGAAGTAATCTGTCAAATAATTTAAACAAAAAAAAATTAATTTTCAGATATCGTCCCTATTCATAGGTAAATTTCAAGTAATTTAGCGTGTTTTATTATCAATTTGCTAATTATATGTCAAAAGAAGTAATCTATCAAATATTTAAAAAAAAATCATATTTTCAGTGTTTTTAGCTTTTTCAGTGAAGATATGATCCCTATTCTTATGTTATTTAACGTAATTTAGCTTAATTGACTGTATTTTAAAGTAATGTAATGTAATTTTGTGTAATTTAACTTAATGTAGTATATTCAACATAATTTCAAGTTATTTAGCGTATTTTAGCATAAATATGCTAATTGTATATCAAAGAAGTAATCTATCCAATAATTTAAGCTAAAAAATTCAAATTTTCACTGTTTTTCGTCTTTTCAGTGAAGATATCGTCCCTATTGATTTGTAATTTAGCGTAATTTAGCGTAATTTACCTTATTTTAGCGTAATGTAAGGTAATTTAGTGTAATTTAACTTAATATAGTGTAATTCAAAATAATTTCAAGTAATTTAGCGTATTTTAGCATAAATATGCTAATTACATATCAAAAGAAGTAATTCATCAAATAATTTAAACAAAAAAATTCAAGTTTTTTGGGTTTTTCGCCTTTTCAGTGAAGATCTTGTCCCTATTCATATGAAATTTAACGTAATTTAGCGTAATTGATTGTATTTTAGCGTGATGTAATGTAATTTTGTGTAATTTAACTTAATATAGTATAATTCAACATAATTTCAAGTTATTTAGCGTATTTTAGTATAAATATGCTAATTGTATATGAAAGAAGTAATCTATCAAATAATTTAAGCAAAAAAATTTCACATTTTCAATGTTTTTCACCTTTTCTTTGAAGATATCGTCCCTATTCATATGTAAATTTCAAGTAATTTAGCGTATTTTACGATAAATTTGCTAATTATATATCAAAAGAAGTAATCTATCAAATAATTTAAACAAAAAAATTCATATTTTCAGTGTTTTTCAGCTTTTCAGTGCAGATATCGTCCCTATTCATATGTAAATTTCAAGTTATTTAGCGTATTTTAGCATAAATATGCTAATTGTATATCAAAGAAGTAATCTATCAAATAATTTAAGCTAAAAAATTCAAATTTTCAGTGTTTTTCGTCTTTTCAGTGAAGATAACGTCCCTATTAATATGTAATTTAGCGTAATTTAACGTAATTTACCTTATTTTAGCGTAATGTAATGTAATTTAGTGTAATTTAACTTAATATAGTGAAATTCAAAATAATTTCACGTAATTTAGCGTATTTTAGCATAAATATGCTAATTACATATGAAAGAAGTAATTTATCAAATAATTTAAACAAAAAAAATTCAAGTTTTTTGGGTTTTTTGCCTTTTCAGTGAAGATCTTGTCCCTATTCATATGTAATTTTCCGTAATTCAGCATAGTTTGCCGTAGTTTAGCGTAATGTAATCTAATTTAGTGTAATTTAACTTTATATAGTGCAATTCAACTTAATTTCATGTAATTTAGCGTATTTTAGTATAAATATGCTAATTATATATCAAAAGAAGTAATCTATCAAATAATTTAAACAAAAAAATTCAAATTTTCAGTGTTTTTCAGCTTTTCAGTGAAGATATAGTCCCTATTCATATGTCAATTTCAAGTAATTTAGCGTATTTTAGTATAAATTAGCTAATTACATATCAAAAGAAGTAATCTATCATATAATTTAAACAAAAAAATTTATATATTCTGTTTTTTTCGCATTTTCAGTGAAGATATCATCCGTATTCTTATGTAATTTAACGTAATTTAGCGTAATTGACCATATTTTAGCGTAATGTGATGTAATTTAGTGTAATTTAACTTAATGTAGTGTAATACAGCATAATTTCAAGTAATTTAGCGTATTTTTGTATAAATATGCTAACTATATATGAAAAGAAATAATCTATCAAATAATTTAAACAAAAAAATTCAAATTTTCAGTGAAAATATCGTCCCTATTCATATGTAAATTTCAAGTAATTTAGCGTATTTTAGTATAAATATGCTAATTATATATCAAAAGAAGTAATCTATCAAATAATTTAAACAAAAAAATTAAAATTTTCAGTGTTTTTCAACTTTTCGGTGAAAATATCGTCCCTATTCATATGTAAATTTCATGTAATTTAGCGTATTTTAGTATAAATATGCTAATTATATATCAAAAGAAGTAATCTATCAAATAATTTAAACAAAAAAATTCAAATTTTCAGTGTTTTTCAGCTTTTCAGTGAAGATATCGTCCCTATTCATATGTAAATTTCAAGTAATTTAGCGTATTTTAGTATAAATTAGCTAATTATATATCAAAAGAAGTAATCTATCAAATAATTTAAACAAAAAAATTTATATATTCAGTTTTTTTCGCATTTTCAGTGAAGATATCATCCGTATTCTTATGTAATTTAACGTAATTTAGCGTAATTGACCATATTTTAGCGTAATGTGATGTAATTTAGTGTAATTTAACTTAATGTAGTGTAATACAGCATAATTTCAAGTAATTTAGCGTATTTTTGTATAAATATGCTAATTATATATGAAAAAATGTAATCTATCAAATAATTTAAACAAAAAAATTCAAATTTTTAGTGTTTTTCAACTTTTCAGTGAAAATATCGTCCCTATTCATATGTAAATTTCAAGTAATTTAGCGTATTTTAGTATAAATATGCTAATTATATATGAAAAAAGTAATCTATCAAATAATTTAAACAAAAAAATTCATATTTTCAGTGTTTTTCGCCTTTTCAGTGAAGATATCATCCCTATTCTTATGTAATTTAACGTCATTTAGCGTAATTGACCATAATTTAGCGTAATGTGATGTAATTTTGTGTAATTTAACTTAATATAGTATAATTCAACATAATTTCAAGTTATTTAGCGTATTTTAGCATAAATATGCTAATTGTATATCAAAGAAGTAATCTATCAAATAATTTAAGCTAAAAAATTCAAATTTTCAGTGTTTTTCGTCTTTTCAGTGAAGCTATCGTCTCTATTCATATGTAATTTAGCGTAATTTAACGTAATTTACCTTATTTTGGCGTAATGTAATGTAATTTAGTGTAATTTAACTTAATATAGTGAAATTCAAAATAATTTCACGTAATTTAGCGTATTTTAGCATAAATATGCTAATTACATATGAAAAGAAGTAATTTATCAAATAATTTAAACAAAAGAATTCAAGTTTTTTGGGTTTTTCGCCTTTTCAGTGAAGATCTTATCCCTATTCTTATGTAATTTTGCGTAATTCAGCATAGTTTGCCGTAGTTTAGCGTAATGTAATCTAATTTAGCGTAATTTAACTTTATATAGTGCAATTCAACTTAATTTCATGTAATTTAGCGTATTTTAGTATAAATATGCTAATTATATATCAAAAGAAGTAATCTATCAAATAATTTAAACAAAAAAATTCAAATTTTCAGTGTTTTTCAGCTTTTCAGTGAAGATATCGTCCCTATTCATATGTAAATTTCAAGTAATTTAGCGTATTTAGTATAAATTAGCTAATTACATATCAAAAGAAGTAATCTATCATATAATTTAAACAAAAAAAATTATATATTCAGTTTTTTTCGCTTTTTCAGTGAAGATATCATCCGTATTCTTATGTAATTTAACGTAATTTAGCGTAATTGACCATATTTTAGCGTAATGTGATGTAATTTAGTGTAATTTAACTTAATGTAGTGTAATACAGCATAATTTCAAGTAATTTAGCGTATTTTTGTATAAATATGCTAAATATATATGAAAAGAAGTAATCTATCAAATAATTTAAACAAAAAAATTCAAATTTTCAGTGTTTTTCAACTTTTCAGTGAAAATATCGTCCCTATTCATATGTAAATTTCAAGTATTTTAGCGTATTTTAGTATAAATATGCTAATTATATATGAAAAAAGTAATCTATCAAATAATTTAAACAAAAAAATTCATATTTTCAGTGTTTTTCGCCTTTTCAGTGAAGATATCATCCCTATTCATATGTAATTTAACGTAATTTAGCGTAATTGACCATATTTTAGCGTAATGTGATGTAATTTTGTGTAATTTAACTTAATATAGTATAATTCAACATAATTTCAAGTTATTTAGCGTATTTGAGTATAAATTAGCTAATTGTATATCAAAGAAGTAATCTATCTAATAATTTAAGCAAAAATATTTCAAATTTTCAGTGTTTTTCGCCTTTTCAGTGAGGATATCGTCCCTATTCATATGTAATTTAGCGTAATTTAACGTAATTTACCGTATTTTAGCGTAATGTATTGTAATTTAGTGTAATATAACTTAATATAGTGTAATACAACATAATTTCAAGTAATTTAGCGTATTTTAGTATAAATAGGCTAATTATATATCAAATGAAGTAATCTATCAAATAATTTAAACAAAAAAATTCAAGTTTTACGTGTTTTCGCCTTTTCAGTGATGATATCGTGCCTATTCATATGTAATTTTGCGTAATTTAGCATAGTTTGCCGTATTGTAGCGTAATGTAATGTAATTTAGTGTAATTTAACCTAATATAGTGCAATTCAACTTAATTTCATGTAATTTAGCGTATTTAAGTATAAATATGCTAATTATATATCAAAAGAAGTAATCTATCAAATAATTTAAACAAAAAAATTCAAATTTTCAGTGTTTTTCAGCTTTTCAGTGCAGGTATCGTCCCTATTCATATGTAAATTTCAAATAATTTAGCGTATTTTAGTATAAATTTGATAATTATATATTAAAAGAAGTAATCTATCAAATAATTTAAACAAAAAAATTCATTTTTCCGTGTTTTTCGCCTTTTCAGTGAAGATATCATCCCTATTCTTATGTTATTTATTGTAATTTAGCGTAATTGACCGTATTTTAGCGTAATGTAATGTAATTTTGTGTAATTTAACTTAATATAGTATAATTCAACATAATTTCAAGTTATTTAGCGTATTTTAGTATAAATATGCTAATTGTATATCAAAGAAGTAATCTATCAAATAATTTAAGCTAAAAAATTCAAATTTGCAGTGTTTTTCGTCTTTTCAGTGAAGATATCGTCCCTATTCATATGTAATTTAGCGTAATTTAACGTAATTTACCTTATTTTAGCGTAATGTAATGTAATTTAGTGTAATTTAACTTAATATAGTGAAATTCAAAATAATTTCACGTAATTTAGCGTATTTTAGCATAAATATGCTAATTACATATGAAATTTAGCGTAATTTTGCGTAATTCAGCATAGTTTGCCGTAGTTTAGCGTATTGTAATCTAATTTAGTGTAATTTAACTTTATATAGTGCAATTCAACTTAATTTCATGTAATTTAGCATATTTTAGTATAAATATGCTAATTATATATCAAAAGAAGTAATCTATCAAATAATTTAAACAAAAAAATTCAAATTTTCAGTGTTTTTCAGCTTTTCAGTGAAGATATCGTCCCTATTCATATGTAAATTTCAAGTAATTTAGCGTATTTTAGTATAAATTAGCTAATTACATATCAAAAGAAGTAATCTATCATATAATTTAAACAAAAAAATTTGTATATTCAGTTTTTTTCGCATTTTCAGTGAAGATATCATCCGTATTCTTATGTATTTGAACGTAATTTAGCGTACTTGTCCATATTTTAGCGTAATGTGATGTAATTTAGTGTAATTTAACTTAATGTAGTGTAATACAGCATAATTTCAAGTAATTTAGCGTATTTTTGTATAAATATGCTAATTATATATGAAAAGAAGTAATCTATCAAATAATTTAAACAAAAAAATTCAAATTTTCAGTGTTTTTCAACTTTTCAGTGAAAATATCGTCCCTATTCATATGTAAATTTCAAGTAATTTAGCGTATTTTAGTATAAATATGCTAATTATATATCAAAAGAAGTAATCTATCAAATAATTTAAACAAAAAAATTCAAATTTTCAGTGTTTTTCAGCTTTTCAGTGAAGATATAGTCCCTATTCATATGTAAATTTCAAGTAATTTAGCGTATTTTAGTATAAATTAGCTAATTACATATCAAAAGAAGTAATCTATCATATAATTTAAACAAAAAAATTTATATATTTAGTTTTTTTCGCCTTTTCAGTGAAGATATCATCTCTATTCTTATGTAATTTAACGTAATTTAGCGTAATTGACCATATTTTAGCGTAATGTGATGTAATTTAGTGTAATTTAACTTAATGTAGTGTAATACAGCATAATTTCAAGTAATTTAGCGTATTTTTGTATAAATATGCTAACTATATATTAAAAGAAGTAATCTATCAAATAATTTAAACAAAAAAATTCAAATTTTCAGTGTTTTTCAACTTTTCAGTGAAAATATCGTCCCTATTCATATGTAAATTCCAAGTAATTTAGCGTATTTTAGTATAAATATGCTAATTATATATCAAAAGAAGTAATCTATCAAATAATTTAAACAAAAAAATTCAAATTTTCAGTGTTTTTCAACTTTTCAGTGAAAATATCGTCCCTATTCATATGTAAATTTCATGTAATTTAGCGTATTTTAGTATAAATATGCTAATTATATATCAAAAGAAGTAATCTATCAAATAATTTAAACAAAAAAATTCAAATTTTCAGTGTTTTTCAGCTTTTCAGTGAAGATGTCGTCCCTATTCATATGTAAATTTCGAGTAATTTAGCGTATTTCAGTATAAATTAGCTAATTATATATCAAAAGAAGTAATATATCATATAATTTAAACAAAAAAATTTATATATTCAGTTTTTTTCGCATTTTCAGTGGAGATATCATCCGTATTCTTATGTAATTTAACGTAATTTAGCGTAATTGACCATATTTTAGCGTAATGTGATGTAATTTAGTGTAATTTAACTTAATGTAGTGTAATACAGCATAATTTCAAGTAATTTAGCGTATTTTTGTATAAATCTGCTAATTATATATGAAAAGAAGTAATCTATCAAATAATATAACCAAAAAAATTCAAATTTTCAGTGTTTTTCAACTTTTCAGTGAAAATATCGTCCCTATTCATATGTAAATTTCAAGTAATTTAGCGTATTTTAGTATAAATATGCTAATTATATACGAAAAAAGTAATCTATCAAATAATTTAAACAAAAAAATTCATATTTTCAGTGTTTTTCGCCTTTTCAGTGAAGATATCATCTCTATTCTTATGTAATTTAACGTAATTTAGCGTAATTGACCATATTTTAGCGTAATGTGATGTAATTTTGTGTAATTTAACTTAATATAGTATAATTCAACATAATTTCAAGTTATTTAGCGTATTTGAGTATAAATTAGCTAATTGTATATCAAAGAAGTAATCTATCAAATAATTTAAGCAAAAATATTTCAAATTTTCAGTCTTTTTCGCCTTTTCAGTGAGGATATCGTCCCTATTCATATGTAATTTAGCGTAATTTAACGTAATTTACCGTATTTTAGCGTAATGTAATGTAATTTAGTGTAATATAACTTAATATAGTGTAATACAACATAATTTCAAGTAATTTAGCGTATTTTAGTATAAATAGGCTAATTATATATCAAATGAAGTAATCTATCAAATAATTTAAACAAAAAAATTCAAGTTTTACTTGTTTTCGCCTTTTCGGTGATGATATCGTGCCTATTCAAATGTAATTTTGCGTAATTTAGCTTAGTTTGCCGTATTGTAGCGTAATGTAATGTAATTTAGTGTAATTTAACCTAATATAGTGCAATTCAACTTAATTTCATGTAATTTAGCGTATTTAAGTATAAATATGCTAAATATATATCAAAAGAAGTAATCTATCAAATAATTTAAACAAAAAAATTGAAATTTTCAGTGTTTTTCAGCTTTTCAGTGCAGGTATCGTCCCTATTCATATGTAAATTTCAAGTAATTTAGCGTAATTGACCATATTTTAGCGTAATGTGATGTAATTTTGTGTAATTTAACTTAATATAGTATAATTCAACATAATTTCAAGTTATTTAGCGTATTTTAGTATAAATTAGCTAATTGTATATCAAAGAAGTAATCATCAAATAATTTAAGCTAAAAAATTCAAATTTTCAGTGCTTTTCGTCTTTTCAGTGAAGATATCGTCCCTATTCATATGTAATTTAGCGTAATTTAACGTAATTTACCTTATTTTAGCGTAATGTAATGTAATTTAGTGTAATTTAACTTAATATAGTGAAATTCAAAATAATTTCACGTAATTTAGCGTATTTTAGCATAAATATGCTAATTACATATGAAAAGAAGTAATTTATCAAATAATTTAAACAAAAAAATTCAAGTTTTTTGGGTTTTTCGCCTTTTCAGTGAAGATCTTGTCCCTATTCATATGTAATTTTCGTAATTCAGCATAGTTTACCGTAGTTTAGCGTAATGTAATCTAATTTAGCGTATTTTAACTTTATATAGTGCAATTCAACTTAATTTCATGTAATTTAGCTTATTTTAGTATAAATATGCTAATTATATATCAAAAGAAGTAATCTATCAAATAATTTAAACAAAAAAATTCAAATTTTCAGTGTTTTTCAGCTTTTCAGTGAAGATGTCGTCCCTATTCATATGTAAATTTCAAGTAATTTAGCGTATTTTAGTATAAATTAGCTAATTACATATCAAAAGAAGTAATCTATCATATAATTTAAACAAAAAAATTTGTATATTCAATTTTTTCGCATTTTCAGTGAAGATATCATCCGTATTCTTATGTATTTGAACGTAATTTAGCGTAATTGACCATATTTTAGCGTAATGTGATGTAATTTAGTGTAATTTACCTTAATGTAGTGTAATACAGCATAATTTCAAGTAATTTAGCGTATTTTTGTATAAATATGCTAATTATATATGAAAAGAAGTAATCTATCAAATAATTTAAACAAAAAAATTCAAATTTTCAGTGTTTTTCAACTTTTCACTGAAAATATCGTCCCTATTCATATGTAAATTTCAAGTAATTTAGCGTATTTTAGTATAAATATGCTAATTATATATGAAAAAAGTAATCTATCAAATAATTTAAACAAAAAAATTCAAATTTTCAGTGTTTTTTAGCTTTTCAGTGCAGGTATCGTCCCTATTCATATGTTATTTAAGGTAATTTAGCGTAATTGACCGTATTTTAGCGTAATGTGATGTAATTTTGTGTAATTTAACTTAATATAGTATAATTCAACATAATTTCAAGTTATTTAGCGTATTTTAGTATAAATAGCTAATTGTATATCAACGAAGTAATCTATCAAATAATTTAAGCTAAAAAATTCAAATTTTCAGTGCTTTTCGTATTTTCAGTGAAGATATCGTCCCTATTCATATGTAATTTAGCGTAATTTAACGTAATTTACCTTATTTTAGCGTAATGTAATGTAATTTAGTGTAATTTAACTTAATATAGTGAAATTCAAAATAATTTCACGTAATTTAGCGTATTTTAGCATAAATATGCTAATTACATATGAAAAGAAGTAATTTATCAAATAATTTAAACAAAAAAATTCAAGTTTTTTGGGTTTTTTGCCTTTTCAGTGAAGATCTTGTCCCTATTCATATGTAATTTTCGTAATTCAGCATAGTTTACCGTAGTTTAGCGTAATGTAATCTAATTTAGTGTAATTTAACTTTATATAGTGCAATTCAACTTAATTTCATGTAATTTAGCGTATTTTAGTATAAATATGCTAATTATATATCAAAAGAAGTAATCTATCAAATAATTTAAACAAAAAAATTCAAATTTTCAGTGTTTTTCAGCTTTTCAGTGAAGATACCGTCCCTATTCATATGTAAATTTCAAGTAATTTAGCGTATTTTAGTATAAATTAGCTAATTACATATCAAAAGAAGTAATCTATCATATAATTTAAACAAAAAAATTTGTATATTCAATTTTTTCGCATTTTCAGTGAAGATATCATCCGTATTCTTATGTATTTGAACGTAATTTAGCGTAATTGACCATATTTTAGCGTAATGTGATGTAATTTAGTGTAATTTAACTTAATGTAGTGTAATACAGCATAATTTCAAGTAATTTAGCGTATTTTTGTATAAATATGCTAATTATATATGAAAAGAAGTAATCTATCAATTAATTTAAACAAAAAAATTCAAATTTTCAGTGTTTTTCAACTTTTCACTGAAAATATCGTCCCTATTCATATGTAAATTTCAAGTAATTTAGCGTATTTTAGTATAAATATGCTAATTATATATGAAAAAAGTAATCTATCAAATAATTTAAACAAAAAAATTCAAATTTTCAGTGTTTTTTAGCTTTTCAGTGCAGGTATCGTCCCTATTCATATGTAAATTTCAAGTAATTTAGCGTATTTTAGTATAAATTTGATAATTATATATTAAAAGAAGTAAACTATCAAATAATTTAAACAAAAAAATTCATATTTTCCGTGTTTTTTGCCTTTTCAGTGAAGATATCATCCCTATTCTTATGTTATTTAACGTAATTTAGCGTAATTGACCGTATTTTAGCGTAATGTGATGTAATTTTGTGTAATTTAACTTAATATAGTATAATTCAACATAATTTCAAGTTATTTAGCGTATTTTAGCATAAATATGCTAATTGTATATCAAAGAAGTAATCTATCAAATAATTTAAGCTAAAAAATTCAAATTTTCAGTGCTTTTCGTCTTTTCAGTGAAGATATCGTCCCTATTCATATGTAATTTAGCGTAATTTAACGTAATTTACCTTATTTTAGCGTAATGTAATGTAATTTAGTGTAATTTAACTTAATGTAGTGTAATACAGCATAATTTCAAGTAATTTAGCGTATTTTTGTATAAATATGCTAACTATATATGAAAAGAAGTAATCTATCAAATAATTTAAACAAAAAAATTCAAATTTTCAGTGTTTTTCAACTTTTCAGTGAAAATATCGTCCCTATTCATATGTAAATTTCAAGTAATTTAGCGTATTTTAGTATAAATATGCTAATTATATATCAAAAGAAGTAATCTATCAAATAATTTAAACAAAAAAATTCAAATTTTCAGTGTTTTTCAACTTTTCAGTGAAAATATCGTCCCTATTCATATGTAAATTTCATGTAATTTAGCGTATTTTAGTATAAATATGCTAATTATATATCAAAAGAAGTAATCTATCAAATAATTTAAACAAAAAAATTCAAATTTTCAGTGTTTTTCAGCTTTTCAGTGAAGATATCATCCCTATTCATATGTAAATTTCAAGTAAGTTAGCGTATTTCAGTATAAATTAGCTAATTATATATCAAAAGAAGTAATATATCATATAATTTAAACAAAAAAATTTATATATTCAGTTTTTTTCGCATTTTCAGTGGAGATATCATCCGTATTCTTATGTAATTTAACGTCCCTATTTTAGCGTCCCTATTCATATGTAAATTTCAAGTAATTTAGCGTAATTTAACGTCCCTATTCATATGTAAATTTCAAGTAATTTAGCGTATTTTAGTATAAATATGCTAATTATATATGAAAAAAGTAATCTATCAAATAATTTAAACAAAAAAATTCAAATTTTCAGTGTTTTTTAGCTTTTCAGTGCAGGTATCGTCCCTATTCATATGTTATTTAAGGTAATTTAGCGTAATTGACCGTATTTTAGCGTAATGTGATGTAATTTTGTGTAATTTAACTTAATATAGTATAATTCAACATAATTTCAAGTTATTTAGCGTATTTTAGTATAAATAGCTAATTGTATATCAAAGAAGTAATCTATCAAATAATTTAAGCTAAAAAATTCAAATTTTCAGTGCTTTTCATATTTTCAGTGAAGATATCGTCCCTATTCATATGTAATTTAGCGTAATTTAACGTAATTTACCTTATTTTAGCGTAATGTAATGTAATTTAGTGTAATTTAACTTAATATAGTGAAATTCAAAATAATTTCACGTAATTTAGCGTATTTT
The DNA here is from genome assembly GCA_028015225.1 of Carex myosuroides. Classification (NCBI taxonomy): domain Eukaryota; kingdom Viridiplantae; phylum Streptophyta; class Magnoliopsida; order Poales; family Cyperaceae; genus Carex; species Carex myosuroides. Next base: position 74,269 of record CM051484.1, read on the forward strand.
AGCATAAATATGCTAATTACATATGAAAAGAAGTAATTTATCAAATAATTTAAACAAAAAAATTCAAGTTTTTTGGGTTTTTTGCCTTTTCAGTGAAGATCTTGTCCCTATTCATATGTAATTTTCGTAATTCAGCATAGTTTACCGTAGTTTAGCGTAATGTAATCTAATTTAGTGTAATTTAACTTTATATAGTGCAATTCAACTTAATTTCATGTAATTTAGCGTATTTTAGTATAAATATGCTAATTATATATCAAAAGAAGTAATCTATCAAATAATTTAAACAAAAAAATTCAAATTTTCAGTGTTTTTCAGCTTTTCAGTGAAGATATCGTCCCTATTCATATGTAAATTTCAAGTAATTTAGCGTATTTTAGTATAAATTAGCTAATTACATATCAAAAGAAGTAATCTATCATATAATTTAAACAAAAAAATTTGTATATTCAATTTTTTCGCATTTTCAGTGAAGATATCATCCGTATTCTTATGTATTTGAACGTAATTTAGCGTAATTGACCATATTTTAGCGTAATGTGATGTAATTTAGTGTAATTTAACTTAATGTAGTGTAATACAGCATAATTTCAAGTAATTTAGCGTATTTTTGTATAAATATGCTAATTATATATGAAAAGAAGTAATCTATCAAATAATTTAAACAAAAAAATTCAAATTTTCAGTGTTTTTCAACTTTTCACTGAAAATATCGTCCCTATTCATATGTAAATTTCAAGTAATTTAGCGTATTTTAGTATAAATATGCTAATTATATATGAAAAAAGTAATCTATCAAATAATTTAAACAAAAAAATTCAAATTTTCAGTGTTTTTTAGCTTTTCAGTGCAGGTATCGTCCCTATTCATATGTAAATTTCAAGTAATTTAGCGTATTTTAGTATAAATTTGATAATTATATATTAAAAGAAGTAAACTATCAAATAATTTAAACAAAAAAATTCATATTTTCCGTGTTTTTTGCCTTTTCAGTGAAGATATCATCCCTATTCTTATGTTATTAACGTAATTTAGCGTAATTGACCGTATTTTAGCGTAATGTGATGTAATTTTGTGTAATTTAACTTAATATAGTATAATTCAACATAATTTCAAGTTATTTAGCGTATTTTAGCATAAATATGCTAATTGTATATCAAAGAAGTAATCTATCAAATAATTTAAGCTAAAAAATTCAAATTTTCAGTGCTTTTCGTCTTTTCAGTGAAGATATCGTCCCTATTCATATGTAATTTAGCGTAATTTAACGTAATTTACCTTATTTTAGCGTAATGTAATGTAATTTAGTGTAATTTAACTTAATATAGTGAAATTCAAAATAATTTCACGTAATTTAGCGTATTTTAGCATAAATATGCTAATTACATATGAAAAGAAGTAATTTATCAAATAATTTAAACAAAAAAATTCAAGTTTTTTGGGTTTTTCGCCTTTTCAGTGAAGATCTTGTCCCTATTCATATGTAATTTTCGTAATTCAGCATAGTTTACCGTAGTTTAGCGTAATGTAATCTAATTTAGTGTAATTTAACTTTATATAGTGCAATTCAACTTAATTTCATGTAATTTAGCGTATTTTAGTATAAATATGCTAATTATATATCAAAAGAAGTAATCTATCAAATAATTTAAACAAAAAAATTCAAATTTTCAGTGTTTTTCAGCTTTTCAGTGAAGATATCGTCCCTATTCATATGTAAATTTCAAGTAATTTAGCGTATTTTAGTATAAATTAGCTAATTACATATCAAAAGAAGTAATCTATCATATAATTTAAACAAAAAAATTTGTATATTCAGTTTTTTTCGCATTTTCAGTGAAGATATCATCCGTATTCTTATGTATTTGAACGTAATTTAGCGTAATTGACCATATTTTAGCGTAATGTGATGTAATTTAGTGTAATTTAACTTAATGTAGTGTAATACAGCATAATTTCAAGTAATTTAGCGTATTTTTGTATAAATATGCTAATTATATATGAAAAGAAGTAATCTATCAAATAATTTAAACAAAAAAATTCAAATTTTCAGTGTTTTTCAACTTTTCACTGAAAATATCGTCCCTATTCATATGTAAATTTCAAGTAATTTAGCGTATTTTAGTATAAATATGCTAATTATATATGAAAAAAGTAATCTATCAAATAATTTAAACAAAAAAATTCAAATTTTCAGTGTTTTTTAGCTTTTCAGTGCAGGTATCGTCCCTATTCATATGTAAATTTCAAGTAATTTAGAGTATTTTAGTATAAATTTGATAATTATATATTAAAAGAAGTAAACTATCAAATAATTTAAACAAAAAAATTCATATTTTCCGTGTTTTTCGCCTTTTCAGTGAAGATATCATCCCTATTCTTATGTTATTTAACGTAATTTAGCGTAATTGACCGTATTTTAGCGTAATGTGATGTAATTTTGTGTAACTTAACTTAATATAGTATAATTCAACATAATTTCAAGTTATTTATCGTATTTTAGCATAAATATGCTAATTGTATATCAAAGAAGTAATCTATCAAATAATTTATGCTAAAAAATTCAAATTTTCAGTGTTTTTCGTCTTTTCAGTGAAGATATCGTCCCTATTCATATGTAATTTAGCGTAATTTAACGTAATTTACCTTATTTTAGCGTAATGTAATGTAATTTAGTGTAATTTAATTTAATATAGTGAAATTCAAAATAATTTCACGTAATTTAGCGTATTTTAGCATAAATATGCTAATTACATATGAAAAGAAGTAATTTATCAAATAATTTAAACAAAAAAATTCAAGTTTTTTGGGTTTTTCGCCTTTTCAGTGAAGATCTTGTCCCTATTCATATGTAATTTTCGTAATTCAACATAGTTTGCCGTAGTTTAGCGTAATGTAATCTAATTTAGTGTAATTTAACTTTATATAGTGCAATTCAACTTAATTTCATGTAATTTAGCGTATTTTAGTATAAATATGCTAATTATATATCAAAAGAAGTAATCTATCAAATAATTTAAACAAAAAAATTCAAATTTTCAGTGGTTTTCAGCTTTTCAGTGAAGATATCGTCCCTATTCATATGTAAATTTCAAGTAATTTAGCGTATTTTAGTATAAATTAGCTAATTACTTATCAAAATAAGTAATCTATCATATAATTTAAACAAAAAAATTTATATATTCAGTTTTTTTCGCATTTTCAGTGAAGATATCATCCGTATTCTTATGTATTTCAACGTAATTTAGCGTAATTGACCATATTTTAGCGTAATGTGATGTAATTTAGTGTAATTTAACTGAATGTAGTGTAATACAGCATAATTTCAAGTAGTTTAGCGTATTTTTGTATAAATATGCTAATTATATATGAAAAGAAGTAATCTATCAAATAATTTAAACAAAAAAATTCAAATTTTCAGTGTTTTTCAACTTTTCACTGAAAATATCGTCCCTATTCATATGTAAATTTCAAGTAATTTAGCGTATTTTAGTATAAATATGCTAATTATATATGAAAAAAGTAATCTATCAAATAATTTAAACAAAAAAATTCAAATTTTCAGTGTTTTTTAGCTTTTCAGTGCAGGTATCGTCCATATTCATATGTAAATTTCAAGTAATTTAGCGTATTTTAGTATAAATTTGATAATTATATATTAAAAGAAGTAAACTATCAAATAATTTAAACCAAAAAATTCATATTTTCCGTGTTTTTCGCCTTTTCAGTGAAGATATCATCCCTATTCTTATGTTATTTAACGTAATTTAGCGTAATTGACCGTATTTTAGCGTAATGTGATGTAATTTTGTGTAATTTAACTTAATATAGTATAATTCAACATAATTTCAAGTTATTTAGCGTATTTTAGTATAAATTAGCTAATTGTATATCAAAGAAGTAATCTATCAAATAATTTAAGCTAAAAAATTCAAATTTTCAGTGCTTTTCGTCTTTTCAGTGAAGATATCGTCCCTATTCATATGTAATTTAGCGTAATTTAACGTAATTTACCTTATTTTAGCGTAATGTAATGTAATTTAGTGTAATTTAACTTAATATAGTGAAATTCAAAATAATTTCACGTAATTTAGCGTATTTTAGCATAAATATGCTAATTACATATGAAAAGAAGTAATTTATCAAATAATTTAAACAAAAAAATTCAAGTTTTTTGTGTTTTTCGCCTTTTCAGTGAAGATCTTGTCCCTATTCATATGTAATTTTCGTAATTCATCATAGTTTGCCGTAGTTTAGCGTAATGTAATCTAATTTAGTGTAATTTAACTTTATATAGTGCAATTCAACTTAATTTCATGTAATTTAGCGTATTTTAGTATAAATATGCTAATTATATATCAAAAGAAGTAATCTATCAAATAATTTAAACAAAAAAATTCAAATTTTCAGTGTTTTTCAGCTTTTCAGTGAAGATATCGTCCCTATTCATAAGTAAATTTTAAGTAATTTGCGTATTTTAGTATAAATTAGCAAATTGCATATCAAAAGAAGTAATCTATCAAATAATTTAAACAAAAAAATTTATATATTCAGTTTTTTTCGCATTTTCAGTGAAGATATCATCCGTTTTCTTATGTAATTTAACGTAATTTAGCGTAATTGACCATATTTTAACGTAATGTGATGTAATTTAGTGTAATTTAACTTAATGTAGTGTAATACAGCATAATTTCAAGTAATTTAGCGTATTTTTGTATAAATATGCTAATTATATATGAAAAGAAGTAATCTATCAAATAATTTAAACAAAAAAATTCAAATTTTCAGTGTTTTTCAACTTTTCAGTGAAAATATCGTCCCTATTCATATGTAAATTTCAAGTAATTTAGCGTATTTTAGTATAAATATGCTAATTATATATGAAAAAAGTAATCTATCAAATAATTTAAACAAAAAAATTCAAATTTTCAGTGTTTTTCGCCTTTTCAGTGAAGATATCATCCCTATTCTTATGTAATTTAACGTAATTTAGCGTAATTGACCATATTTTAGCGTAATGTGATGTAATTTTGTGTAATTTAACTTAATATAGTATAATTCAACATAATTTCAAGTTATTTAGCGTATTTTAGTATATATTAGCTAATTGTATATCAAAGAAGTAATCTATCAAATAATTTAAGCAAAAAAATTTCAAATTTTCAGTGTTTTTCGCCTTTTCAGTGAGGATATCGTCCCTATTCATATGTAATTTAGCGTAATTTAACGTAATTTGCCGTATTTTAGCGTAATGTAATGTAATTTAGTGTAATATAACTTAATATAGTGTAATACAACATAATTTCAAGTAATTTAGCGTATTTTAGAATAAATAGGCTAATTATATATCAAATGAAGTAATCTATCAAATAATTTAAACAAAAAAATTCTAGTTTTACGTGTTTTCGCCTTTTCAGTGATGATATCGTGCCTATTCATATGTAATTTTGCGTAATTTAGCATAGTTTGCCGTATTGTAGCGTAATGTAATGTAATTTAGTGTAATTTAACCTAATATAGTGCAATTCAACATAATTTCATGTAATTTAGCGTATTTAAGTGTAAATATGCTAATTATATATCAAAAGAAGTAATCTATCAAATAATTTAAACAAAAAAATTCAAATTTTCAGTGTTTTTTAGCTTTTCAGTGCAGGTATCGTCCCTATTCATATGTAAATTTCAAGTAATTTAGCGTATTTTAGAATAAATTTGATAATTATATATTAAAAGAAGTAATCTATCAAATAATTTAAACAAAAAAATTCATTTTTCCGTGTTTTTCGCCTTTTCAGTGAAGATATCATCCCTATTCTTATGTTATTTATCGTAATTTAGCGTAATTGACCGTATTTTAGCGTAATGTAATGAAATTTTGTGTAATTTAACTTAATATAGTATAATTCAACATAATTTCAAGTTATTTAGCGTATTTTAGCATAAATATGCTAATTGTATATCAAAGAAGTAATCTATCAAATAATTTAAGCTAAAGAATTCAAATTTTCAGTGTTTTTCGTCTTTTCAGTGAAGATATCGTCCCTATTCATATGTAATTTAGCGTAATTTAACGTAATTTACCTTATTTTAGCGTAATGTAATGTAATTTAGTGTAATTTAACTTAATATAGTGAAATTCAAAATAATTTCACGTAATTTAGCGTATTTTAGCATAAATATGCTAATTACATATGAAAAGAAGTAATTTATCAAATAATTTAAACAAAAAAATTCAAGTTTTTTGGGTTTTTCGCCTTTTCAGTGAAGATCTTGTCCCTATTCATATGTAATTTTCGTAATTCAGCATAGTTTGCCGTAGTTTAGCGTAATGTAATCTAATTTAGTGTAATTTAACTTTATATAGTGCAATTCAACTTAATTTCATGTAATTTAGCGTATTTTAGTATAAATATGCTAATTATATATCAAAAGAAGTAATCTATCAAATAATTTAAACAAAAAAATTCAAATTTTCAGTGTTTTTCAGCTTTTCAGTGAAGATATCGTCCCTATTCATAAGTAAATTTTAAGTAATTTAGCGTATTTTAGTATAAATTAGCAAACTGCATATCAAAAGAAGTAATCTATCAAATAATTTAAACAAAAAAATTTATATATTCAGTTTTTTTCGCATTTTCAGTGAAGATATCATCCGTTTTCTTATGTAATTTAACGTAATTTAGCGTAATTGACCATATTTTAACGTAATGTGATGTAATTTAGTGTAATTTAACTTAATGTAGTGTAATACAGCATAATTTCAAGTAATTTAGCGTATTTTTGTATAAATATGCTAATTATATATGAAAAGAAGTAATCTATCAAATAATTTAAACAAAAAAATTCAAATTTTCAGTGTTTTTCAACTTTTCAGTGAAAATATCGTCCCTATTCATATGTAAATTTCAAGTAATTTAGCGTATTTTAGTATAAATATGCTAATTATATATGAAAAAAGTAATCTATCAAATAATTTAAACAAAAAAATTCAAATTTTCAGTGTTTTTCGCCTTTTCAGTGAAGATATCATCCCTATTCTTATGTAATTTAACGTAATTTAGCGTAATTGACCATATTTTAGCGTAATGTGATGTAATTTTGTGTAATTTAACTTAATATAGTATAATTCAACATAATTTCAAGTTATTTAGCGTATTTTAGTATATATTAGCTAATTGTATATCAAAGAAGTAATCTATCAAATAATTTAAGCAAAAAAATTTCAAATTTTCAGTGTTTTTCGCCTTTTCAGTGAGGATATCGTCCCTATTCATATGTAATTTAGCGTAATTTAACGTAATTTGCCGTATTTTAGCGTAATGTAATGTAATTTAGTGTAATATAACTTAATATAGTGTAATACAACATAATTTCAAGTAATTTAGCGTATTTTAGAATAAATAGGCTAATTATATATCAAATGAAGTAATCTATCAAATAATTTAAACAAAAAAATTCTAGTTTTACGTGTTTTCGCCTTTTCAGTGATGATATCGTGCCTATTCATATGTAATTTTGCGTAATTTAGCATAGTTTGCCGTATTGTAGCGTAATGTAATGTAATTTAGTGTAATTTAACCTAATATAGTGCAATTCAACATAATTTCATGTAATTTAGCGTATTTAAGTGTAAATATGCTAATTATATATCAAAAGAAGTAATCTATCAAATAATTTAAACAAAAAAATTCAAATTTTCAGTGTTTTTTAGCTTTTCAGTGCAGGTATCGTCCCTATTCTTATGTTATTTATCGTAATTTAGCGTAATTGACCGTATTTTAGCGTAATGTAATGAAATTTTGTGTAATTTAACTTAATATAGTATAATTCAACATAATTTCAAGTTATTTAGCGTATTTTAGCATAAATATGCTAATTGTATATCAAAGAAGTAATCTATCAAATAATTTAAGCTAAAGAATTCAAATTTTCAGTGTTTTTCGTCTTTTCAGTGAAGATATCGTCCCTATTCATATGTAATTTAGCGTAATTTAACGTAATTTACCTTATTTTAGCGTAATGTAATGTAATTTAGTGTAATTTAACTTAATATAGTGAAATTCAAAATAATTTCACGTAATTTAGCGTATTTTAGCATAAATATGCTAATTACATATGAAAAGAAGTAATTTATCAAATAATTTAAACAAAAAATTCAAGTTTTTTGGGTTTTTCGCCTTTTCAGTGAAGATCTTGTCCCTATTCATATGTAATTTTCGTAATTCAGCATAGTTTCCCGTAGTTTAGCGTAATGTAATCTAATTTAGTGTAATTTAACTTTATATAGTGCAATTCAACTTAATTTCATGTAATTTAGCGTATTTTAGTATAAATATGCTAATTATATATCAAAAGAAGTAATCTATCAAATAATTTAAACAAAAAAATTCAAATTTTCAGTGTTTTTCAGCTTTTCAGTGAAGATATCGTCCCTATTCATAAGTAAATTTTAAGTAATTTAGCGTATTTTAGTATAAATTAGCAAACTGCATATCAAAAGAAGTAATCTATCAAATAATTTAAACAAAAAAATTTATATATTCAGTTTTTTTCGCATTTTCAGTGAAGATATCATCCGTTTTCTTATGTAATTTAACGTAATTTAGCGTAATTGACCATATTTTAACGTAATGTGATGTAATTTAGTGTAATTTAACTTAATGTAGTGTAATACAGCATAATTTCAAGTAATTTAGCGTATTTTTGTATAAATATGCTAATTATATATGAAAAGAAGTAATCTATCAAATAATTTAAACAAAAAAATTCAAATTTTCAGTGTTTTTCAACTTTTCAGTGAAAATATCGTCCCTATTCATATGTAAATTTCAAGTAATTTAGCGTATTTTAGTATAAATATGCTAATTATATATGAAAAAAGTAATCTATCAAATAATTTAAACAAAAAAATTCAAATTTTCAGTGTTTTTCGCCTTTTCAGTGAAGATATCATCCCTATTCTTATGTAATTTAACGTAATTTAGCGTAATTGACCATATTTTAGCGTAATGTGATGTAATTTTGTGTAATTTAACTTAATATAGTATAATTCAACATAATTTCAAGTTATTTAGCGTATTTTAGTATATATTAGCTAATTGTATATCAAAGAAGTAATCTATCAAATAATTTAAGCAAAAAAATTTCAAATTTTCAGTGTTTTTCGCCTTTTCAGTGAGGATATCGTCCCTATTCATATGTAATTTAGCGTAATTTAACGTAATTTGCCGTATTTTAGCGTAATGTAATGTAATTTAGTGTAATATAACTTAATATAGTGTAATACAACATAATTTCAAGTAATTTAGCGTATTTTAGAATAAATAGGCTAATTATATATCAAATGAAGTAATCTATCAAATAATTTAAACAAAAAAATTCTAGTTTTACGTGTTTTCGCCTTTTCAGTGATGATATCGTGCCTATTCATATGTAATTTTGCGTAATTTAGCATAGTTTGCCGTATTGTAGCGTAATGTAATGTAATTTAGTGTAATTTAACCTAATATAGTGCAATTCAACATAATTTCATGTAATTTAGCGTATTTAAGTGTAAATATGCTAATTATATATCAAAAGAAGTAATCTATCAAATAATTTAAACAAAAAAATTCAAGTTTTTTGGGTTTTTGGCCTTTTCAGTGAAGATCTTGTCCCTATTCATATGTAATTTTCGTAATTCAGCATAGTTTACCGTAGTTTAGCGTAATGTAATCTAATTTAGTGTAATTTAACTTTATATAGTGCAATTCAACTTAATTTCATGTAATTTAGCGTATTTTAGTATAAATATGCTAATTATATATCAAAAGAAGTAATCTATCAAATAATTTAAACAAAAAAATTCAAATTTTCAGTGTTTTTCAGCTTTTCAGTGAAGATATCGTCCCTATTCATATGTAAATTTCAAGTAATTTAGCGTATTTTAGTATAAATTAGCTAATTACATATCAAAAGAAGTAATCTATCATATAATTTAAACAAAAAAATTTGTATATTCAGTTTTTTTCGCATTTTCAGTGAAGATATCATCCGTATTCTTATGTATTTGAACGTAATTTAGCGTAATTGACCATATTTTAGCGTAATGTGATGTAATTTAGTGTAATTTAACTTAATGTAGTGTAATATAGCATAATTTCAAGTAGTTTAGCGTATTTTTGTATAAATATGCTAATTATATATGAAAAGAATTAATCTATCAAATAATTTAAACAAAAAAATTCAAATTTTCAGTGTTTTTCAACTTTTCAGTGAAAATATCGTCCCTATTCATATGTAAATTTCAAGTAATTTAGCGTATTTTAGTATAAATATGCTAATTATATATGAAAAAAGTAATCTATCAAATAATTTAAACAAAAAAATTCAAATTTCAGTGTTTTTTAGCTTTTCAGTGCAGGTATCGTCCCTATTCATATGTAAATTTCAAGTAATTTAGCGTATTTTAGTATAAATTTGATAATTATATATTAAAAGAAGTAAACTATCAAATAATTTAAACAAAAAAATTCATATTTTCCGTGTTTTTCGCCTTTTCAGTGAAGATATCATCCCTATTGTAACACCGTAAACTTTTGAAATTAGATTTATTCAAATTTATTAAGTGGTTAAATCAAATTATATATATATGTATATACAAAAAAATCAATTATGTGGATAGCAAATGATAATTATACGATTGTTGTGATTTTCGTCGCGGGAAATAACGAAAAATGGTGAAAACAGAGCCCAGTGCGGATGAACCCACCCGCAGTGCGGTTCCATCCACCCACACTGGGTACTTAGCCAATTTTCCAACGTTCAGCCAATTTTTCCCGAGCCTAGTGCGTCCGCACTGAGAGTCAGTGCGGATGGACCACCCGCACTAAATAACTTAGCCAAATTCTGAGATTTCAGTGACCACCCGCAGTGCGGATGGCCACCCGCACCGCCACCCGCATTCGTGGAAATTCAGAAGTATTAACAGTGAAATTTACAGCCAGTGCGGGTCAGCGAACCCGCAGTGCGGATGGACCCATCCGCATTCGCACACTGAAGGTCTATTTTGCAAAATTCCAAAAGGGAAGTGGGGCCCTTTGTCATACACACCTCTTTCTCTCTTTTCCTTTTTCTTTTCCTTTTCTTTCCCCTTCTCTTTTTCTTTCTTCTTTCCTACGCCGACAAAGAGAGAGAGAGAACGAGACAAAGAGAGAGTGAGAGAGAGAGAGCTCCGGGCGACGAAATCCCCCGAAAATCGAGATATCGAACGAGGAACACGTTTCTCGCTCTTTGCTTCCGTTCATTGGTAAATCCCATTTCTATTTCTCTCTCGATTCGTATTTCGGTATTTCTAGGTTTTCGATGAAAACCCGTAGAATTGCACCAAATTGATTGTGCTATGTCTTTGTTGATTCTATAGTGTTTATTGATTTATTTCGTGTTCCAATTTGTAACCGAATTCCCGATTGTGAATTTCTCCGAAATGGAATTAGGTTTTGGTACCATTATCTCGAATTGACCTAATTCCGACTCGAATTGTACCGTGTGGTGCCTTAGCGCACTTATGACTTGATTATTGGTGCCGAAACCGAATGAAAAGCACTATGTGACCTAAACCTATATCATTAGGACCCGAATACGAACCCTAAGCCGTGTTTAACCTAATTCAACTCGGTTTAACCTATCGAATACCAATCGAACGCTGTAATCGAATCTAAGTGTATAAATAGGTGATAATCCTACGAGGCATCGGATCTCGGGATCATTTGAGACGCCTGAGCCTTAGACGAGTGCACTTTATACTCAGGTGCGGGGTTTCTGGACTTGTCTGATATTTCCTTTTCAGAATTAAACTGTTATTCGGTTGTCATGTTGAATATTCATTGATGCATTAGCTGAATTGTGCATTGCATGTGCATAGCCCAATCTGTTTGAAATTGAATTGCTGAAATCTGAATGACTTGCATACTGGTATGGTTTACGATTGTGTCGATCTAATTAGATCTGATTTTTGAGTGTAAGTCACCAGAATTGGAAATGTGAATGAGATTGGTCACCGGCGTGTGACGGGTCACCATCGTGTGACGAATTTGCAAAGCCTGGCATGCGGGTTTTGGCAGGATCCTAAAGCTTTAGCCTACCTGGGACACCGTAAGTCCCCAACCGGTTGGGGCAGGGTCAGTGATTTGATTGACGGTTATGATTATGGGTGACTAGTGTTATCGTCTAAGTCGTTATCCGGCGTGATAAGGCGTTTGAACGGTCAGTTGATTTTACGTTCCAAAACGATGTTGAATGAATTTTCTTGAAATGACTTGGAACCAGAACTTAGGAAATGGTTACGCCAAAGCATTACAGGTGGGTGTCAGATAAAGGGTCCAGCTCGGTGGAACATCTGTAGGTGTCAGTAACCCTACAGATGTGGGTTTGATAAAGGGTCCAGCTCGAGAGAACACCTGTAGTGCTACCAGCTATAATACGGTAAGTTAAGCCTAATGTTATGTTTATTTGAATATCGAATTTGCGATTCCTGGATGTTGATTTCATTTGATTATTTGTTGTCAGGTATATGCATTTTTATCTTATACACTGGTATAGAACTGTGTTATGTTTTATTTGGCGTTTCTTTTTGAAAATGAAACTTGATTGCAAGTCCAGCAATCCGTTGTGGCAATTATCGCACTGAGAATTTATTCTCACCCCACATTTGGGTTATCTTTTCAGGTTTGGGTGCAGCCGGTAGCGGAGAGGCACGTCGGATTTAGGCCATCAGTATATGTCACCTATACCTGAGTTTTTGTTTGGTATTTGACTAGAGATGTACATATGTTTTTTTTGATTGTGATATATTCTCTATGTCATGACCTTTGGTTGTATCCGTACGAGATACTGTTTATATATACTATGACCTGTTTTATATTCGAACCGATTTGTTGTGTGTATTTGTGTTATTGTTGCTTGTTGGGGTTGGTTTTCTATCATATCGTACATGCCTTGTAGGCACACAGGAAACTGTATGTCTACGGCAGGGTCCCGTCACATCCTGCGGGCCGCGGGGTGTGACAGGTCTCCTTTGGTGGTATCAGAGCATGGTTAAGCCTTAACCTGAACCAGTCTGGTAGGATACGTGAGAGTGACACGTAATAAGGGGATCGTAACGGATAAAGAGGTATTCGTATAACGATTATACATATACATTATTATAATGTTGTTTTGGTACAGTATAGAATTATGGAGACTCGTAGAGGCCGCGGACGACCTCGAGTGAATCCGGTTGTCATTGAGCCAGCAGCTGCTAGAGATGGAAATGAGTCGGAGGGTTCTGGAGGAGGGCAGAACCGAGACAGAGAACTAGATGATAGGCTGATCGCGGCTTATGAGAGGGGCCGTCAAGCAGCCGAAAGGCGAGAGGCAGCACCAGTGGATCAGAGAGGTACACCTGAGGAATTCCGCAAATTATATGACTCTTTTATGCGCTTAAACCCGCCGCAGTTTGATGGTACCGGTGGGTATTCAGAGGCGGAAGAATGGTTAGGGAAGATAAATGCAAAGCTCGTATTGTGTCGGGCACCGGAGGAGGACATGGTGGAGTTAGCGGAACAAATGCTGAACGGAGATGCAAGATTTTGGTGGAATGGCGCCCGACGGAATTATGTCGGGGAAGCAGTTAAGATCCCTTGGGAGTGGTTCGAGCAGCAGTTTACTCGGAGGTTTCTGAGTAACATCCATAGGGAGGCTTTGAGAAGAAAATTTCTGGAGTTGCGACAAGAAGGACGGTCAATAGCTGATTATAATAATGAGTTTCTAGCTTTGTCTAGGTATGCTACAGAGATACAGACAGACAGAGTTCGATATCACCGACAGTACTTGGACGGGTTGGACGGGAGCATATCCATGATAGTTGACACTCCGAATGCTACTGAGTTACAATCGATAATGGATCATGCTGAGCAGGTTGAGATGCACGCGAAGAGGCGGAAAGAGCAATTTGCAGAAAGAAATGTGAAACAACGGGCTGATTCGAGTCGACCGGTTGTGAGGTCGAGAGGGGGCTCGTCATCATTTAGACCCCCTCAGAGACAGATTATGACTCCTCGGCCATCTTATGGGCCGGCAGCTACTTCAGGATTTCGACCGGGTTTCCGGCCGGGATTCACGCCTATGTGGTGCCGCTCATGCAATCAGGCACATAATGAGGTTGAGTGCAGACGCCGCAACAGTTCGTGTTTCACATGCGGCGGCGGAGATCATTGGGCAAGAGAGTGCCCACAAGCTACAGTGAGATTTCCAAGTAACAGTGGGGCGGGAAGCTCAGTCAACCGTGGTAGGGGCGGATCAGTGTCGCGAGGACGGGGTACTTCTCAAGCTAGCGGAGGCAGAACAGCAGGACATGTGTCAGCACATGCGTTGGATGTTTCAGGGAATATACTCGACACCCCAGACGTGTTAGAAGAAGGCGGGGAAAAGAGGACTTCAGAGTATCAGACGGATGTGATGACAGGTATACTCTCTATCTCGGACCATGATGCATACTGCTTGATAGATACAGGTTGTAGCCATTCCATCGTGTCGAGGGAGTTAGTAGAAAATTGTCGATGGCCAGTGGAGACGGATAACCGGATTCTTAGTGTTCAGACTCCTTTCGGTTCCACCGACCAAGCCATTACAATATGCCGTAACCGAAAAATTAAAGTAGATGGAAGGGAATTCGAAGCAGACCTCTTAGTTATGGATATTGCGGGATATGATGTGTTATTGGGAATGGATTGGTTAACGAGACACGAGGCAACTATTGACTGTCCGCATCGACGGATCCATTTTGCGAACTCAAGAGGTATATCATGTACTATAAAGTGTAGAGAACTGGGAAAACTGACATCTTGTATTTCAGCTGTAGAAGTGAAACATTTATTAGAAACAGGGTGTACAGCTTATCTGGCGGCCGTGGTTTATACGGCTGCAGCAGTTCCAGAGATCAGCACTATTCCGGTGGTGTCAGAGTTTTCGGATGTGTTTCCAGATGAGATCGTGGGGTTGCCACCTGAACGAGAAGTGGAGTTCGGTATCAAACTGGTACCGGGCACAACACCTATTTCAAAGGCACCGTATCGAATGGCACCTGCCGAGCTGAAAGAACTTAAGGCGCAGTTGGAAGACATGTTGGAGAATGGATTTATCAGACCTAGCACGTCGCCGTGGGGCGCACCGGTATTATTTGTCAAGAAAAAGGACGGCACGCTGAGGTTATGTATTGACTACCGTGAGCTGAATAAGGTAACCGTGAAGAATAAATATCCGTTACCGCGGATTGATGAATTGTTCGATCAGTTGCAGGGATCGTCGATATATTCAAAGATTGATCTGAGAACAGGGTATCATCAGCTGAGAATACGGCCGAGTGATGTGGACAAGACGGCATTCCGTACGCGGTACGGGCACTACGAGTACTTAGTGATGCCGTTTGGGCTGACGAACGCACCCGCAGCGTTCATGGACTTGATGCACCGAGTATTCCATGACATGTTGGATTCAACAGTGGTGGTGTTTATCGATGATATCTTGGTATACTCGAAATCCCCGGCAGAACATGAGGTACACTTGAGAATTGTATTACAAAGATTGCGCGAACATCAGTTATTCGCCAAATTATCGAAATGTGAATTTTGGTTGGGGGAAATTACATTTTTGGGGCATGTGGTATCGGGAAGAGGATTAGCGGTTGATCCCGAAAAGATTCGGGCCGTGACTGAATGGAAGAGGCCGGAGACGGTCACGGAAATTCGCAGTTTTCTGGGGTTGGCCGGGTACTACAGGAGATTTGTACTCGGATTTTCGCGGCTAGCTGCGCCGCTTACCAAGTTATTGCGCAAAGGTGTAAAGTTCGACTGGGGTAGCGCGCAAGATAAAAGCTTTGAGGAATTAAAGAGTCGGCTGGTATCCGCACCGATTCTTGCTATGCCGACTGCTGATAAAGAGTATACGGTTTACACCGATGCATCGCGATCAGGGTTGGGTTGTGTACTAATGCAAGATGGTCACGTAATTGCCTACGCATCTCGGCAATTGCGACCGCACGAGCAAAACTACCCGACTCATGACTTGGAGTTAGCGGCGGTAATATTTGCGTTGAAGATTTGGCGGCATTATTTGTATGGCGTGACATGCCGTATGTTCACCGATCATCAGAGTCTAAAATACATCTTCACGCAAAGAGAATTGAATTTGAGGCAAAGGCGGTGGTTAGAGTTGATGAAAGACTACGATCTGGATATACAGTATCACGCGGGGAAAGCGAATGTAGTAGCAGATGCGCTGAGCAGGAAGAGTCAGGTAAACCTAGCGTCAGTTATTACAAGTGAAGTGAAACTGCTCGAGGAAATGCGAAGGTTAGAAATACATGTCGGGGCATCACGCGAATTTGCATCGAAGGTTGTATCTAAGAGTATTGGAAGTGGAGTTGAGGCGGGTACAACTGCAATTACATCAGTGGTACTAGCGGCGGTTGAGATCCGATCGGAGTTACACGAGCAGATTCGTGTATCGCAACAGGATGACCCAAAATGTCAGAAATTTAAACTGCACTACGAGTCAAATGCTGATTCCCCCTTTAAAGTCCAAGGAGATGGCATCTTGCGGTTTCATGATCGCATTTGTGTACCAAGTAAAGCTGAACTGAAAGATCTGATTTTATCGGAGGCGCACGACTCGGGTTACGCTATCCACCCGGGTGAAGTAAAAATGTATCAAGACTTGAAGAAGTATTTCTGGTGGCCGAAAATGAAAAGGGACGTGCAAAGGTACGTGGAAAAATGCCAAGTATGTCAGCAGGTTAAAGCGGATCGGCGGAGAAAAGCAGGGTTGCTAAGACCGCTGGAGATACCTACGAGGAAATTTGAGTCGATCACAATGGATTTTGTATCCGGATTTCCGAGAACCGTTGGTAGATATAACACTATTTGGGTTATTGTGGATCGGCTGACAAAGATAGCTCATTTCATTCCGCTTCGAATCGAGACATCGGGGCAAGAATTAGCAGATTTGTTCTTGAGATACCAATTCAAATACCACGGTTGCTCACGCACTATTATTTCGGACCGAGACCCTCGATTTACTTCTCATTTTTGGGCGAGCTTTCAAGAGGCAATGGGTACTAAGCTGAGATTCAGTACGGCCCATCATCCTCAGACTGACGGGCAATCTGAGCGTACTATTCAAACATTGGAGGACATGTTGCGCTCCTGCGCGCTAAGTTTACAAGGTACGTGGGTTGATCACTTGTATCTGGTGGAGTTCGCGTATAACAACAGTTATCACTCGAGCATCGGTATGTCACCGCAAGAGGCGCTGACAGGGCAGCAGTGCAGTACTCCGCTGTGGTGGGGACCAGCGGGTACATATCCGCCTACGGGGCCGCAAATGTTAGAAGAGATTGCTGAGAAAACGAAGATAGTTCTGAGTCGGCTCAAGTCGGCCCAAGAAAGACAAAGGAAGTACGCGGATATACATCGAAGACCGTTGGAATTCCAAGAAAGTGATCACGTATGGCTTCGAGTTTCGCCTGTCAGAGGCGTACACAGATTTGGTGTTTCGGGGAAGCTAAGTCCTCGTTATATTGGGCCATTTCAGATTTTGCGACGAGTTGGACCGGTAGCATACGAACTTGCACTGCCACCAGCGCTGGACCGGGTTCACCCGGTGTTTCATGTATCACAGTTGCGCAGGTATGTGCGAGATCCGGCACATTGTATTGACCATTCTGATTTACACGTGCAAGATGATCTGACTTATCAAGAGGAACCGATGCGGATATTGGATCGAAAAGAACAACGACTACGAAGAAAAGTGATCCGACTCGTGTTGGTAAAATGGGGGCGACATTCCGATAAGGAAGCGACGTGGGAACTCGAGGAAAGCATCCGAGAAAAGTATCCGGAGTTGTTCGACAATTAAGGTACGAAATCAAGTTCAGCGGACTGAACCTCATTTTAAGTGGGGGAGAATTGTAACACCGTAAACTTTTGAAATTAGATTTATTCAAATTTATTAAGTGGTTAAATCAAATTATATATATATGTATATACAAAAAAATCAATTATGTGGATAGCAAATGATAATTATACGATTGTTGTGATTTTCGTCACGGGAAATAACGAAAAATGGTGAAAACAGAGCCCAGTGCGGATGAACCCACCCGCAGTGCGGTTCCATCCACCCACACTGGGTACTTAGCCAATTTTCCAACGTTCAGCCAATTTTTCCCGAGCCTAGTGCGTCCGCACTGAGAGTCAGTGCGGATGGACCACCCGCACTAAATAACTTAGCCAAATTCTGAGATTTCAGTGACCACCCGCAGTGCGGATGGCCACCCGCACCGCCACCCGCATTCGTGGAAATTCAGAAGTATTAACAGTGAAATTTACAGCCAGTGCGGGTCAGCGAACCCGCAGTGCGGATGGACCCATCCGCATTCGCACACTGAAGGTCTATTTTGCAAAATTCCAAAAGGGAAGTGGGGCCCTTTGTCATACACACCTCTTTCTCTCTTTTCCTTTTTCTTTTCCTTTTCTTTCCCCTTCTCTTTTTCTTTCTTCTTTCCTACGCCGACAAAGAGAGAGAGAGAACGAGACAAAGAGAGAGTGAGAGAGAGAGAGCTCCGGGCGACGAAATCCCCCGAAAATCGAGATATCGAACGAGGAACACGTTTCTCGCTCTTTGCTTCCGTTCATTGGTAAATCCCATTTCTATTTCTCTCTCGATTCGTATTTCGGTATTTCTAGGTTTTCGATGAAAACCCGTAGAATTGCACCAAATTGATTGTGCTATGTCTTTGTTGATTCTATAGTGTTTATTGATTTATTTCGTGTTCCAATTTGTAACCGAATTCCCGATTGTGAATTTCTCCGAAATGGAATTAGGTTTTGGTACCATTATCTCGAATTGACCTAATTCCGACTCGAATTGTACCGTGTGGTGCCTTAGCGCACTTATGACTTGATTATTGGTGCCGAAACCGAATGAAAAGCACTATGTGACCTAAACCTATATCATTAGGACCCGAATACGAACCCTAAGCCGTGTTTAACCTAATTCAACTCGGTTTAACCTATCGAATACCAATCGAACGCTGTAATCGAATCTAAGTGTATAAATAGGTGATAATCCTACGAGGCATCGGATCTCGGGATCATTTGAGACGCCTGAGCCTTAGACGAGTGCACTTTATACTCAGGTGCGGGGTTTCTGGACTTGTCTGATATTTCCTTTTCAGAATTAAACTGTTATTCGGTTGTCATGTTGAATATTCATTGATGCATTAGCTGAATTGTGCATTGCATGTGCATAGCCCAATCTGTTTGAAATTGAATTGCTGAAATCTGAATGACTTGCATACTGGTATGGTTTACGATTGTGTCGATCTAATTAGATCTGATTTTTGAGTGTAAGTCACCAGAATTGGAAATGTGAATGAGATTGGTCACCGGCGTGTGACGGGTCACCATCGTGTGACGAATTTGCAAAGCCTGGCATGCGGGTTTTGGCAGGATCCTAAAGCTTTAGCCTACCTGGGACACCGTAAGTCCCCAACCGGTTGGGGCAGGGTCAGTGATTTGATTGACGGTTATGATTATGGGTGACTAGTGTTATCGTCTAAGTCGTTATCCGGCGTGATAAGGCGTTTGAACGGTCAGTTGATTTTACGTTCCAAAACGATGTTGAATGAATTTTCTTGAAATGACTTGGAACCAGAACTTAGGAAATGGTTACGCCAAAGCATTACAGGTGGGTGTCAGATAAAGGGTCCAGCTCGGTGGAACATCTGTAGGTGTCAGTAACCCTACAGATGTGGGTTTGATAAAGGGTCCAGCTCGAGAGAACACCTGTAGTGCTACCAGCTATAATACGGTAAGTTAAGCCTAATGTTATGTTTATTTGAATATCGAATTTGCGATTCCTGGATGTTGATTTCATTTGATTATTTGTTGTCAGGTATATGCATTTTTATCTTATACACTGGTATAGAACTGTGTTATGTTTTATTTGGCGTTTCTTTTTGAAAATGAAACTTGATTGCAAGTCCAGCAATCCGTTGTGGCAATTATCGCACTGAGAATTTATTCTCACCCCACATTTGGGTTATCTTTTCAGGTTTGGGTGCAGCCGGTAGCGGAGAGGCACGTCGGATTTAGGCCATCAGTATATGTCACCTATACCTGAGTTTTTGTTTGGTATTTGACTAGAGATGTACATATGTTTTTTTTGATTGTGATATATTCTCTATGTCATGACCTTTGGTTGTATCCGTACGAGATACTGTTTATATATACTATGACCTGTTTTATATTCGAACCGATTTGTTGTGTGTATTTGTGTTATTGTTGCTTGTTGGGGTTGGTTTTCTATCATATCGTACATGCCTTGTAGGCACACAGGAAACTGTATGTCTACGGCAGGGTCCCGTCACATCCTGCGGGCCGCGGGGTGTGACACCTATTCTTATGTTATTTAACGTAATTTAGCGTAATTGACCGTATTTTAGCGTAATGTAATGTAATTTTGTGAAATTTAACTTAATATAGTATAATTCAACATAATTTCAAGTTATTTAGCATATTTTAGCATAAATATGCTAATTGTATATCAAAGAAGTAATCTATCAAATAATTTATGCTAAAAAATTGAAATTTTCAGTGTTTTTCGTCTTTTCAGTGAAGATATCGTCCCTATTCATATGTAATTTAGCGTAATTTAACGTAATTTACCTTATTTTAGCGTAATGTAATGTAATTTAGTGTAATTTAATTTAATATAGTGAAATTCAAAATAATTTCACGTAATTTAGCGTATTTTAGCATAAATATGCTAATTACATATGAAAAGAAGTAATTTATCAAATAATTTAAACAAAAAAATTCAAGTTTTTTGGGTTTTTCGCATTTTCAGTGAAGATCTTGTCCCTATTCATATGTAATTTTCGTAATTCAGCATAGTTTACCGTAGTTTAGCGTAATGTAATCTAATTTCGTGTAATTTAACTTTATATAGTGCAATTCAACTTAATTTCATGTAATTTAGCGTATTTTAGTATAAATATGCTAATTATATATCAAAAGAAGTAATCTATCAAATAATTTAAACAAAGAAATTCAAATTTTCACTGTTTTTCAGCTTTTCAATGAAGATATCGTCCCTATTCATAAGTAAATTTTAAGTAATTTAGCGTATTTTAGTATAAATTAGGAAATTGCATATCAAAAGAAGTAATCTATCAAATAATTTAAACAAAAAAATTTATATATTCAGTTTTTTTCGCATTTTCAGTGAAGATATCATCCGTATTCTTATGTAATTTAACGTAATTTAGCGTAATTGACCATATTTTAGCGTAATGTGATGTAATTTATCGTAATTTAACTTAATGTAGTGTAATACAGCATAATTTCAAGTAATTTAGCATATTTTTGTATAAATATGCTAATTATATATGAAAAGATGTAATCTATCAAATAATTTAAACAAAAAAATTCAAATTTTCAGTGTTTTTCAACTTTTCAGTGAAAATATCGTCCCTATTCATATGTATATTTCAAGTAATTTAGCGTATTTTAGTATAAATATGCTAATTATATATGAAAAAAGTAATCTATCAAATAATTTAAACAAAAAAATTCATATTTTCAGTGTTTTTCGCCTTTTCAGTGAAGATATCATCCGTATTCTTATGTAATTTAACGTAATTTAGCGTAATTGACCATATTTTAGCGTAATGTGATGTAATTTTGTGTAATTTAACTTAATATAGTATAATTCAACATAATTTCAAGTTATTTAGCGTATTTTAGTCTAAATTAGCTAATTGTATATCAAAGAAGTAATCTATCAAATAATTTAAGCTAAAAAGTTCAAATTTTCAGTGCTTTTCGTCTTTTCAGTGAAGATATCGTCCCTATTCATATGTAATTTAGCGTAATTTAACGTAATTTACGTTATTTTAGCGTAATGTAATGTAATTTAGTGTAATTTAACTTAATATAGTGAAATTCAAAATAATTTCACGTAATTTAGCGTATTTAAGCATAAATATGCTAATTACATATGAAAAGAAGTAATTTATCAAATAATTTAAACAAAAAAATTCAAGTTTTTTGGGTTTTTCGCCTTTTCAGTGAAGATCTTGTCCCTATTCATATGAAATTTAACTTAATTTAGCGTAATTGACCGTATTTTGGCGTAATGTAATGTAATTTTGTGTAATTTAACTAAATATAATATAGTTCAACGTAATTTCAAGTTATTTAGCGTATTTTAGTATAAATTTCCTAATTATATATCAAATGAAGTAATCTATTAAATAATTTAATCAAAAAAATTCAAGTTTTCTTGGTTTTTCGCCTTTTCAGTGATGATCTTGTCCCTATTCATATGAAATTTAACGTAATTTAGCGTAATTGACCGTATGTTAGCGTAATGTAATGTAATTTAGTGTAATTTAACTAAATATAGTATAATTCAACATAATTTCAAGTAATTTAGCGTATTTTAGTATAAATATGCTAATTGTATATCAAAAGAAGTAATCTATCAAATAATTGAATTAAAAAATTTCAAATTTTCAGTGTTTTTCGCCTTTTCAGTGAGGATATCGTCCCTATTCATATGTAATTTAGCGTAATTTAACGTAATTTACCGTATTTTAGCGTAATGTATTGTAATTTAGTGTAATATAACTTAATATAGTGTAATACAACATAATTTCAAGTAATTGAGCGTATTTTAGTATAAATATGCTAATTGTATATCAAAATAAATAATCGATCAAACACTTTAAGCAAAAAAATTCAAAGTTTCAGTGTTTTCGCCTTTTCTGTGAAGATATCTTCCCTATTCATATGTAATATAGCGTAATTTAACTTTGCCGTATCTTAGCGTAATGTAATGTAATTTAGTGTAATATAACTTAATATAGTGTAATACAACATAATTTCAAGTAATTTAGCATATTTTGGTATAAATAGGCTAAATATATATCAGAAGAAGTAACATATCAAATAATTTAAACAAAAAAATTGAAGTTTTCAGTGTTTTCGCCTTTTCAGTGAAGATATTGTGCCTATTCATATGTAATTTTGCGTAATTTAGCGAAATTTAGCATAATTTGTCGTATTTTAGCGTAATGTAATGTAATTTAGTGTAATTTAACTTAATATTGTGCAATTCAAATAATTTAAATAAAAAAATTCAAATTTTCAGTATTTTTTGCCTTTTCTGCGAAGATATCATTGCAATTCATATGTAAATTTCAAGTAATTTAGCGTATTTTAATATAATTATGCTAATTATATATCAAAAGAAATAAACTATCAAACACTTTAGGCAAAAAAATTCAAATTTTCAGTGTTTTCGCATTTTAAGTGAAGATATCATCCCTATTCATATGTAATATAACGTAATTTAACGTTTGCCGAATCTTAGCGTAATGTAATGTAATTTAGTGTAATTTAACTTAATATAGTGCAATTCAACATAACTTCAAGTAATTTAGCGTATTTTAGTATAAATATGCTAATTATATATCAAAAGAAGTAATCTATCAAATAATTTAAACAAAAAAAATTCAAATTTTCAGTGTTTTCAGCTTTTCACTAAAGATATCGTCCCTATTCATATGTAAATCTCAAGTAATTTAGCGTATTTTAATATAAATTTGCTAATTAGATATCAAAAGAAGTAATCTATCAAATAATTTAAACAAAAAATTCATATTTTCAGTGTTTTCGCCTTTTCAGTGAAGATATCATCCCTATTCTTATGTAATTTAATGTAATTTAGCGTAATTGACCGTATTTTAGCGTAATGTGATGTAATTTTGTGTAATTTAACTGAATATAGTATAATTCAACATAATTTCAAGTTATTTAGCGTATTTTAGCATAAATATGCTAATTGTATATCAAAGAAGTAATCTATCAAATAATTTAAGCAAAAAAAATTCAAATTTTCAGTGTTTTCGCCTTTTCAGTGAAGATATCGTGCCTATGCATGTGTAATTTTGCGTAATTTAGCGAAATTTAGCATAGTTTGCCGTATTTTAGCGTAATGTAATGTAATGTAATTTAGTATAATTTAACTTAATATAGTGCAATTCTACATAATTTTAAGTAATTTAGCTTATTTTATAATAAAGATGCTAATTATATATCAAAAGAAGTAATCTATCAAATAATTTAAACAAAAAAATTCAAATTTTCAGTATTTTTCGCCTTTTCTGTGAAGGTATCGTAGCAATTCATATGTAAATTTCAAGTAATTTAGCGTATTTTAGTATAATTATGCTAATTGTATATCAAAAGAAATAATCTATCAAAACACTTTAAGAAAAAAAATTCAAATTTTCAGTGTTTTCGCCTTCTCATTGAAGATATCGTCCCTATTCATATGTAATTTAACGTAATTTATCGTAATTGACGGTATTTTAGCCTAATGTAATGTAATTTAGTGTAATTTTACTTAATATATATGCTAATTGTATATCAAAAGAAGTAATCCATCAAATAATTTAATCAAAAAAATTCAAATTTTCAGTGTTTTTCACCTTTTCAATGAAGATATCATCCCTATTAATATATAATTTAGCGTAATTTACCGTAGGGTTTTGGCTTAGGTTTTGCATATTTTCTCACACTTATATTTAATTAATTAGAGAAAAAGGCTATTGTCACCATTCTTTATGTTTTATTGCAGAAAACAGGTTTTGGGACTATTTTACACCAAATGGAGCTAGAATCGGGTCCATCGGATCAGCGATGCTTATCGACGAAGTCTCTGTTACGGTCCGTATTGCCCAATATGGACCAGGCCTAGCACAGACCAGAAGATAGCGCTGGAAGCATTAAACCCTAACCGTCAAGGTCCTAATACGGACTGTATCACCTGATACGGTCCGTAACCGAAGGCACCTCTTGGGGAATAACTGCCGACAGCTGTATCCAGATCAGTTTCTTAGCCCCTACTCAATCTCCAGACGTCCCTCCACTCCTATATAAGGCCCCTGGGCAGAAGAATAACTTATCTTTGTAATTAGGGTTAGATTTGATTAAAGTGAGAAGAGAGGAGTGCTTGTAACAATGCCGTTCCGCGGCTAAGTTTATTTTCTTAGGTCTAGGCAGTAAACCTTGTTACTCTTAATGTTTTGATATATATATTTCTGTTGATTATGATTTCTTGTTGTTGAATCGAAATGCTTTTGTGATTTACTATCTCTTCATCTAATTTCAATGATCTAGTTTGAGTCCGTTAGGGTAGTGACAGTACTTTAATGGTAAGAGAAACTATTTGTATGAATTAGCCTCGTTGAGATCTATTAGGTTTATGTGAAGAAAATCTTAGCGGGGAAACCATAAACCAGACCAACAAAACGCGTACCAAATTCCATCACTTGCATAAGGAAAATCGCAGTGATCTGTGTAGTAATTTGGGGTATTTAAGAGATCAGTCATTTGCGTAAGGAAACTCGCAGTGTCCTATGTAGAATCTCGGTGAAAGATCTGTCATTCTTGCGTAACATAAATCGCAGTGACCCATGTGGTGTCTTTCATTAAACAACAACAGGAAATCAGACGCAACAGGAATATATTGTCAAGGCGGATTGAGTGGCAATGGTGTGCCGAAACCCTAGGAATTCTCACCTCTATCTTTATTTTAATTACTTTTAATCGATTCCTAATTTACATTGATCAAAACAACATCTCTCAATTTTCAGATTTCGTCTAGCCTTTCGAAAGATTGTGATTCGATCGCTCAAAGCACTGAACCAATATTCCCTGTGGATCGACCTCGAATATACTACTCGATAGGATTGTGCGCTTGCAGTCCGAACCGATAGCATTTCCGAGTTTATAAATATTAAAAGAAACATTGCTATCTTTTGAGTGATCAGTAATGTAATGTAATTTAGAGTAATTTAACTTAATATAGTGTAATTCAACATAATTTCAAGTAATTTGGCATATTTTAGTATAAATATGCTAATTATATATCGAAAGAAGTAATCTATCAAATAATTTAAACAAAAAAATTCAAGTTTTCAGTGTTTTTCGCCTTTTCAGTGAAGATATCGTTCATATTCATATGTAATTTAGCGTAATTTGCCGTATTTTAGCGTAATGTAATGTAATTTAGTGTAATTTAACTTAATATAGTGTAATTCAACATAATTACAAGTAATTTAGCGTATTTTAGTATAAATATGCTAATTATATATCAAAAGAAGTTATCTATCAAATAATTTAAACAAAAAAATTCAAATTTTCATTTTTTTCGCCTTTTCAGTGAAGATATCATCCCTATTCATATGTAATTTAGCATAATTTAGCGTATTCTAGCGTAATGTAATGTAATTTAGTGTAATTTGACTTAATATAGTGTAATTCAACATAATTTCAATTAATTTAGCGTATTTTAGTATAAATATGCTAATTATATATCGAAAGAAGTAATCTATCAATAATTTAAACAAAAAAATTCAAGTTTTCAGTGTTTTTCACCTTTTCAGTGAAGATATCGTCCGTATTCATATGTATTAGCGTAATTAGCCGTAATTTAGCGTATAATGTAATTTAATTTAGTGTAATTTAACTTAATATAGTGTAATTCAACATAATTTCAAGTACGTATTTTATCATAAATATGCTAATTGTACATCAAAAGAAGTAATCTATCAAATAATTTAAACAAAAAAATTCAAATTTTCCTTATTTTTCTCCTTTTCAGTGAAGATATCGTCCCTATTCATATGTTATTTAACGTAATTTTGCGTAATTGACTGTATTTTAGCGTAATATAATGTAATTTAGTGTAATTTAACTTAATATAGTATAATCAACATAATTTCAAGTTATTTAGCAGTATTTTAGTATAAATATGTTAATTGTATATCAAAAGAAGTAATCCATCAAATAATTTAAGCAAAAAATTCAAAATTTTCAGTATTTTTTGCCTTTTCAGTGAAGATATCGTACCAATTCATATGTAATTTTGCGTAATTTAGCGTAATTTGCCGTATTTTAGCGTAATGTAATGTAATTTAGTGTAATATAACTTAATATAGTGTAATACAACATAATTTCAAGTAATTTAGCGTATTTTAGTATAAATATTCTAATTATATATGAAAAGAAGTAATCTATCAAATAATTTAAACAAAAAAATTCAAGTTTTCAATGTTTTGGGCCTTTTCAGTGAAGATCTCGTCCCTATTCATATGTAATTTAGCGTAATTAGCCGTATTTTCGCGTAATGTAATGTAATTTAGTATAATTTAACTTAATATAGTGTAATTCAACATAATTACAAGTAATTTAGCGTATTTTAGTATAAATATGCTAATTATATATCGAAAGAAGTAATCTATCAAATAATTTATACCAAAAAATTCAAGTTTTCAGTGTTTCTCGCCTTTTCAGTGAAGATATCGTCCTTATTCATATGTAATTTACCGTAATTTAGAGTATTTTAGCGTAATGTAATGTAATTTAGTGTAATTTAACTTAATATACTGTAATTCAACTTAATTTCAAGTAATTTAGCGTATTTTATTATCAATATGATAATTATATATCGAAACAAGTACTCTATCAAATAATTTAAACAAAAAAATTCAAGTTTTCAGTGTTTTTCTCCTTCTTAGTGAAGATAACGTCCCTATTCATATGTAATTTAGCGTAATTAGCCGTAATTTAGCGTAATGTAATTTAATTAAGTGTAATTTAACTTAATATAGTGTAATTCAACATAATTTCAAGTAATTAAGCGTATTTTAGTATAAATATGCTAATTGTATATCCAAAGAAGTAATCTATTGTTTGACCCTAAAAAAGTTGCTATTTAAAATCTAACATGGCAAGTAGCAATTTTGGGCAATTAAAATGCCAAGGGCAAACTCAAGTCTTTCAAAAAAAATTGGTATAGCATATTAAAATTCATGATAGCATTCTACATATAAAGTTATGAATTTTGATGTGTGATTTGACCAAAAATCAGTAGGGGATTAATTCCCTATGGATAAAACAGTGATTGGATAATGTACTGTGTATAAATCCCTATGGTACTTAGCAAAATTCCTATTTAAATGGTCACTGGGTACAAGTTGGGGTTGTTAAACAAATCTCAGTAACATAGGGCCCACAAGTCAGTGACACAGCGTCACTTTCGCTGGTTGGCTGAGATCAATGGACGTGGTCTGCACGGATACAATTTCATAGACCGAAGGGTCAGTTGTGTGGTTCACAATACACCCAGCCTAGCCGAACTAAGCTCCTGAGATTAAAACTCGGTGCAGGGTGCAAGTGACCCCTTCACCCTGTGTGCTCTCGGTTCCCTGTACACCGTATTAGAACCCTTACACGATCCATCAATACCGAGAGTAAGCAAGACAAATGAAAGAAATAAGAGAAAGGCACAGTAACCGGCTCAAGGAGACCGACAAGTGGGTCCCCTCGCCAGGTTTCTCTTCTTCTCCTTCTCTTCTACCCGAGCTTCAATTTAAGCTTAAAATTCACCAAAATTAGAAGAAGGAAAGGTGAAGGCTCACCGAAAACTCTGAACAATAGTCTATCCCCCACTCTTCTCTGCCTTCTGTCAAACGCAACAAATACTCAATGTCACTACTTAAACCAGAGAAATTAAGAGCATGGCGATTGAGACAAGCTGAGTGAGGTGAAATTGATGGCTCGGATCTTAAAGGTGGCTTTAATGATATATGGAGATGCTGTAGGGAATGCCAATTTGGGCAAAATGTGCATTAATGCAGGTCTGCACCCGAAGAGCAACACGGTACAATGCAGATATGGCCGAAACATGCTAATAAGTTCATGGCATGTTATAATATGCTTTGGAACACCATAAGCAAAGTATTGCGATGCCACATGCCTTTCTCTTAAATACGCCAATACAATGCACCTCACATGCTACAGCTATTAATACGTTAAAGGGTCCCCAGGACACGTGTTAATCAGTCTCTGGATGAAGACAAAAATGGAAGGATCTCTTCCAGAGGTGCAGGGGCACGTAAATCAAGTGTTGCTATACATGGCCGGTTAATCAAAGGCCGAGATGCTATGTGCAATGTTGAAAATCAATCTGAAGGCTAAAAATCGCCCAACCAAAGATAAATGATGTGTTACATCCTCATTGGACAACCATTGTCATGTATGCATAGATAAATGAAGAAATCAAGTGAAGACCATTGATCAAACAGCTGATGGGCATGATGAATGCCACATCAGTTGAACCCTAAACCCTAAACCATGCTTGCCTTATATAAGGCACCTCAAATGCATACTCGATATACATCTTCTCCTCCAGAAACTCCTGTGTAAAGAGCAAATTAGAAAGTTCAAATTTCAAGAGAGTTTAAGTTAGAAATTTCGAGTTTGAAGCTTTCTTAAGCAAATTTAATAGGTAATCAATACCTATGTGATGTAAGCTCTTGGTGAGCAATGATGTGTATATATTTCATTTTAGTCGAAATAAAGAAGCTTTTTATGAATTTCTTTTCTTTTCTTTACTGTCTTGAGTATTGATCTTCTCTTTTACTTTTCTTTTTCATTTTAAAACTTTCAAAATGATAAATGTGAGAGTTATATAGTTTCTAGTTCATCATAGGATGAATAAAATGAAATATGTAGCTTGATGATCAAATAATATATTTTTATTCCCTTTTCTTGCATCTTTCATGAAGGTAATAACAAAAGTACAAAAGAAAATATATATATGATTTCTTTCTTTTCTTCTTCTTGCCTTCTCTGCCTCCCTTTCTAAAAAAATATATACAAGTATTAATATATATATGTATCTCTTGGAGCTTATGAAATAAAAAAAAATGATAAAGCTTTAATCTTTGATGTTTCTTTCTTTCTTTAAATCTTTTAGCTTCTTCTAAAATAATTAAGTACTAGAAGTATGAGGGTTGAGCCATGATGTATCCCTTCATATGGAAGCTATATTAATTATATTATGAAGTTAAAAGAATAATAAAGTGACAATAAAAAAAAATTAAACACAAGAGGTAGTAGGGTCGAGCCATGAGGTCTCCCCTATTATTCTCTCAACCTAAATGATCAAAGGGCCTACTTGCACAAAGGGATTGATTTAGTCAATAATTAGTGCATTCACATGCATAAATGTTGGAAAAATTAAAAACTATGTGCAAATAGTGAGAAATTGAGGTCTAAAGTGTAAAAGACATTAGCATTGGCTATGATATGTCATTTATGCTCTAAATCTATGATATTTCAATGACTTTCCCTCTTTGGACCCATTTCTTGAGCAAATATGCCAAAAAGAAGTTAAATATCTCAAATATATAAATAGTGAGAGATAGAAGGTTTGAAATACAAATAAACAACAAGTTATGCTTATTCATGATGTTTGCATCTTTAAATCTAAAGAAATCTCAATGATATGTCCTTCAAAATATCAAAAACATGATTTTAAACAAAATCAGGGGCTTCCCTGTGTTCGCTCCCAGATGAGAGGTACAGAGTTTCACCACAGCCTAGGCTGTAGAGTTTAAACCCTATTCAACTCTTGGACGAAGGTTGCAAGTGCACAACCCTGTCGTGTAGTTAGAACGGGTGTCGATCCTCAGGGACGGTCTATTTTCTGAATCTTAACTAATCCTAATTAGGTACTAGAAGTTGAATGTTTGAAGTGTTTGACTATTTCTAAGGTGTATGAACAAATCAATTGAAATGAAAGAATGTATGAACAAGTATGAATGTGTGAACAATTATATGAACAAGGAATTAACATAAAAGAATCAACTAAATGTTTGTATTTTGTACTTATGGTATAAAAGGGCGTTTCAAGGGTTTCAGATTTCATCTTCAACTTTGCCGCTCAGACCTGCCACGCGACCCGCATGCTCTCTCATGCGACCCGTGTGACGCGACCCGCATGCTCTCGCATGCGACCCGCTTGGCCTTAAGCGCTCCGAACCTGGCACGCGACCCGCAAGCTGTGGCTTGCGACCCTCGTGATGCGATCCGCGTGCTAAGTCACGCGACCCGCATGGTCCCTGAGCTGAGTCTGCACATGTCAAGTTTCTTGTTGTTTAAGTCGTGTAAGGTTAGATTGACCGTACCTAGTGTCACTGAACCTCAACTTTCGTGTGTTGGCTTAGCAGACCTGGTTTGGAATTGCAATTTCACCTTCTCAGGTTTAATCAAGCTGTTTGATCTAAACCTAAGTTCTCAATTATGTTTACTAAAGGTATCTACAAGCTGACGTAGAAACTTTCACCTTTCGGCTACTCATTGATCTACAAGCTGAATAGAAACTTTCACCTTTCGGCTACTCATTGACCTCACCTTTCGGTTCTCAGACCTACCTCAGGTACTTAACCTAATTGCAAGAAGCATCAAGCCTTTGGTACAAGAAGAAATGCCTAAGGCATTCAACAGTAAGCAATCAAGAATCAAACAATTTAGATCAAGCAATCTCAGATAACACAAGAATCAAAAAACACGAAATAACAATAAGAATCAATCCATATGCATCATCAAACAAAGTATCAGACTACAAATCCAAACCCTCGAAACTACTGTATCTACTCAGACATGAGTGAAATCAAAACAAGAGAGAGAGATAGAAAGCAAATCATAGTGAGGGAAGAGGTAGAGAAGAGGATTGAAGCTTCAGGTTGAGTCTTCTCCTTCAGATCGCCTCCTCTTCAGCTCCAGATCGTCTTTCTCCTCCTCCGATCGCCTCAGGCGCTCAGCCCTTTACTTCAAACTACACTCTGGTGAAAAATAGCGGAATGAATCGGCCCTCTCTCTATTGCCAGGCCTGCTACATATATAGCTTCCTTTGTGGGCCTTAATTGGGCCTGGCTTGGTTAGCTCGACGCGACCCGCATGAGTTTCCATGCGACCCGCGTCAGGTGGCAAGAATGCGAGCTGTGAGGGTCGCGTCTGAGGTCGCGTCCGGGCTGCAATGCGCCCCGCATCAGGTTGGGACGCGGGTCGCGTGGGGAAGTCAGAACTCTGCTCTTTTTGCCTGTTTTTCGCCTATTTCCTGCAAATCAACCACAAACTGCAGCAGTACCATATTCTATTGATTTTCAATATAAACTATGCAATTTAGTGGTCAAAATCATAAAATCTGGTCTGGAAATAAGGCGAAATAATAGATGAAGTATAGACATATCAATTTCCCCCAAGCTTACCCTTTGCTTGTCCTCAAGCAAATCTGTACTTTCAAACGGGTTTGGAATCTACATGCAAGCTAAATGCCTAAGATGTGAAAATTTACTTAATTGCTCCAATAAAGAAACTGAAGGATCATTTTGCTATGGTTAGGATTTTTCTTTGGTCGATTTTGATTCACCTCATAAATTGATTAACAAAACCTCAAACTCGAAATGTTTCGAAACTTGCAAAGCTGATTACTTGAATTATCGAATTATCATTCTTTCACTAAACTATACCCTCATTTGTAGGAGATTTTCCCTTTTTGTCCCCCCCCAAGCTTGGATCAAGCTTAGGTCAGAAAGTTGCGGACTTCGTGTGTTGATATGTGCAAAATATATATTTTATTTTATTATCTTTTTTTTATTTATTTTATTTTTTTTTTTTCAAATTGGGAGACGAGCTCAAAGGCGTCCATTCAAGACTTATTGCCAGTACTCTTATGTTCTCCGTCTTTTCATTCCTTTTTATTTTCATTTTCTCTCTTTTTTTCTATTTTTTTTTTTTTTTATTATATATTTTTTTTTTATTTGCACATACCATGAATACACACATCCACTAGCGTTCATTCACACCAACGGATATCCCAACTTTTCTATATTTGAAATCCCTATTTCCAATATTTGAAAGGCACAATTCAGTTTCTAAATTCTATTTCAACATTCAAGTCTCCATTCTCACAAGTCTCAAACCATTTATTCCTAATCAATTCTATTTGGTCAATTATGAGGTTAGTTCTAACTTCCCAAAGTCATCCCAATCACATGAAAATTTTCAAACAAGTCCCAAATCGAAACAATCAAGCAAATTTTTCACCTAACAATGCAAGAGAAAAGTAAAAATGACCTAAGTGCAATCAAAATAAATCCTAAAAACAGAAAAGTAAATCCTAAGATACAAAAGTCGTCTTCCCCCCAAGCTTAGCCTGAGCATTGTCCTCAATGCTTCAAGACCGAAAGATAAAGAGAAATAAGAGCAAAGGGGAAAGAGAAAACATACCAACTCACTGCTGCGGAGAAGATGGCCCGGGGTAATACCCGTACTCATCATAGTAGCGCCAGTCACGCAACTCATCCTCAACACCGCGGAGGCGGTCGTGATAACCCGCCAGCTGACTCTGAATGTCGTGAAGTGCAGCACCATGCTGGAGCTGGGTCACCCTCATGGATGAGACGAGGTGGTAGAGGTCCTGCATGGTGGGCTCCGTAGGGTGAGAAGTACTCGGCTGAGCAGAGGGAGGTGCCTCAGGCATAGGTGCATCATCAGCCACTGAAGGAGGGGGAGCAACTGGTACGGGTCTGGAGAAAAACCAAGTAGACCGGTCCACAAAGGAGAGAGGTGCGTGGACAGGCAGCCTGAGCTGTGCGGAGCCGTCTGGCAGGCGCCAATGATAGCTGCGGCGGCCACCAAAGCGTAAAGTGATCGTAATAAATCCTGCCGCACGGAAGGCCTCGACATCCAGTAATCGTCGACCACCGCAGGGCGTATCATCTGTGACCGGCACCTCCAAACGCTCCGCGATGTGCGTGACATAGGCACCAATAGGAATGGTGCCGCCGGCTCTCGTAGAGCGCTGAAGATCGAGCCAGTGGTGGATCATAAAGAGCATCAGGTCGGGCCGCTCTATCTGTCCGTCTGGCCGGAGCATGTGATCTAGAAGCTTGAGATCCTCAACATTGACTCGGGAGACCGTGGCACCACGGGCAAAGATGGAGACGGCAAGGGCGCGCTGGATGCAGCGAAGAGAAGGGTGAGAAATATTGATGCTCTTGAAGTCTTTTGTGTGAAAGTCTCCTGGGACTCTGCCGGTGACTAAACTCCAGAAATGTAACCTGTCTAGGCCCACGCGGAACTCAAGAGAGAAAGTCTGAGGATCCGGCTGAAAACCGAACCACTCACGAAGCTGAACTAACATGACGCGGTGAGACCGACCACCTAGGAGGAACGTGATGTAGTGTTGTGAGTGACCATCCTGCGTCATTTCCTTGAGCTCAAGAGAGGAAAGGAACTCAAGGGTGAGCCCCTCGTAAGAAAGGTGGTCGATGGCCCAGAAAGCGGGGGTGAAGCCGATCCTCCCCGTGAGAAGCAGGAAGTCTTCCTCAACTCCGAATACGCGAAGAGTGTGCAAGTCAACTCGACGCGTGTTTTCAAATTTCTTTGAGCGCAAGGACTCAAAGTGCTCAGAGGGGTAGTGGGAGTCATCAGAGTCAGAACGCTCAGAATGGAATGAGCTAGACGCTGGTGAGGAAGGAACTTGTGCAGGTGGTGGCTGGGCACGGCTACGCAGGTGCATGCGGTCCTGGACCCGTTTGGAGCGACGCTCTCGGTTCATTAAGCAATTCTGCGTGATTTGACGCGGGTCGCGTAGATTCTGATGCGAGTCGCGTGAGGTATGACGCGTGTCGCGTGGTCTGGTTAGGTTTCGGACGGAGAGATGGAGTGGGTCGATTGGGTCAGGACAGGGGTCGCACCAGAACCAAGGGGCTGGTAGGGTGGTGAACCAATCAAAGAAAGGAAAAGAAATAGCCGATTCTCCTTCGCCTAAGGAAAGAACTCCCTCCCCCCACAGTTCACCACAGAAATCCCCACAGTTCCCCACAGAAAGAAGTAACAATGTATCAAAGAGGGGAATAAGAAGAAGAGTTAGGAAACTTACCTGAGTCGTCGGTGGGGAAGAAGAACGAAGGTTGACGGATTAGGAACGATCAAGAGAGGAAATGTGCTTCTGTTGAGGGAAAAGAGGAGAAAGAGGGAAAGAAGGAGAGAATGAGCGGCCGGGAAGGGGAAGAAAGAAAGGGGACGCGGGTTAAAAAGGGTGTAGCGACATTTCAATGCGTACCTTCAAAGTCAGCCGTCGGTTCGAGATGACGCGGATCGCGTGGAACGGCACGCGGATCGCATGGAATCTCATGCGGGTCGCGTCAGGAGTCCTTTTTGGTATTTTTACAAAGAAAAAGCAACTGGAAATCTAATCTAACCCTAATCTATGTCTAAATCTAATCTAAATGAGATGTAAGGAAATGAACTGGCTTGGGCTGCCTCCCAAGGAGCGCTTGTTTTAGGTCTCAAGCTCGACCTTCCTTGTTCTAATCTTCGACTGGTGCGGGATCAGAAAGATCCAGCTCGAAACGCTCATTGTGAGGGTGATCGGCAATGTAATGCTTGAGCCGCTGACCATTGACCTTGAAGGTCCCACATTCCTCGCTCCAAATATCAATCGCACCAAACGGGTACACCTTCTTCACGACAAAGGGACCAGACCACCTTGACTTCAACTTCCCAGGAAAGAGTCGCAATCTTGAGTTGAACAAAAGTACAAGATCACCCTTTTGGAAGTCGCGAGTTGTGATGTGCTTGTCATGAAGCCGCTTAGTCTTTTCCTTATAGATCCTCGCATTCTCGTAGGAGTGAAGTCGCATCTCTTCCAACTCATGTAGGTCGAGGATTCGCTTTTCGCCAGCAGCTAGCATGTCCATGTTGACCGCTCGTGTGGCCCAAAACGCCTTGTGCTCGATTTCCACAGGTAAGTGACACGGTTTCCCGTATACCAGTTTGAAAGGGCTCATCCCGATCGGCGTCTTGTAGGCGGTGCGGTAGGCCCAGAGCGCGTCATTCAACTTCAAAGACCAATCCTTCCTTGTCCTCACCACAGTTTTCTCCAGGATGGATTTGATTTCCCGGTTTGAGATTTCAGCTTGGCCGTTGGATTGAGGATGGTAAGAAGTCGTCACTTTGTGCGTCACCCCATGACGTCTCAAGAGCTTGTTGAATTGCCTGTTTACAAAATGTTTTCCTCCATCACTGATGACGGCTCGTGGAACTCCAAAGCGAGGGAAGATGACGTCATTGAACAATCGTTTCACGGCACTCGAATCTGCCTTTCGACATGCCACTGCTTCCACCCACTTGGACACATAGTCTACCGCAACTAGGATGTACTCGTAGCCGCACGAAGCTGGAAATGGTCCCATGAAATCGATCCCCCACACATCAAAGATCTCTACCTCGAGAATGGAGTGAAGAGGCATCTCGTTGCGTCTGGAAATGTTCCCAGTGCGTTGACAACTGTCACAAGTGTCAACCAAGGTCTTCGCGTCTTTAAAGAGAGAAGGCCAAAAGAAGCCGGATTGCAAGACCTTGGCAGCCGTCTTGGAGAAAGAAGCATGTCCTCCATAGGCAGATGAATGGCAATGCGCAAGGATGGATTGTGCCTCATCGTGCGGCACACATCGTCTGAAAATGCCATCGATTCCTACCTTGAAAAGAAAAGGCTCGTCCCAAAAATAGTACTTTGCCTCAGATTTGAGCTTCTTTCTTTGTTGGTAGGTCATGGCGTGAGGAACAAACCCGGAAACAATGAAATTGGCAATGTCAGCATACCAAGGGTCTGATTGGTTGCTTACGCGGGTCACATCATCGGCATGTAGTGCGGAGGCAGAGAAGAGTTGTTCATCGGGGAACGAGTCATTGATTGGCAAGTTGGCAGAGCCCTCATCTTCCAAGCGAAGCCTGGATAGATGGTCAGCCACGGTGTTTTCGACTCCTTTCTTGTCCCTGATCTCAAGATCGAATTCTTGCAAGAGGAGAATCCACCTGATCAATCTAGGTTTGGCATCCTGTTTGCTCAACAAATACCGCAAGGCGGCATGGTCAGTGTAGATGATGATCTTGGAGCCAACCAAATACGACCTAAACTTGTCGAGAGCGAACACAACGGCGAGAAGTTCCTTCTCAGTCGTTGTGTAATTCATCTGGGCTGGATCTAGCACCTTGCTAGCATAGTAAATAGCACATGGCTTCTTTTCTTTCCTTTGCCCCAGAACCGCTCCGACAGCATAGTCGCTCGCGTCGCACATGATCTCGAAAGGAAGAGACCAGTCAGGTGGTTGCAAAATTGGTGCCGAGATGAGGGCTTTCTTCAAATCGCAAAAAGACTTGACACAATCATCGGTGAAAACGAAGTCGGAATCTTTGATGAGTAGATTGGTCAGCGGTTTCGCAATCTTGGAGAAGTCTTTGATGAACCTGCGGTAAAAACCTGCATGTCCAAGGAAGCTTCGAACGCCCTTGACGTTTGTTGGGATCTCGAGTTTCTCAATCACCTCGATCTTTGCCTTGTCAACTTCAATGCCATTCGAGGTCACCACATGTCCAAGAACAACGCCAGTTTGGACCATGAAGTGACACTTTTCCCAATTCAAAATCAGATGGACTTCCTCACACCTCTTCAAAATTTTGCACAAGTTGGTCAAACACGAGTCAAAACATGCACCATACACGGAAAAGTCATCCATGAAAATCTCAACCTCTGTCTCGATGAAATCAGAAAAGATGGCCATCATGGCTCTCTGAAAGGTTGCTGGTGCATTACACAGACCAAAGGGCATCCTACGGTATGCGTACGTACCGTAGGGACAAGTGAACGTGGTCATCTCTTGGTCTTGAGGGTGAATTGGGATCTGGAAGAAGCCAGAATAACCATCCAAATAACAAAAATAAGAATGGTTAGCAAGCCTCTCCAAAAGCTGGTCAACGAATGGCAAAGGGAAGTGGTCTTTGCGTGTGGCCGCATTGAGTTTTCTGTAATCAATGCACATTCGATAACCATTCACCACTCGTGTTTGAATCAACTCGTCCTTCTCGTTTTTCACTACCGTTGTTCCACCTTTCTTCGGCACCACGTGCACTGGGCTCACCCACTTACTGTCAGAGATAGGGTAAATGATACCGGCGTCCAGAAGCTTGAGAATTTCCTTCTTGACTACCTCTTTCAGATTTGGGTTAAGCCGTCTTTGATGTTCAACCGATGGCTTGTGACCTTCCTCCAGAAAAATCCTGTGTGAGCAAATGGATGGGCTGATCCCTTTCAGATCATTGATCGAATACCCGATTGCGCCTCGATGAAGCGTCAGTTTCTCCAAGAGTTTGGCGGTTTGATCGGGAGTCAGACTCGCATTGACAATGACGGGAAAGGATCGACCTGGACCAAGGAATTCATACCGGAGGTTGGCTGGCAGGGGCTTGAGTTCAGGAGTTGGCCCCTTCGTCTCAGTCTGAATGCGGGTCGCATCAGATGTCGTGCGGGTCGCATCAAGTGAAATGTCGTCGCATGCTGACCTATTCGACTCGCTTTCGGTTTCCAGGTCTTCAGACATCGGAATGCGGGTCGCATGAGATGTCAAGCGGGTCGCGTCAGGGTCTTCCAAGTCAGCTGACTTCACTTCTGCTCCTCTGACTTCTTCTTCAAGCAGGAAATGAGTGTGTTCTTTCGTGCTCTCATGAATCCGATCATGAAAGTACTCTTCTACCGAATCTGTTAGGCATTTTTCGTGCACATCCACTCTAGAACAAGATTCGGCAGAAGGATACTTCATGGCTTGGTCAATTTGGAAACGCACTCTCTCTCCTCCAAAGTTCAAAGTCAGTGTTCCTTGAGACACATCGATGATTGCACCTGCAGTCCTCAGGAAAGGTCGTCCCAGAATGATGGGGACTTCCTTGTCCTCTTCCATTTCCATGACAACGAAGTCTACAGGTACAAAGTACTTGCCAACTTGAACTGGTACGTCTTCCACTATGCCAAGTGGCAATCGTACCGAGGAGTCTGCTAGCTGCAACGTCATTCGTGTGGGTCTGAGCTCTCCTACTCCCATTCGCTCGAAAATCGTGCGCGGCATGAGGCTCACGCTAGCTCCCAAGTCGCAGAGAGCTCTCTTGATCGTGGCTTTGCCGATGATGCAAGGAATGGAAAACTTCCCTGGGTCGTTCAATTTGGGAGGTAGGTCGCTCTTCAGAATGGCACTACACTGTTCCGTCAACTTCACCGTTTCACTACCCTCTAGGCTTCGTTTGTTGGATAGGATATCCTTCAGGAATTTGGCGTAAGAGGGCATTTGAGTCAAGGCCTCGGTTAATGGGAGCGTGATGTGCAGTCCTTTCAGGACTTCCGTGAACTTTGCGAACTGTGCGTCCAGTTTGGTTGCAGCTAGTCGTCGGGGGAAAGGCACAGGTGGCCTGTAAGGTGGAGGCTTGATTGGAGGTTTCTCAGCTAGAGGGGTCTCAGCCTCCTTTCCTTTGTCAGGTCCTTCGACGCGGGTCGCGTGAGGTGGCACGCGGGTCGCGTCCACAGACCCTTCAGGTGTCGCGGGTCGACTTGGATCAATGCGACCTGAGTCGGCGTGTTCTTCTGAGGGTGAAACGGGTCGCGTGGGATGGCACGCGGGTCGCGTCTCAACAGTGTGGGTCACATCTGGAGTCTGGTCTGGTGGGAAGGTTGGTTCTTGGTACTGGGTCCCACTTCGCAGCGTGA
Organism: Carex myosuroides; assembly: GCA_028015225.1. NCBI lineage: Eukaryota > Viridiplantae > Streptophyta > Magnoliopsida > Poales > Cyperaceae > Carex > Carex myosuroides. The sequence goes on from CM051484.1 coordinate 113,803, forward strand.
TCGCCTTTACCTCTCCTCTGGGGTTGGGTTCTGGCTGAGCTGGCAGCTTTCCAGGTTGAGATTGGCTTGAGGTGACAATGTGACTCAACTGCTCCAGCAACTTGTTTTGAGCCGCCATTTGAGTGGACATGCTCTGCATCTGTTCCCACATCATCTGATTCAACTTCCCTTGCTCGTGTGTGAAATTGGTCGCATAGGGAGGCACGTACGGTCTGGAAGGACCGGCTTGAGGTGCTCGATTGTTCTGATTGGGAAAGGAAGTGTTCTGATAGAAGTTCTTGTTGGAGCTGTTGTTGGAAGACGGACGATTGAAAGAATTGTTGTTGTCACTGGAAGACGGATTGTGAAATGAGTTGTTGAAAGGAGGTCTAGGAGCATTGTTTTGGTTCCACCTCCAATTTTGTTGCTCGATCGGATCCTTGGAGTAGGATCGGTTGAAAGGAGGCTTTGGAAAAAATGAAGGTTCGTTGTTCAGAGAACTTACCTGCTCGTTGCTCTCTTCGACCTCTGCCAAGGGGCATTGCTCGTAGCTGTGTCTCTCGTCTCCACACATGACGCAGCTCTGCGGTTGTTGTTCGACTGCCTTCACACTCAGCTTGTCCATCGCCCTCTGCATGGCATCCATCTTGGCGGTCAAGGCAGTGATGTGATCGACCTCGAACTTGCCACCACCTCTCGGTCGGGCGTTGTCGCGGCCGGACCACTGTTGGTTCTGTGCCATGTGGTCGATCAGGTTCATGGCTTCAAGAGGCTCTCGAGACATCAATGCTCCACCTGCAACTGCATCCACAGAAGAACGAGTGCTCTCTGTCAAACCATCATAAAATGTTTGAATCAACAACCAATCAGGTAGACCATGGTGCGGACAAGAATACTGCAACTCTCTAAATCTTTCCCAAGACTCATTGAGGGGCTCATCTAACAATTGCCTAAAGCTGGTCAGTTCGTTCCTTACCTTGGCGGTTCTTTTGTGAGGGAAAAACCTAGTCAAAAACAACTTGGATAATTCCCTCCAGCTGGTGATCGAATCCCTAGGTAACGACCCTAACCATTTCTTAGCTTTGTCCCTAAGAGTAAAAGGAAAGAGAGCCAGTTTGGTGTAATCAGCGGTTGCTCCATTGGTCTTGATGGTTGTGATGCACTCGAGAAAGGTCTGGAGGTGAGCATGAGGATCCTCGTGATCCATGCCATGGAAGGTGTTCTGCTGGACCATGTTAACCACTCCTGGATTGAAGTTCGGTTGTTGGCCAGGAATTCGTGGCAGCCTGATTGCTCCTCTGACATCTCCAGCTCGTGGCACGTTGTATTCGCGAAGTGTCCTTGGCATGAAGACATCCATCTCATCTTCCTCAGGGTCAGTCAGGACTTCTTCCCTGTCTCTTTCTCTTTCTCTTTCCTCCCTGTCTTCTCTGCTCGGATGTTCTGACATCTCTTCGATACGGGTCGCGTGAGGTGTCTCGCGGGTCGCGTCTGATGTGATGCGGGTCGCGTCGACCTCGGAGCGGGTCGCGTCAAGAGATGGCTGAGCAGTAGCAGTCTCGTCTGGAGGAGTTTCGTCGAAAAGTGGCCCTCTGCTCCTCAGTTGGTATTTCAGTGTGTATCTACCTGCAGGAGGGTGGTTAAGAGCCAGCTTTCAGTAAAAGAATACTGAAAAGAAAGATTAAAAGATACAGATTAAAATCTAGATTAACTAAGAAAAGTAAAAATTCAGAAAATGAAAGCCGTCCCCGGCAACGGCGCCAAAAACTTGTTCGCTCCCAGATGAGAGGTACAGAGTTTCACCACAGCCTAGGCTGTAGAGTTTAAACCCTATTCAACTCTTGGACGAAGGTTGCAAGTGCACAACCCTGTCGTGTAGTTAGAACGGGTGTCGATCCTCAGGGACGGTCTATTTTTTGAATCTTAACTAATCCTAATTAGGTACTAGAAGTTGAATGTTTGAAGTGTTTGACTATTTCTAAGGTGTATGAACAAATCAATTGAAATGAAAGAATGTATGAACAAGTATGAATGTGTGAACAATTATATGAACAAGGAATTAACATAAAAGAATCAACTAAATGTTTGTATTTTGTACTTATGGTATAAAAGGGCGTTTCAAGGGTTTCAGATTTCATCTTCAACTTTGCTGCTCAGACCTGCCACGCGACCCGCATGCTCTCGCATGCGACCCGTGTGACGCGACCCGCATGCTCTCGCATGCGACCCGCTTGGCCTTAAGCGCTCCGAACCTGGCACGCGACCCGCAAGCTGTGGCTTGCGACCCTCGTGATGCGATCCGCGTGCTAAGTCACGCGACCCGCATGGTCCCTGAGCTGAGTCTGCACATGTCAAGTTTCTTGTTGTTTAAGTCGTGTAAGGTTAGATTGACCGTACCTAGTGTCACTGAACCTCAACTTTCGTGTGTTGGCTTAGCAGACCTGGTTTGGAATTGCAATTTCACCTTCTCAGGTTTAATCAAGCTGTTTGATCTAAACCTAAGTTCTCAATTATGTTTACTAAAGGTATCTACAAGCTGACGTAGAAACTTTCACCTTTCGGCTACTCATTGATCTACAAGCTGAATAGAAACTTTCACCTTTCGGCTACTCATTGACCTCACCTTTCGGTTCTCAGACCTACCTCAGGTACTTAACCTAATTGCAAGAAGCATCAAGCCTTTGGTACAAGAAGAAATGCCTAAGGCATTCAACAGTAAGCAATCAAGAATCAAACAATTTAGATCAAGCAATCTCAGATAACACAAGAATCAAAAAACACGAAATAACAATAAGAATCAATCCATATGCATCATCAAACAAAGTATCAGACTACAAATCCAAACCCTCGAAACTACTGTATCTACTCAGACATGAGTGAAATCAAAACAAGAGAGAGAGATAGAAAGCAAATCATAGTGAGGGAAGAGGTAGAGAAGAGGATTGAAGCTTCAGGTTGAGTCTTCTCCTTCAGATCGCCTCCTCTTCAGCTCCAGATCGTCTTTCTCCTCCTCCGATCGCCTCAGGCGCTCAGCCCTTTACTTCAAACTACACTCTGGTGAAAAATAGCGGAATGAATCGGCCCTCTCTCTATTGCCAGGCCTGCTACATATATAGCTTCCTTTGTGGGCCTTAATTGGGCCTGGCTTGGTTAGCTCGACGCGACCCGCATGAGTTTCCATGCGACCCGCGTCAGGTGGCAAGAATGCGAGCTGTGAGGGTCGCGTCTGAGGTCGCGTCCGGGCTGCAATGCGCCCCGCATCAGGTTGGGACGCGGGTCGCGTGGGGAAGTCAGAACTCTGCTCTTTTTGCCTGTTTTTCGCCTATTTCCTGCAAATCAACCACAAACTGCAGCAGTACCATATTCTATTGATTTTCAATATAAACTATGCAATTTAGTGGTCAAAATCATAAAATCTGGTCTGGAAATAAGGCGAAATAATAGATGAAGTATAGACATATCACCCTGCATAAAACCAATTTCTTGACAGATTATTGAATGGGAACAATGATCTTTGAATGACTTTTTGGAGCTTCTTTTGTTTGATTGGTACCATATAGTAGCTCAAAGGTTATAAAAATTCATTAAAGTGGTGTTTAATTCATGAACCCATTTGCAAATACCTCAAACCAGCCCTTAATACCCTCTGGAACAGTGGACCAGTACCAAACATCAAGTCATGTACCACTGGTACAAGGGATGCACTCAAAAGTGCTAAAATGACCCCCTCTGGTGAACAGAATAGACTGGACTGACACAAGAACCAAATTGAAAAAATGAACTTCACCATCATGTAGAGGACTTCGAAACACACAAAATTGACACAAGTTTCATATTTTTCTGATTTTATTTCGATTTTATATGTATTTTCAAAGTTCAGCATTTAAAACAGAAAATTCTAGCATTAGAAAAATAAGAAGGACCTGCTGGTAAATTGAGCAATAAAAATGATTTAAGGACCAAATTGAAAAATGAACATCACAGTTAGATAGAAGACTTTTTTTTTTTTATTAAATAGATAGAAGACTTAAAAATACACAACATGGACACAAATTTTACATTATTTGAATTTTATTTCTATTTTCTATGAATCTTCAAAGTTTCAGCTTTTAACAAAACAAAAAAATCAGCATTTAAAACTGGAAAATTACCTCCACTACCCCTCAGCTGAAATAAATGGTTAAAAATAAAAATAAAATTCTAAAATTCATGAAACTCATCCTGAACATAATATACATACCCTTTTATGATTTAGTAATGAAAGATTGCATGATCCTTAACAAAATCAGAATTTATAAATTAATTCAACTTGCTGAAAAATTAAAAATATCATGAAACTAATACCACTAATGCTTAAAAACAAAATTCAATCAAACTGATAACTCTAAACACCTCATCAGGTCACTAAAACTCAAATTTACATCCTAAATGTTCCAATTCTGATTTGAGAAAGTTCATTATCCAAATTGATATAGAATCGGTACCAAACCGGTGTTGAACCAAAAGACCCGAAACTCAAGTTTGATTAATGCTCAGAAAAATGTTAAATTGACACTTCTATTATCTCTCACATGATGATACGATGTCATTTGAGCATTTAATTAAAGAAAACCACAATTCAATTTGAAATAAACGAAATTGAAATCAAATGGCCAAGCTCAACCGTGAATCAGACCGGAGACGAGCGACAATAGGTGCTTTTCATTCCTGACACCGAGGCGATGCTAACCGTGACCTCCCCTCGGCTCGCCGTCGTCGGAAACCTCATCGGAGATGAAGGCTTACCGGAACCCTAGTTCGGGTTTGGAACCTGACCCAAATCTCAGCCGCACGTGTTTCAAAGCAATTAGGGTCGACCGATCTAGGCGCTAAAAGAAATTTTAAATGAAGCCCGAATCTTGAAGCAGAAATCTGATCCGACTGTTATAAAAATCCTTGTCCCCGGGGTCCACTTGTCATATAATAAATCCTTCATGCACTAATCTCAAAGTTCAAGTCCACGCTCCAGATATCAAGCACAGATATTGGGAGCCCAAATACACATCTTTAAGCCCAAAATCCAGATCTTAAAGCCCAATTAATAAATAAAATTTCTAAACCAAAATCATTTACAAAGAAGTCCCTCTGGCAAACTTTAAATCACAATAAGGCCCCTATAAAATTACAAAAAAACCCTTAGTTTCCTAAAACCCTCTCCAACAAACCCCTAAAAGCCTGATTTTCATATAAAACCTTATCTAAAGCCCAAATTATAAATTCATGCCCTTTCAGTCTTATAAATGGGCCCTGGCAAAACAATATAAAAATTTACAAATAAGTCCTTTCCAGTCCTTTTCAAGCATAACTTTTTCATCTTAAGTCTGAATTGACTCAAACCACCTCCAAATGAACCCAAATTGAATTCTTCATGTTTCTAAATCAGAATTGAACATGTCCAAGCATCAGCCAAATCCTGAAATGACCAAAATACCCTTTCTTCAAAATTAAATGATTTCATGTCTTAATAGAATGTAAATAATTAACAAAAAATGTAAATAAATATGTCATAAATCAAATACAAATGAATAATGCATATAAACTTCTCAAATTTTCAAATTCCTATTTCAAAATATAATTTCAATATGAAATCACACACACACATGCCCAAACATACAGAATCAACCAACTCAAACCCAAATCCAATATATGAGTCCCCTTTTAGCCCCATTATTCAATTCACGACAAATAGACATAAATTTCAGAATGAACGAGGTATTCAGTAATGACTTGGAAGGGTCATCTGATGTAATTAACAGCAGGGGCTTGCGCCTGCTGGAGTTAAACGTCCCCTCAATCAATAAACTCTCTCGATAGACTGATTATGAGCAGTAGGTCTGTCGAGGGTGAACCGAAGGAATTGTAGGAAGAAAATGAATGTTTTAGATTTGATGTTCCCTTCATGTCTTGATAAAATAGAGAGCATTGAACTCTTAAGACATTTATCACATGCACACACCTTCCACCGTTGTGCAACTTTCTGCGCCCTACATCTATCAAATAATTTAACAAAAAAATTTAAATTTTCAGTGTTTATCGCCTTTTTAGTGAAGATATCGTCCCTATTCAAATGTTATTTAACGTAATTTAGCGTAATTTACCGTATTTTAGCGTAATGTAATGTAATTTAGTGTAACTTAACTTAATATAGCATAATTCAACATAATTTCAAGTAATTTAGCGTATTTCAGTATAAATATGCTAATTGTATATCAAAAGAAGTAATCCATCAAATAATTTAAGCAAAAAAAATTGAATTTTCAATATTTTTCGCCTTTTCATTGAAGATATCGTCCCTATTCATATGTAAGTTAGCGTAATTTAGCGTAATTTACCGTATTTTTGCGTAATGTAACGTAATTTAGTGTAATTTAACTTAATATAGTGTGATTCAAGAAAATATCAAGTAATTTAGCGTATTTTAATATGAATACGCAAATTATATATCAAAAGAAGTAATCTATCAAATAATTTAAACAAAAAATTCAAGTTTTCAATGTTTTTCGCATTTTCAGTGAAGATCTTGTCGCTATTTATATGTAATTTAGCACAATTTGCCGTATTTTAACATAATGTAATGTAATTTAGTGTAATTTAACTTAATATAGTGTGATTCAACATAATTTCAAGTAATTAAGCATATTTTTGTATAAATATGCTAATTGTATATCAAAAGAAGTAATCTATCAAATAATTTAAGCAAAAAAATTCAAATTTTCAGTGTTTTTCGCCTTTTCAGTGAATATATCGTCCCTATTCATGTGTAATTTAGCGTAATTTAGCGTAAATTTGCCGTATTTTAGCGTAATGCAATGTAATTTAGTGTAATATAACTTAATATAGTGTAATACAACATAATTTCAAGTAATTTAGCGTATTTTTTTATAAATAGGCTAATTATATATCAAAAAAATAATCTATCAAATAATTTAACCAAAAAAATTGAAGTTTTCAGTGTTTTTCGCCTTTTCAGTGAAGATTTCGTCCCAATTCATATGTAATTTAAGCGTAATTTAGCGTAATTTGCCGTATTTTAGCGTAATGTAATGTAATTTAGTGTAATTTAACTTAAGATAGTGTAATTCAACATAATTACAAGTGATTTAGCGTATTTTAGTATAAATATGCTAATTATATATCGAAAGAAGTAATCTATCAAATAATTTAAACAAAAAATTCAAATTTTCAGTGTTTTTCGCCTTTTCAGTGAAGATATCATCCATATTCATATGTAAGTTAGCATAATTTAGTGTAATTTATCGTATTTTAGCGTAATATAATGTAATTTAGTGTAATTTAACTTAATATAGTGTAATTCAACATAATTTCAAGTAATTTAGCGTATTTTAGTATAAATATGCTAAGTATATATCAAATGAAGTAATCTATCAAATAATTTAATCAAAAAAATTCAAGTTTTCATTTTTTTTGCCTTTTCAGTGAAGATATCGTCCTATTCATATGTAAGTTAGCGTAATTTAGCGTAATTTACCATATTTTAGCATAATGTAATGTAATTTAGAGTAATTTAACTTAATATAGTGTAATTCAACATAATTTTAAGTAATTTAGCATATTTTAGTATAAATATGCTAATTATACATCAAAAGAAGTAATCTATCAAATAATTTAAACAAAAAAAATTTAAAATTTCAGTGTTTTTCACCTTCTCAATGAAGATATCATTCCTATTCATATGTAAATTTAAAGTAATTTAGCGTATTTTAGTATAAATATGCTAATTATATATCAAATGAAGTAATCTACCAAATAATTTAAACAAAAAAATTCTAATTTTCAATATTTTTCACCTTTTAAATGAAGATATCATACATATTCATATGTAATTTAGCGTAATGTAATGTAATTAGAGTAATTTAACTTAATATAGTGTAATTCAATATAATTACAAGTTATTTAGCGTATTTTAATGTAAATATGCTACTTGTATATTAAAAAAAGTAATCTATCAAATAATTTAAACAAAAAAATTCAAGTTTTCAGTGTTTTTTGCATTTTCAGTGAAGTTATCGTCCCTATTCATATGTAATTTAGTGTATATCATATGTAACTTAGCGTAATTTAGCGTATTTTACCGTAATGTATTGTAATTTAGTGTAATTTAACTTAAAATAATGTAATTCAACATAATTTCAAGTATTTAGCGTATTTTAGTATAAATATGCTAATAATATATCAAAGGAAGTAATTTATCAAATAATTTAAACAAAAAAATTCAAATTTTCAGTATTTTTCGCTTTTTCAGTGAAGATATCGTCCCTATTCATATGTAATTTTACGTAATTTGCCGTATTTTAGCGTAATATAATGTAATTTAATGTAATTTAACTTTATATAGTGTAATTCAACGTAATTTCAAATAATTTAGCGTATTTTAGTATAAATATCCTAATTATATATCAAAGATGTACTCTATCAAATAATTTTAAAAAAAATTTAATTTTCTATGTTTTTTGCCTTTTCAGTGAGATATTATCCCTATTCATATGTAAATTTCAAGTAATTTAGCGTATTTTAGTATAATATGCTAATTATATATTAAAAGAAGTAATCTATCAAATAATTTAAACAAAAAAATTGAAAATTTCAGTATTTTTCGCCTTTTCAGTGAAGATATCAACCCTATTCATTTGTAACTTACCGTAATTTAGCGTAATTTTTACCTATTTTAACGTTATGTGATGTAGTTTAGTGTAAGTCAACATAATTTCTTATAATTTAGCATATTTTAGTATAAATATGCTAATTATATATCAAAATAAGTAATCTATCAGATAATTTAAACAAAAAAATTCAAATTTTCCGTACTTTTCACTTTTTCAGTAAAGATATCGTCCCTATTCATTTGTAATTTACCGTATTTTTGCGTAATTTAAAGTATTTTAGTATAATTTAACTTAATACAGTATAATTCAACATAATTTCATGTAATTTAGTGTATTTTAGTATAAATATGCTAATTATATATCAAAAGAAGTAATTTATCAAATAATTTAAACAAAGAAATTCAAGTTTTCAGTGTTTTCAGTGTTTTCCACCTTTTCAGTAAAGGTATCGTTCCTATTCATATGTAATTTAGGATAATTTAGCGTAATTTTATCGCATTTTAGCATAATGTAATGTATTTTAGTGTAATTTAACTTAATATAATGTAATCCAGTACAATTTCAAGTAATTTAGCGTATTTTAGTATAAATATGCTAATTATAAATCAAAAGAAGTAATCTATCAAATAATTTAAACAAAAAAATTCAAATTTTCAGTATTTTTTGCCTTTTCAGCGAGGATATCATATGTAATTTAGTATAATTTAACGTAATTTATTATATTTTATCGTATTATAAAATAATTTAGCGTATGTTAACTTAATGTAGCGTAACTTAGCTTAATTTAGCATAATTTATCATATTTTTAACGTAATTTCACGTATTAGTTCTATCTTTATACAAAACAAAACAATCTTTCTCTGTATACAACTTTCTTGGTGCTTTCTCCCCTTCTTGTATTAGTTCTATCTTTATATAATAAATCTTATATAAGCTTCTCCGCCCGCTTCCATAACCGTTGCTGAAGCAACGCGAGACCCGCAGCTAATGATTTATTTAATTTTTAATTGTCAAAATCAAACGATCATTATTAAATGGATCAACCGAATTACTTTATCCAAAATAAAATTGATTTGGTTGATCCATTAACTTAAATTTTAAACGTATATATCGCTCTGGGTGTCTCGTTTTGAAATATATATATTTTTTTAATACCATATTCTTAGAAGCAGACAAAAGTTGTCACCACCACCAAGTACAGACTACTCAAACCCAGCAAGGTACGGTCCCATCATCATTCTATTTTTACAGGAAAAACAGAGAAAAACAGAAGATACAGAGATTGTGATCATGGAAATGGTGCCATGCGCTTCATCTCAGCCGGTGCGACATCAACCGCAAAACCTTTGTTGTGCTTGATCCAGTAATCAGCATTCGGATGGATTGGTGATTCTTGGAAATGAGCCCTTGATTGACGCAATTCCTCGGTTGAAATCAGGTACTTGTCATCTCTTCTTTGCACCAAGTCAGGCCTCACCTGCCGTTTTTTATGTACCCCGCATGCATATATATATATATATATATATATTAATTTTATTGACGCAATTAATTCCTCACCTGCTTAAATTTAATTACACAGAAAGAAAAGAAAATGGGTTGCAAGTAAATTTTAGTAAATGAGAAATTAAAGATTACTTTTCCCAGGTTGAGAGGTTGAGGGGAGAACATGAGAGCAGGGGCGCCTAGTGGTAGGCGATCGCCACGGTCAACTTGCCAAGTGCACCAAAACTTGCCATATGTGCATGCCATCTTCTCTAGCTCTGGCTTCTCAAGCATCTCTGGCACATTCGGGTTCACCCATAATCCCGATTTAATTTCGTACGCATGCGAGTGCCAAAGTTTCTGCTCTTCCGCCGATAAAGTCTTGTAGAGATTCGGTGATATAATATATTCCACCCCTACAAGCCAATTGACCAAATTTTATCAACACAACACTTTATTATTATTCTTTATGCTAGCATCACTACATTAATTACTTAATAATCCGTACCAATTAGGTTTGCCCCGGATTTGTCGGAGTCGTAAACCGCGCACTGCAGGAAGTCTTGATTGAGGCGGGCAACATAATGGTGTGTTTCGATCTGACGGTTCAGATCATGTCCGTACAATGCAAAGGTGCACACGTGTTGCTTCATCTCCTTCACCGGCTTTAATGACTGCAACATCGCCGCCCCTTTGTCGAGCACTTTCGAACACATTGTTGTTGGTCCCCCTGGTGGTGTGGGTTCAGCTCCGGCGGTCACAGGAGCGGAACCCGGCTTGTCATCACTGGAAGCCATGATTTCTCTCTATTTTCCTTTCTCTTCCTCTTTTATCTCTTATTTGGACTTTGATTTAAAGATTTGGATTGATGGAATTTATAAAAGGTTTGAGAGGAGTTGGGTCTGGAGTAAACGGGAAAAAGACAAACACGTGTTGAGCTGAGAACATGGGACTCCACGTGTCAGCTCGCATGCAAAGGATGTGGCGCGCAGGAATATGCAGATATTGCCGACATATTATTATTGCACTGTTCACTCAGTGCTGGCACATCCCTTCCGTCCGATCGATATCGCATGATTAACCTGAGGTGATGTGAATTCGATATTTTTTTTTTTTTTTTTGATGAGAAACCCGTAGGCAATGTGAATTCGATATTGCCAGGGACAAGTTTCAGGTTTTCGTTTTTCTGTACACCTCCATAATAAGTGATGACGTTGGCAAAACTCACAAGGCCCGGAACTAAAGAATCAACGATGTTAATTGACCTGAGAATAAAATGGGCCTCATAGAAGCTGAGGTTGGAAATAGTCCCATCTAAGCCCAGCCCAAGATTGTAGACACTACTCGACTTTCGTGGCCATAACTCAAAATGTGTAATAGCAACAACAACAAAACAGTAATACAATCTAATTCAATTGTACACAAAGTAGATTTCATAGGCTACTCTTGACCCGGCCACAAACAACGTAACCCAAAATTTAAAAAGACAAGGGCGCAAACGCCTTCAAAGAATAGCAATTTTCATAGAGAATGTACAAAAAAACAAGAACAAAAGAACCAAACTGTGTACCTATGATGGCAGGAAAAAAAAAAAAGCTAAATAAAGAAAGGAAGCTTCATCACATACACAAATGAAGCAAACCAAGAAAAAGACAAAAAATTACAACAACAAACAGCATTAAAATCACAATCAATAGTTTAACAAAGAATACTTGACCCGCACAACAATCCTCCCCTTCTCCACACCCAATTTCGCACCTGTGACAACCCAGTGACCGGGTGGATCTGCCGCCCCTTTCAGCATCTCACTCATGTCAACAATCTTCAAAAGCTTATTTGCACCATCACTCGACCCAGATGCAGACCCGGACCCGGATCCGGACCCTGACCCAGATGAGGATGCCTCGTCAGTGCTCAGACTAGGACCAGGGCTGTGATCCCAGACTGACCTTCTAACAGTACACCCTGGGACCCTAGAAAACAACAACTTCAGATGTAAAACACTCTTATTACCAAAATCCCAGACGCCAAGCTGGGCCCCAGTGACAATGAAGACCCCGGACAAGTCTCCAATGGTAGACTCAGAGTGCTCGATTGGGGCAGTGCTGACGTGGGCATAGTTTCTATACTTTATTGGCTCAAACCAGCGGCTGTCCTGCTCCTCAGGCCCATGCCACTTGGGGGGCCCGATTGCCACATGGGAATCCCAGTGTGGTAGGAGGATTTTTGGAAGTGAGGCAAGGTGTTGGAGATGGATAGCAAGGCGGTTTTGTTTGTCTCCTTCTAGAGAGAGACGTAGTCCTGTAACAGGCTTACGACCCACTGATATCTGGAAAAAGAAAATTGCCAAGGATAGTTTATCATTCCCATGCCTTTCTTTCCAAATAAGAGAAAATTATATTTAACAAAAGTGGCTCAATACAAATGAATGAATAAATATACATTCCTTTTTTTAACTTTATCCAAGTTTGAGATCAATAATGCATTGGAAATAAAATGACCTAAAGATCAGGCTGTTTAGTAATATTTGACATATCTGTTAATAAAGTCAAAATTTGTAACAGAAATGTTTACCTGCTCTGGGCTGACATAAAGCTTGTATTTACTCATCAAGCTGAGCTGGAGGACCGGGCATACAGGTTCCCTTCTCTGGGGACCTGGTATACTATTAGGCGCAGGAGCCCAAACCCGCTGTATTTGAAAATCCAAGAAATAGTGCAGTTCCTCCATTGGAGGTTTATCTGAAACAAACAGATGGCATTTTATAACACAACTAGAAATGACCATTCATTTACCAGATTTGATGACGACCCTTGTTGGCAACTGACCTGCAGGTTATTTTTGGTTGCATATTTGATTTTTATGTTTGTGGAATTGTACTCACATTACGGGAGAACTAAGTTTCATTATGCCCTGAACAAGCATGAAACATTGATATCTAAGTGAAACAAAAATAGCTAAACAACTGGAAAAGAAATAGAAACATGGAAAACAAAAGAAACTATATGTTGAAACGAAAAAAACAAAAAATAGCTGGCATCGATTACAAGGCTTACATCAAATAAGCAAAGATACCTAAGTGATCCTTAAAAAAAAGCAAGAAATTAGATAAGTATACGACAAAAAAAAAACTTACATTCCAAATAGAGATCAATGGCACGCTCAAGGTGTCTTTTACCAGGCAAATCCTCCAAAAGAGAAATAATTGGAATGAAGGTCATGCTTATGATATCAGGGGCAAAAGATATAGTGTTGGTCCATTGTTCATGATTTTGTACCAAATCACAACCACCTCTTCTCCTATATATTACCGTTATATCCTGAATATTGTGTTAAAAGAAAAAAAAAAAGATCAAAATTAAAAGCTTGAAATGTGATTGATCTTTAGAAGAACCTAGCTTTTTCTATCAATGGTGGTACTTTTTGCACTTGCTGACTTTAGTTGCCACAGTTCATTTAGTTACATGGCCTTTGGTTCATTTAGTTCCATTCCAGATGGAGTACTTTTATTCCATATATGGGGTCAAATTCCTGCCAATTCCAGACAGAACGGATAAAAGCCACCGATATCTGCATTCCAGATATGTTCTGTTCAGATACATCCCACTCAATTTTGATACATCAATGGGAAAATATTAGGTCCCGTGAAACATAAATGGGGCATCTGGCTTGGCACTTGTGATAACAATACATTTCCACGCATCAGATATACATAAATACAACTAGATGGATTACTTGGCAGTCTTTACGACTGTTACAAACTTAATATAAAATTTGAAATTCAGCATTATAGGCCACATTTATATATAGTGAGATTTGCTGCATGTTTAACAATTCACATGATATAAATTTTTTAACATTCTTAAATTACAATCCTCAATGCACTACCCAAAAAATACTGAAAACTGCATGAAATTTCAATGTTAGGCTATTTTTATGTCCAACAAATCACCTATGGTATTATTTTTCAAGTTTCAACCTTATTTGAGTTGTTTTGAGAAATATTGTCAAGATTGTCAGATAAATGCACTAACAAGTCATCTCACCGTGTATAATTATGTGCTAAAGCATTTGTCCTGAAAGTGGAGCACCAAGCAACTCCAGAGCGTGACATGCTCTACTCAGTGAGGAAACCAAAATGATCCACCAAATCAGATTTGACAATCTCCGGTTGGGTTTCATTTCTAGCCTACCCCAACTTGTTTGGGACTAAAGGCTTTGTTGTTGTTTGTTGTTGTTTCAAGCTTAAAAATCATGTTGTGCTTAATTTCAAAATTCAGTGGCATAAGAGCCAAGGGAAAAGAAGGGTATGGACCAAACAAATAGAAAGAACTCAAAAATAAATTTACACAAGCAAATACATAAGAGGACTAACCCTCTCTCTATAATTCATCGGAATGGTTGTGGGTTGATTTTCTAAGTTTGAAAATCGCTGATCTCCAATCTCTCTCACATAGTTTTCAAACTCAGATAATGATAGCTGAGACGAAGAATGTAGTTTAACGAACACCTCATCTTTACCTCCAATTGTCACAGATGTAATAATGTGGGTCCCATAGTTCTCTATGAAACTGGAAACAAATAAAAGGTAAAAATGAATAATAGATAAATTGTTACAGTATCCAAGAGGCACTTGGTAATTACTCTTTTTCTTCAAAAGAAATGACAACAAGGTAATTGCGCAATGACAATAATCAATTACATGAAAATGTTTATCAAAGAGCTCAAATGATTCAATTCTGTGCAAAAGGGAGAATCCGGTACTCGGTAATGCACCCATTATTTCAGAATTTTTATATTACAAAAAGTTTCTGGCAAATGTGAAACTAAAATAGCAAATGATAATGCAAGTGCATAGAAAGTAGTTTAGTAAGTAATCTTTTTAAGTATGTGATATATATCTAAATTAAACCATTTCAAAAGCAGAAACTTCGGCAAAAATACAAATTAAGTCAAACAAAAAAAGGAATCATGATATATAAGCATCACCAGGTAGCTACTCCAAACTGAAGTGCAAACAAGGTATTACCTACTAACCTAGCCAAGGATGGTGGTTCCCAGTAAGCCGGCACGGCACGCTTCACATCTTCATTTAAAACTAAGCTGGGGTTAACGAGCTTGGCTTTGTAAAGAGGAACTGAATAGCCATCCACTGCAAGAGCCTTTGTTCCTGACGCATCAGTTTTCCAACAGCCATTAAAACTGAACATGGAATTGAAGCTACCAAGAGGCACCTTGTCAGACAAACCAGATTTCTTGTTGAAATATTCTGCCATCTAAAATCATTGAAGAAAAAGATGCATCAAAAACAGGTTCCACACTGCAGTGCCTTTTAATCTGATAAGAGCCAATAACAAAAATTCACTAAAAATAGGGGTATCAAAAGCCAAATATGAATCTTATATATTGCTGGAAAGGAATGCCCCAGTTTAATTTTATCAAATAATTTAAATTTACATAAATTCAATGCTATAAAAGGATGAAGAAAACATGCATAACCATAATCTAATCCGTTTCTAGTGCACGCTGATCAGTTCAACAGCTTACCATACTAAAAATGGAACGAAATAACAAGATGAGTTAGACGATAACACGTCTGCGTTAAAACTTGTAGACGAAAAGATAACATGTATTATTCAAAGAAGAAGAAGAAGAAGAAGAAATGAAAGCCCCTAGAAACTGTAATTTCGTTTATTAGACTACAGTAAACTAAAATGGTTACAAATCGTTTAGCGTCGTGTTAATTCAGTAAATGCACAACAGTTGCACATTCCACAAGTTAAGCAAGAAAAAGTAGAAAGAATAGAGCAAGTGAACCTTCTGGAAGGTCAAAACAAAGGGTCCAGCATCCGAGCCGATCCGCTCTCGCCTCCGATCACAGACATCCACATCGACGTCCCACCAGACGCCACGTAGGACGACATTTTGTGAGACGGCGAAGTCCTTCTTTCCTCCGTCACCGGGGCCGGGGGTGACCAGACGCGATCCGGCGGGGCCCTTGCAGTAGAGCAGTCGCTGATCGGAGGTGACGTCAAAGCCTCGGCCGAGAGCATCGACGGCGTTCCAGAGCGTCGCGGTGAGAGCCTCGCTGGGTTCCATCAGGGGAGGCTGGGTCGCATTTTTTTTTTTCAGTTGGTAATTGCTTTATTGCTTGGTATGAATGTTACTTTGATTTGTTTGTTTACTTTATTTTATTATGACGCTAGAGCTAGAGTCTAGACGCTGCGCTACTCCTCTTTGTTGTATGGCTTTAGTTAGTGTATGGTATGCTTTTCCACTGACATGACATTGGGCCATTAATTAATTCATGAATGCATGTCAGGTGTTTGATACACGGCTTTTCTATGCTAGTGGAATCCTCAGAGAATCAATCAATCATCGACTGAGAAAAGGATGGATGAGGCTTTTGAGTTTTGACCACAGCGATAGCCGCTTAATCGTCAAAAGGTGAAGAAAGAGAGAAACGCGCTTTCTTCAGAAGGTGAGGTGCCATTCAACCTTTTCTTTCTTTCAACCAGGAATAGGAATAGGAATATAGGATTGCGAGAATTGCGCTGTAAGTTTTATCCTTTTCTTTCCTTTTTCGGCTGTTCTTTTAGATTTGAGTGTTACTATTTTTGTCCATTAAATGAAATCTGGTAGCCAAAGTTACTTAGTTTGCCTTTTATTTTCTATTTAATATTTATAAATTGCAACTTGTTGTTAATTAATTAAATTAAATGGTGTGAGATAGATCCAAATTGTGATTGTGTTAGCTGGGTATTATTGCTCAATTTTTGTCTGACCAGTCTAAGTCTTCAACAAAATTTATAATACATGCATAATAATTGTATGTACTGAAGGAAGGAAAAGTACACAACTTCAATAAATTTAACTATTTAAGAGGATCTCACATATTCACATCACTGGTTTTTTTATTTAAACAATTTTGAGAATCTTCAACAAAATGAAATGCATGCATGTACTAGCTTAGCAGTAAGAGAGAGCTAACAATAAGGAACATATATATATCTTCGTTTGGAGTTAGTTTAATTTGATTTTGTTGTAAACCTAGCTAGCTAGCTACCTTGTCTGCTGATTTGGAGGCTGGAGGGGCCTCACCTTACAATTGGATTAATTTGGTCTTTGGCCTTTAATGTGAGCTGAACTATATTGACCGAAATTACGAGCGAGCTAGCGTTTACGGTTTTCATTAAAGTTGGTGGACGAGGTTCTTGCTGTTTGTTGATATCTCCTCTCCAGGTTCTCTTTGACATCAAATTGGACACTAAATTAACCTTTTTTCTTTTTGACTCTACCATCCCTCTCCACAATTTAATTAAGAATCTTTTGACTATGCATATATTCATGCTTTTACAAAATGGTCATGCTAATCATCCCTATTTGTCAACTAAGAATCATTCTCATATGTTTCTTCTTTTTAGAGATTATATATTGTAGACACTCAAAATTGTGTAATCTTGAAAACGAAATATATGCTTGTCCGCACCAAACGCAAGTTACGAAGTCAATGATAAATTAAGAATGTAATTTTCAAGCATCTGCAAAAAAAAAGGTATGCTTTGCAATTGAATATTTCAGCTAGTATTATTTATTGCCTAGTTTCAAGTTGAATATCTGCACTACAAGTTGAACATTATTCAATATTATAAAACATATTTTTCAAATATAATCTTATCCACAGTAATGATAATTATCACCGATAGTATTCTATCCACGGGATTACTTATTTTTGTCGGCTTTAGTCACTTATTTATCTACAGTTTTGAATAAATTATATTAGTATAATCTCATAAAATTAAAATGAAATATAAGAATATAACGAGGAAAATATATTTCTCAAATATAACATCTCGCAAAATTAAGATAAAATCCCAAAACTATGTGGAAAACTAATTATTTTAAGTGGCATCTAGCTATACTGGATAAACCCCACAAATACATCTTTTAAGAAAATATATATAATCGGATCCTATCAAAATTATTTTCAGAAAAAATTGCGAACCATTAGAATAATCTTTAAAATGTGTGCTCTTATGCTTTACTTTGCAAGACATTAGTGTTCATATCAAGCATATATTATTTTCATCTCCAAATTAAAACTTTTTATTAATATGTAAAGGATAATATTTTGTGTACAAGTCATTTTATTTAAGTGTTCTAGAATTAGTAAATATATTTTCTGATGTTACAAAAATCCAAAAAAAATTACATCTCATAAGCTTCGTGCATGATTACACTATGTTTTAAAGCCTAAAAAAATTCAGAAAAAGTTCTATGAATGAATGACAAGTTATGATTATAAAATATACATTCAAATCACCTTTGCAAGTGGTAGAACCAGCCAATTAGGAACAACTTGTATATTTCTTTCTTGCTCTTCATCTCATTTTTATTTCAAGTCAAAAATCAACTTGATCCTGAAATTTCAGCATAATTCTTGCCTATGTCACATGATGTTGCCTTTAGATATTAATTAAATTGATTATCCTTAAAAAGGGATATATTTACTGATTTTTATGGATGTAAAACATGCTATTCCATCGGTCCAAAAATAATTATTTCAAAGGAAGAAAGCTGTTGATCAAACATATATTTTCAATAAATTATGACAATAAGGTAGACTGTTTGCAAGTCACAGCACCTAATATTTGTGCATCATATCGTAAGTATATTTGTTACTTCAAATTTAAGAGAGTCAAATTTGTTACTTGCACTTATCTATAAAGATGCAATCTCATTTTATATATCTTTGATATGAACTAATTTTTATCGACTCAAGATCATCTAGTTGAAAAAAATTATGTCCCAATTAAGACAATTAATTTGATCAACATATATATATCTATGCATACTCAAAACGTTAGCTCTTGTCACATCTCTCTGTAAAATTTAAACATTAATATTGTTGTCATTTTATAATCATTCAAAAGCCTGTTGCACAAAAAAGAAATGTCTGCAGGATTTTCTTGCATCTTATTTCATTTCAAATCAGTGGCAACTTGTGCCTGAATCATTTTCATGTTCGATCTGCATCTTAGAAAAATTAATTAAATTAATGTATCAAAATACTTATACTTTAATTAGCACAAAACGTATCATTTTCCAGTTCAAACAAAAATATTTTCAAGAGAAATGAGCATAATTTAGTCCTATCAAAATTATTTTTAGAGCAAAACTATAATTTATTGGAATAATTTCTAAAGTGTGCAACTCTTCGCATTTGTGCGTTATTTTACTACAAATTAGCATTTGGATCAAGCATATTTTATTTTCATCTCAAAATTTAAATCTTAAAAAGATGTAATATGAAAATAACAATATTTTTTGTGCATCTTTAATTAGTCGTCTTTTAAATAGTCTAGACTTGGCAAATTATTTTGTTAAACATCAAGAGCTATTCATTCATAAGTTTTCATGCATCTTAAGTCAAATTAGAGGCCTTAGTGAGCAGAAAAAAATCATACATGAATTGGAATAGTCATGAAGCTAGGCAACCAAATAGTCAAATATGACATTGTAGGGCCACAAAAAGCTGCTCTTGAAAACATTTCAGCAAGATTCTTGCTTTTGCACCACTTGGATTGCAATTTTTAGCATGCTTCTTGATCCTTCACACGTGCATGTTTTTAGAAAACTGATTAGACTAATTTGTCACAAAAAATATTAGCATGAAATATATCATTCTCAAGTCTAAATCATTATTTCGAAAAGAAAAAACTGCTAGCTAAAGTCTCCTATCAAATTATAAATGAAGAGATAATTAAGTTTCGTATTTCGAATCAAAACACCTAAAGTTTATAAAAACTCATCACTTGGGACTCTAAATTTAAAACCCTAAATTATCTACCTCTATGTTGTCACACCCCGCAGCCATGAGTAGTGACAGAGCCCCGCCGTAAGCATACAACTCCATGTACGCTTACAAGGCAAATTTTACCAAGAAGAAAGGCCGAAAAATCCAATCTCGGCACCAAATCAACGAGAATTTGATTGGGATGGAATGGTCCTTGGAGCGGACAAGTTCGAACTAGTGAACGATCCAACTTTAATTCTCCAACAACATCAAATGCACCGCAATCAATAAAGAGGGATGAAAACAACATAGAGGTAGGTGAGGAAGATCATGACATGGAGCAAGAGTATCACAATGATAAAGAAGATTCGTGAGAATCTGATTATTCCGATCAATCCGATCAAAAATATTAATTGGTTAAGCAATACATGTATGTGTTACTTTTTGCATTTGAATTTACTTTACATTCTATTTTTTGCTTATATATTCTAGGAAATTGAAACACCAAGATTGAGTTGGTAAGGTTGAACATGAATATTTTCTTATATTTTATGCTAATTTTACTCATTTACTCGCACTTATATGTTTCAAAACATAAATTGCAGGAGTACACAAAAGACATTCAAATGGAGATCTTATGTACTGCTATTATTTGTCATAATGTTTTGTACCAAACTTAAATAGGCTTATTCAAAGTACCAAAATTCTTGTTTTCATTCTAATGTTTCAGTTCTTCTCAATTCAATATTGCTTGCTGCCACAATGCTTTATATCAAAATTAAATATATTGGATTATTCCAAATACCAAAATTTAAGTTTTCAATCTAATGTTTCAGTTTATCACAATTAAATCTTGCTTGCTACTGTGATTTATTTATTTAGACAATTCAAAGGGAGATCTAAAATATACAAAAACGTTCTTGTCTCTAGGATTAAACATTTTCAACGGTTGCCCTATGGAAATAATATGCCCAACTATAAAATAATATAAACTGAATCAATAAAACATTTTCATGTGCATTTGCTCCAGTATTTTCATGAACCTTCACTATAAAATAATATAAACAGAATAAACAAAATATTTCCAAAGGCCAGCTCTGATAGGTCTAAATTATATACACATTCGATCTAGTTTTTATTACATAATAACACCAAATATCTTGTATTTTAGTAGAGAATATAATGAAATATATCCAAGAATCAAGTTACTGCCGAAGTCTATTTAAACTACAGGAAATGGAGCAAATTGTAGATCTTCTCGCAAGCTTTCCGAAAAGTGGTAGAACACTGAAAACGGAGTTACGGATCATAAGTTATGCCCGTTTGAATTTCAGAGCAAAACAGGAGAAACCGAGCCCAGTGCGGACGCACTGACCCAGAGTGCGGACGCACTGACACAGAAAACAGAAAATCCGAGCGCAGTGCGGACGCACTCGGGCCGCACCACCCGCACTCAGCCGACACACAGTTCGTATTTTGGCCATATCTTGGTCATACGAACTCCGATTTGAGTGATTCAAAGCTTGACGGAACCAGGACAAAGAGATCTACAACTTTCATGAAGGAAAAATATCCAAATTCGGAATGTATAATTATGTACAGCCGCATCAATGGCCGCATCAGCCTGAAAAACTGCTAAATATGGAAAGTTAGTGGGCTTAGTGGGCGCCAAAATTAGAATAACTTGGTCTCCAAGTTCAGAATCACAGAATTAGAAATATAGAAGTTAGTAGGCTTAGTGGGCGCCGAAAATAAAACGACTTGATCTCCAAGTTCAGAAAACGTTATATAAGGCTAAGGAGACCACATGAGAAATCATCCATTATTGTACATATCCATTATTATATCCATCTTTCCACAAATTGAGAGAGAGAGATCCTGCAGAAATTCTAGAAGGCTTTTCAAGGAAGGAGAAGAAGAAGATTCAGGCAAGGAGTCGGCAAGATCGAGGTTTTAGATCTAAGAAAGGGTGTAATCATTTCTTTATCTCATTTCTTATTGTTTTTGCCAATCTTTGTTATGGATCTCTCCAAGAGAGAGTAGTTCTCTTTCTAGGGGTTTAGGTCAATGCATGAACTTGTTTAATTCTAGATTATTCGGATATTTGTTTTTATTATGATTGTGTTATCGGATTTGATTGTTAATTTCTGTGATTTATTCTTTATGAATTTCATTAGTACTCGTTCCTTTGAGTTCACCTGGTTAGGGTTTATTGAATTGAAGTAGTTTTGAAATCGCGTTGATCGTGTTTTTCCGCTTTAAATTTATTAAATTCCGGCATTGGTCATGAGGAGACTACTAATTGAAACCATAAAGACACACCTTAGGGTTGGGTTAGAAGCGACCGTACTTTGATATCCAATCCGGAACTATAGAAATTAAGGTTAGGATTTTGGTGAAGGACCGAAAGGCGAAGGCAAATCCTAATTAGGACACCTTAGAACAAATATCGATATATGCTTTGAAGCATGAGATTAAATATCCCTCTAGGTTAGTGACAGCCCTAGAATTCGAGGCACATTAATCCATAAAGCGCAAAGTATTTGTATTAATATTTGTTCCAAAGGCTAACATAGGTTAGAAACCTCATCAAATCAAACATGAATTTAAACAAACCGAATAAATAGAATTAGTAAGGGATTGTAGACCGAATACCCCTAGATCTCCTTAAACTTGAAAACAAACCAATCTTTCTTTCCTTTATTTTATTTACATTTATTGTTTGAAACTCCTCTTTTTCGGGTATTGAACCCAACTTTAGGATTTTAAGAACAAACCCCCCCACTTTACTTTTATTGTTTTGTTTTAGAAGTAGTTTTCTTTATTAAAAATTGGTATTTCCCTATCTCCCTGCGGATCGACACCTAAATACTACAATCGATAGGTTGTGCGCTTGCAACTAACCTATTCATTGAGTACGAAGGTTTTATAAATATTAAAGGCAAAAGAGTACAAAATTATTATATCTAAAATACTCAACAAGCTTTTTGGCGCCGTTGCCGGGGAGAATAGGATAGATACTAGTTTTTATTTTAGGAAAGTACTTTTAATTCTTAGTTTCCTTATTTACTTTTCAGAAAATTTAAAAATCCAAAAATAGTTTATTTCCTTTTTTTTTACAATTTCTGAAATTTACTTTCCTTATTTAGAAAAATCCAAAAATATTTACTTTGCTTATTTAATTTTCTGCACTTTATTATTCTCTATTTCTATTCTCTCTCTTTCACATCTCATCTCTTTTATTCTCTCATAAATTTGAGCACTGACCACCATCACGAGGAGACAAGCCGCAAAGATCAAGGCCAGCGAATCCTCTCTTTCTCAACAAATGGCGGGCCTAAACAACAATCCTCTCTTTGGTTGCAATTCAAACGACCGCCGACCCATAAGAGATGAACCAATCATCGAAAAGGAGGCAATTGCCCTCGATGATCCACCACCTTTAAACTGAGCCTCAACAAGTCGTGCTCCCGACGTTAAACCGAGCAACATCTTGTGAGTTTCTATTTCTCTTTTTAATTTCCTCTTCTAGTATGAATTGACACATTGAGGACAATGTTTTGTTTAAGCTGGGGGGAGGTTAAATGAAAAACTGAAATTCACAATTGTATCTTGCATTTAGTTTAAGCATGTTTAAATTTTTTGTTTAAAACTAGGGTTTTACCTAACCTTGAATAGGGTCCAGTCCGACTTGTTAGGATGTTTACCTAGTTTTGTGTCATGCATTTTGTTGATAAATTTGGGTGATTGACAATAATTAGGAGTATTCATGCACAATTTTTTCGAATTTTTTGTAAAACCCTTGGAATAATTTGAAATGACTACATAATTTGGCGAAAAACTTTGTGAAAATAAAGGTGTATGAAATTGGGGCATTAGGAATTCAAATTTATTAGAGAAGCTATTTAGATTTGGAAATTTTAAATTTAGAAAGATTGAGATATCCACAAGTATGAAAGAATACTTAGGGATGTGTGTATTCATGATATATGCATATATGTTGTGAAATTGGGTAAAAATTGAAAATTTTGGAAAATAAAAGGTGACTCCAATGACCTATGTTACGGCTTCATGACGTACTTATGGTTATGAGTCCTTAGCACTCTTGCTCCGCTAGTCTCCCGATAAAATTGACATTCGTGTTAGTGGAAGGGTTAGACTAAGAGCATGCAAAGCACCCTTGAATTAGAACGGTTGGGTATAGTTAACTACTTGTAACTAACCGGTGCTTAAATGAGGATTGGGAAAATAGTGCTAAATCATGAAAGAAAATCAAAACAAGAAAAATCAAAAGCAACAACAACAAAAATGAGAATATGCATGTATCAACACACGTAGTCCGCAACATTTCTAAACCTAAGTTTGATTCAAGCTTGGGGGAATTTGAAAATTCCACGTTTAAGATGGCATTTCTTTTAATAAATTTGGGTAGACGAAGTTTGTAATTTCTAGACCTTTAAGGAAATAAAAGTTAGAGTAATCAATTATGGGTTGAGTCATAATTATCCGAGGGTTAAACTTGAAATTTGGGAAGTTTGCATGAAGATTTTAATTTTTGGCAAGATCATACAAATTTTTCACTTGAGAAAACATACTTGATATAAGGTATATCAAAGAGATCGAATTGTAGTCCAAGTTTAGATGTTGCTTGGGGACAAGCAAGGTTCAAGCTTGGGGGTATTTGATAGGTCTAAATTATATACACATTCGATCTAGTTTTTATTACATAATAACACCAAATATCTTGTATTTTAGTAGAGAATATAATGAAATATATCCAAGAATCAAGTTACTGCCGAAGTCTATTTAAACTACAGGAAATGGAGCAAATTGTAGATCTTCTCGCAAGCTTTCCGAAAAGTGGTAGAACACTGAAAACGGAGTTACGGATCATAAGTTATGCCCGTTTGAATTTCAGAGCAAAACAGGAGAAACCGAGCCCAGTGCGGACGCACTGACCCAGAGTGCGGACGCACTGACACAGAAAACAGAAAATCCGAGCGCAGTGCGGACGCACTCGGGCCGCACCACCCGCACTCAGCCGACACACAGTTCGTATTTTGGCCATATCTTGGTCATACGAACTCCGATTTGAGTGATTCAAAGCTTGACGGAACCAGGACAAAGAGATCTACAACTTTCATGAAGGAAAAATATCCAAATTCGGAATGTATAATTATGTACAGCCGCATCAATGGCCGCATCAGCCTGAAAAACTGCTAAATATGGAAAGTTAGTGGGCTTAGTGGGCGCCAAAATTAGAATAACTTGGTCTCCAAGTTCAGAATCACAGAATTAGAAATATAGAAGTTAGTAGGCTTAGTGGGCGCCGAAAATAAAACGACTTGATCTCCAAGTTCAGAAAACGTTATATAAGGCTAAGGAGACCACATGAGAAATCATCCATTATTGTACATATCCATTATTATATCCATCTTTCCACAAATTGAGAGAGAGAGATCCTGCAGAAATTCTAGAAGGCTTTTCAAGGAAGGAGAAGAAGAAGATTCAGGCAAGGAGTCGGCAAGATCGAGGTTTTAGATCTAAGAAAGGGTGTAATCATTTCTTTATCTCATTTCTTATTGTTTTTGCCAATCTTTGTTATGGATCTCTCCAAGAGAGAGTAGTTCTCTTTCTAGGGGTTTAGGTCAATGCATGAACTTGTTTAATTCTAGATTATTCGGATATTTGTTTTTATTATGATTGTGTTATCGGATTTGATTGTTAATTTCTGTGATTTATTCTTTATGAATTTCATTAGTACTCGTTCCTTTGAGTTCACCTGGTTAGGGTTTATTGAATTGAAGTAGTTTTGAAATCGCGTTGATCGTGTTTTTCCGCTTTAAATTTATTAAATTCCGGCATTGGTCATGAGGAGACTACTAATTGAAACCATAAAGACACACCTTAGGGTTGGGTTAGAAGCGACCGTACTTTGATATCCAATCCGGAACTATAGAAATTAAGGTTAGGATTTTGGTGAAGGACCGAAAGGCGAAGGCAAATCCTAATTAGGACACCTTAGAACAAATATCGATATATGCTTTGAAGCATGAGATTAAATATCCCTCTAGGTTAGTGACAGCCCTAGAATTCGAGGCACATTAATCCATAAAGCGCAAAGTATTTGTATTAATATTTGTTCCAAAGGCTAACATAGGTTAGAAACCTCATCAAATCAAACATGAATTTAAACAAACCGAATAAATAGAATTAGCAAGGGATTGTAGACCGAATACCCCTAGATCTCCTTAAACTTGAAAACAAACCAATCTTTCTTTCCTTTATTTTATTTACATTTATTGTTTGAAACTCCTCTTTTTCGGGTATTGAACCCAACTTTAGGATTTTAAGAACAAACCCCCCCACTTTACTTTTATTGTTTTGTTTTAGAAGTAGTTTTCTTTATTAAAAATTGGTATTTCCCTATCTCCCTGCGGATCGACACCTAAATACTACAATCGATAGGTTGTGCGCTTGCAACTAACCTATTCATTGAGTACGAAGGTTTTATAAATATTAAAGGCAAAAGAGTACAAAATTATTATATCTAAAATACTCAACAAGCTCATGGAAATAATATGTCCAACTATAAATTAATATAAACTGAATCAATAAAATATTTCCATGCGCATTTTCTCTTGTATTTCCATGAATCTTCACTATAAAATAATATAAATAGAATAAACAAAAAATTTCCAAGGTCCAGCTCATGGAAATAATATGTGAAACTATAAAATAATATAAATTGAATCAATAAAACATTTTCATACGCATTTGCTCCAGTATTTTCATGAACCTTCACTGTAAAATAATATAAACAAAATCAACAAAATATTTCCAATGGCCAACCCGTAAAAATAAGGGTAATTATATCTTCCCCCATCTATCCATCCCCCATTTCATCCCCCAACAAACTAACTACTTTTTCTAACTATAATTCAAAATTCTAACTACCTAATGGCCCTACAAATTAATTACCCAATTTTCTCCATTTTTTTCTTTCCTCTTTCTCCCTCCCTCTCCCACCTCTCCCACCTCTCCCTCTCCACCTCCGCCCGCCTCTCCCATCTCTCCCTCTGCGCCTCCGCCCGTCTCTCCCACCTCTCCCTCTCGGCCTCCCTCTCCCACCTCCACCTCAGTCTCTCACCTCCGTCTCCCACCTCCCACCTCCGCCTCCTCTCTCTCCCACCTCCGCCTCCGCCGGAGTAGATCCATCACTGTCGACCGTCGGGTCAGATCCGCCTCCGCCGGGTCAGATCCGAGTTATTTGCAAAGAACAAAGCTTCATTAATGGTGAATTAGAACAGTGCGTACTAAGTACATATTGATGAATACTTAATGTTTTAGAGATGAATACTTCAACGTTTATGGATGAATACTTAATATCTTAGGCATAAATACTTTAACTTATATGTATGAATACTTGATATCTTATGGATGAATACTTTTTATTTGTTTGGTATGCACATATGTTTGTAATACTCTTGGTACATTAACTATTTACACTTACACGATGAGATGAATACTTGCTTAATGCGGGATGAATACTTGTGCAACGGACAACTCGAAAGTATGTCATCACGGATCTCATTTGAAAGAAAAAATTGTGTAGAAGACATTCGTGGTTTTAGATTTGCAAAATTCCTCACAGATCGTTAGAAATATTGGTTAGATTGAACGGACAAAAAAAAACCCATCTCTAAAAACGTGTAATGCTCTTGGTACATTAACTATTTACACTTACACGATGAGGATGAATACTTGCTTAATGCGGGATGAATACTTGCATGACGAGGTGTGAATACTTGTGCAACGGACAACTCGAAAGTATGTCATCATGGATCTCATTTGAAAGAAAAAATTGTGTAGAAGACATTCGTGGTTTTAGATTTGCAAAATTCCTCACAGATCGTCAGAAATATTGGTTAGATTGAACGGAGAAAAAAAAACCCATCTCTAAAAACGTGTAAAAGATGAGTGATTAATGTGTCCAAATATGCTTCTATTGCAAAGATGAATACATTTATATAGATGGATGAATGCTAGTTGTGTTACAGATGAATACTTTTTTTGCAAATTTCTAAAATGAGCTGAAGGTAGTTAGAAGTCCCCCACTTAATTAATGCGCTGACGGTTATGCGGTCCCCCACTTAATTAAAGCTCTGACAGTTGTGCGGTCTCCCACACATGTTGTTTGTCCTCTACTTTCTTGTTGTAATATATCCAAATATGTTTCTATTACAAATGTGAATACCTTCATATAGATGGATAAATACTAGTTGTGCTACATATGAATACTTCTACAAATTCCTAAAATACACTGACAGTTATAAATTCTAACTAACTTTCAATGAATTTATGAAAATAGATACCTTAATTAATGCAACTGACGGGGGATGAAACGGGGGATTGTTCACGGGGGAGAGCTAGGCGGACCCTAAAAATAATATGTGCTGTAGGCTTTCTATGAAGATCCGGCCCATTAACGGTCCAATTGCAAGCTATCCCAATTCTTATCCGATCGGCATTGCCTCTTTCTCCACCTCTCTCCATTCTCCAATGGCATTAGCGTAGCTTAAAAAGAACTCTATTGATAGCTTCACGGATTATTACTACTTGCAGAACTACACTAACCGACTGTATCAATGGCGACCACGATTCCCTCTTCGGCGTTTATTGCCACTCCACATCGTCCTTCTGGTAGAAGCTCGGCGATTTGGGTTCAGAAAGCTCAGTTCTTCGGTCCTTCTTCTTCTTCTTCGTTTGGGGTTTCCTTGAGCGTCAACAAACCTTCTGTAAGGCTGGTGTCGTTTAAGGCGGTTCGATGTGAGACAAAGGAGGTGCGCACGCCACTAGTTCCAGCCGAGCAACGGTGGATGTTTGAGGAGTCTGAAACCTACGGCCCGGTAACCAACCTCCTCTTTTATTTTCTGTAACTAATTATCGTTGAATTTTGCAATTGCCAGAGTTATGGGTTTTTCCAACTCTAATTGATGCTGTATTGGGTGCAATGCGAGTACTATATTGGTGATCAATGTAAAGAGGAAAAATGATGCTACAGTACCATAAACAAAATAATAAACTGTGTTCTTGATAATATATAGTGGCCAAAATAAGTCCCAAGTGAAAGTATTCCCGTGGTTTGCACACATGTGATATGAGAGAAAGATAGGAAGGTACTACCATAATAAGTCAGTCATATACAAAACATTGAATTTGATGCTGACATTCCCATCATTATACTATTAATTTTCAATTTTAAATATAACAGAATTTGAATCTATGTTTGTAGGATATATGGAACAAAACATGGTACCCAAAAGCAGCTGACCATGTAAATACTGAAAAGACATGGTACATTGTGGATGCAACAGACAAAATTCTTGGCCGGATGTCCTCGACTATAGCGAATTACATTAGAGGAAAGAATCTTGCCACGTACACACCTAGCGTTGACATGGGTGCTTATGTTATTGTGGTACATTACCTGTTTACAAATTATACCAACTTATTTGAAGAATATATTAACCCAACAGACATCTAAATATTACCTGTTTTAATAATTTAATCTGTGTCAGTAAAGGATGTTCAACATTTTAGCATTGTTTACATCTTCATTTTCCGCAAATGGACTTTCTGATGTTATTATGCTAACAACTCTGACAATGTGTAAAGAAGAAACATATCTTTTCTTGGGATGTTGGGAATATCAGGACTAAAGTTGATATTATGTTAGAAATATTTTACTTTTGGTTTCTAATTTCGTTTGGGCAAACAGATAAATGCAGAGAAAGTTGCCGTATCAGGGGCAAAGAGGTCTCAGAAGTTGTACAGGAGGCACTCGGGGAGGCCAGGTGGCATGAAAATAGAGACCTTCGATCAATTGCAGAAAAGAATACCTGAAAGGATTGTAGAGCATGCAGTTCGTGGTATGCTTCCTAAAGGAAGGGTATGTTTGCATTCTCTGATTCTCTCTCTTTTCAATTCCATTTTTTTTGGGGGGGAAAGAAATTGAAGATGCTTTAACACAACCTGAGGAAGGGAAGATTCCTATGCATAATTTCCTACTCTCTGTTAAACATTAAAAATACGAAATATATCTCATTCTTTTTTTAAAGAAATACCCAAAATTTCCAGCCTTTCTCCATACTGGGATATGCGTTGTTGAAAGGTTTTGCATGTTCGGACTGGAATTACCTCGTTTAAACTCAAATGCAAAATAAATAGAATAAAATTTGGGGAAGATCACCATAATCATAATTTTTGTTACACTAATTATTGATTACTAATTATATTTATATTGTAGCTTGGAAGACAACTGTTCACACACCTTAAGGTATACAAAGGACCAGAGCATCCGCACCAGGCTCAGAAGCCTATCCCTTTACCAATCCGCGACAAGAGAATCCAGTTTGTCAGGAAATAAATTCTTCTCTTTAATTATTCCTGTTTGGTAATTCTTGAGTGTTGTTTAGACAGGATTTATGCATGTATGAGATCCCAATTTTTCTCCTCTTCCATTGATTTTACTGTATGTAGTCTTAAGCTTTCTCCTGCTCTGTCAATGTCATGCCCTGCTATATGAACTGTCATATCTAAATTGAGCACCTAAATGGCTAAATCCGTTGGATTTAGATTTTTACTCACAGTGGTAATAAATTCATTGAAAGTAGGTGGCTGCTAGTGAAGGGGACATTCTAACTCCTATAATCCTATTATCCTATATGGAGAAAGGCATATATATGCTGCCTAGAGAATGCTTTTGTTTTTTAATTGGGAGATTATACGAATAGATCCTGCTGATAATCCGACGTTATGATGTGAGTGATTACGAGGAAATGCAGAAAGTTTCTGTGCAAATTGCTTCTAAAATCATTAGTTTCTGTGCAAATTGCAATAATGGTGCCTGTTTTTAACTTGGAGGAGGAATCACTTTAACATCCATTATATTGAAAATCTGGATGCTGGATTTTCAAAAATTGAAAATCAAAATTATATGTAGGTTGTTGAACATATAATATAGATAGTCTAACAAACACCTTTTATGTATTTTAAGTATTGTTTGATGATGTATAATTTATCAAGAACCATTAAAATTTTAAGTCATATAATTTATCATAGACATCTACTCTCTTTTATGTAGCATGGATGTAAGTTAAGCAGGGACAAATCTATATGAGGTTAAATGGTGTTAGTGATGAACAGAGAAATAGGCCTCTGCTCTGCTGAGTGCTGCTGGTTAAAACAAGCTTTGAATCACAACGTTCTGTCGTACGATGACGCTTGTACATTAATTTGCTCTAAAATTTATTTGTGCAATAGATGTAGAATATATCTAAAACATCTTTTACATATATAGTGAAATGCTCATGGGAACGCTTCGACTCCAAAAATCTTTTAATCTCCTATTTTAAATTAGCACACATTGATTTGTAAATATAAAATAATATACGACGACTAGCCATCAATTCTGGTTAATTTACAACTTATACAATTATATTAATTAAAAATATTAATGTCTATCTGTTGTGCGCTAATTCCACCACTGCAACTGCGCCAGGCTGCCGTCTTTTTTTATTAATATCCATAGTTAAATATAAATTAATAAATATATCCAACTTGGCTGGGATATGATAAAAATATTCAAACCGGCCATTAAATGACCGGTACCTATTTTAAGCCATTACCGGTCATTTAATGGCCGGCACCTTTTTTTTTTTTTTGGTTGTTTTACACCTTACAAAAACTCATCTTTCTCTCTCTCCCCCTCACAACTCACTCACCTCCATCCATTTCAACTCCAGCAGGTAATTTTTTGTATTTAATTTAATTTTTTTTAATATTGTTTTTATTTTTTTGAATAATTAATTTAATTATTCAAAGTAATTAATGTACACTCATGTAATTTTTTAGAGTTTAATGGACTGACCATTACATGTTGTTCGCACAAAAGTGTATCACAAAGTTTCACTACAGCAAGCTGTAGCTTTTAAACCTTGAATTAACTTCCGACTAGACTGCAAGTGCACAATCCTATCGTATATTTTAGTCAGGTATCGATCCACAGGACGGTTCAAAATCTAAACTGGACTCTACTTAAATCAATTAGGTACTAGAAGTTGGAAAATATTGATTTGGTTTGTTTAATTTCCTAAGTTCAGTAATGACAGAAAGTAAAATTTGGTTTTTATCAGATAGAGAAAAGCGTTTCCAGGGTTTTCGATTTCATTATCAACCTTGCCTCTCGGTACCATACACGACCCGCGTACTTTCATATGCGGTCCGCATGGAAGACGCGACCCGCGTACTCTCATACGCGGCCCGCGTGGACCTCGAGTAAATGCAGCAGTTGTCTGTTTCTGCGTTGTTCTTTGGTGTAAGGGTTCATTGACCGAACTTAATGTTCCTAAACCTCAACTCTCGTTTGTTGGCTTAATAAACTTGGTATCGGAATTGCAATTTCACCTTCTTAGGTTTTTAATCTAAGTTAATTGTCCGATTTACTAAAGGTAACCACTACTGATACCTCGCATATTTAGTCTATTTTAGGCCTGTTTTAGTACCAGATTCGTGCCATAATTCACCAGAATCATGTGCATTTCATCGATATATCTTTAGAATTTGGTACTGCTGAGTGTTTGTTTGTTTTCTGCAGGTTTGGAGCAAAACACACGAAGAAATGGCGATTCACATGATGAGGTACGACCCTTACCAGGCTTGGTACGGGTCGGACCATACTTAGCCGTTTTCAGCTCTTCACGCCTGGTACGGCCAGGCCGTACCAAATTGGTACGGGCCGTACATGAAGGCGTCCTGACAGATTCAAATTTGGGCAGAGGCTATTTAAGGCGGGGAACTCTCCAAATCTCTCATCCAATTCATTCCAGATAGATCTGAGAGCT
Source organism: Carex myosuroides (assembly GCA_028015225.1). Taxonomy (NCBI): domain Eukaryota; kingdom Viridiplantae; phylum Streptophyta; class Magnoliopsida; order Poales; family Cyperaceae; genus Carex; species Carex myosuroides. The sequence continues at coordinate 146,628 of CM051484.1, forward strand.
CAGTAGGAGAGAGAAAGAAGGCTAAGGAGCTGAAAGCAAGAAGGAAAGAAGAGGAAGAGGCGAAACTCGACGGATCTAGCTTCCTCCTCCATCTCCCTTCAATCCATGGCTATCTCTCTTCCTCTTATTGTATTTTTAGACATTGCTATGTGCTGTGAGTAGATCATTTTAGTTTCTAGGGTTAGAGATCGAATCTTGATTTGTTTTGACTTTCTTTGACTTTTACTTTGTATGAACTCTTTAGTTTGATTGATTGTGATTTTCATTGTTATATCTTGCTTTGCTTGCTGTGATTGTTGTATGATGTCCCTTTAGGTTTAGATCGAACCTATCAAGGTCATGTGATCATCTCAATCTCTCATCCAATTCAAGTACATAGGGTAGAATAGTTCGAATTGAAGCCGAAAGGTTGAATTCTCCTCTAATCGACAGATTAGAGGGTGCCTTAGACATCTAATCAATCAGCTAGGGTAGATCTGTACCAACATACGATGGTTGAGGTGTAGAAACCCTAAAAGGCTCTCAATCGCATTCCAACCTAGATCTTGATCCAACAAACGACGGTTGAGGGTTAGGAACCTTAGGTATGGTCAATTGAACCTTTCTAAAGAGTTTAGCACAAGGTACCAGCAAGGAAATGCATTTACTCGAACTGGTAGGTTCTGTTCTGGGAAGCCGGTACGGGTCTTACCAGGGTGGTACGGCCTAGCCTTACCAAGTAAGGTACGGCCTAGCCGTACCTACTTAGTACGGGCCGTACCACTAGAGGCAGATCAGAGATGAAGTCTGAAACCCTGGAAACGCCTTTTATCCATAATCAAAACACAATTTACATTTGTTCTAAACATTTTGTTACATCTTCTTCAATTGTCTGAACAGTTTGATTTGATACCTTAGGAAATTAAATACCAAACAAAACCTTTTCAACTTCTAGTTTTCAATCAAGTTTAGATAGAACTTAACCGAGTGATTAGCCGTCTCTGAGGATCGATACCCGATTATACTACACGGCAGAGGTTGTGCACTTGCATCCTTTACTCGTGGAGTGTTAACGAGGTTTAAAAGGTACGCTTTCAAGCGTGCCGAAACTTGCGTTGCGCTTTGCTGCGAACAAGTTTTTGGCGCCGTTGCCGGGGACGGTAACCAATTGCTTAGTTAGGTTTTATCTTACTTAGTTGATCTAGATTTTATCTTGTATCTTTATTGCTTTTCTTATTCAAAAAAAAAAAAAAAATACTAAAAACTGGCTTTTGAACCCCCCCTGCAGGCAAATACAGGCTGACATACAATCTGAGAAGCAAGGGGCCCACTGTTCGATCAAACTCCTCCAGACTCATCCGACACTGCTCAGCCACCCCCTGGTACGACCCGTACCAACTCAGGCACGGCCAGGCCGCACCAATCTGGTCCGACCCGTACCAATTCAGGCACGACCAGGCCGCACCAATCTGGTCCGACCCGTACCATCTGAGGAGCTCAAGATGTACATGGTGACAGACCGACATTGGTATGGCCGCGACAATTTTCAAGCTGGAGGAGGTGGCCGATCCGAAGCTGATCAGATCACAGCTCTATATGCTAGAGCTGCCAAGCTAGAGGAAGCCATGATCGCAGCTCTACATGCCAAAGCTGCCAAGCTAGAGGAGGCCGTAGAGAGGTATTCAATCAGAATGAGCATGAGGGCAGCCAGAAACCAGCAACCACAGCCATGTGCCTTGTGTGGGGACAGGAGACACTCTTATGAGTATTGCCCACTGGCTGATTGGAGTGAGGAACCGGAGCAGGATGGCTATATCAGCAACAACAATTGCAATTTCTACGACCCTGCACCATTCGATGACTCGAACAATTGTGCATTCCAACCCGATCCACCCGAGCCGTACATTGATCCCGCTGAGATCGAATTCATACACGAGCAAGGGAAGGTGAACCAGATGCTGTGGGAACAGTTGCAAAACATGTCCACACAGATGGCCGCTCAACAAAATCAAATGGCTGCCCAAAACAAGTTGCTGGAGCAATTGAGTCACATCATCATCTCACGCCAATCTCAACCTGCAAAGCTGCCAGCTCAGCCAGAATGCGAAGGACCAGCCCAGCCAACAGACCAGACCGCACTTGACGCGACCCGCATCATTGAGACACGACCCGCATCACCCACGGAAGAACATGTGGACCCAGGTTGCATCGAGCCAAGTCGACCTGCATCTCCACCTGAAGAGCATGTAGACGAGACCCGCACGCCACCTGATGCGACCCGCATGCCGTGGTCTGATGACCTGGAGACCAAAGGAAGCGATTGGGATTGGTCAGCGTGCGATGCCATTCCACCTGATGTGACCCGCGTCAAGACCCAGACAGAGCGGCTGACTCCTGAGCTCAAGCCTCTTCACCTCAGGTATGAATTTCTAAACCCAAATAGATGTTGTCCTGTGATCATAAGTGCAGATCTTGAACCCGATCGGACTGCTTCACTCTTGGAGAAATTGGAAGCGCACAAAAGCGCGATCGGGCGCTCGATCAAGAACTTGATGGAAATCTTGCGGATTTTTCTGATGCAAGAGTATGATCGCACGGTTCGTGTTCCTCAGAAGTGGGTGCTCCCACCAGTGCCACCTGATCCACCTCCCACCGATGACTGAGCGGGTATGTTTTCTCTTTCCCTTTTGCTTCTATATCTCTTTATCTTTCAGTCTTGAAGCATTGAGGACAATGCTCAGGCTAAGCTTGGGGGGGAGACGACTTTTGTATCTTAGGATTTACTTTTGTGTTTTAGGATTTATTTTGATTGCACTTAGGTCATTTTTACTTTTCTCTTGCATTGTTAGGTGAAAAATTTGCTTGATTGTTTCGATTAGGGACTTGTTTGAAAACTTTTGTTTGTGAGTTGGATGACCTTGGAAAATTAGAACTAACCTCATAATTGACCAAACAAAACTGATTACGAACAAATGGTTTGAGATTTGTAAAATTGGAAACTTGAATGTCGAGATAGCATTTAGAAACCGAATTGTGCCTTTCAAAGGTGGAAATAGGGATTTCAAATAAAGAAAAGTTGGGATATCCGTTGGTGTGAATGAACACTAGTGGATGTGTGTATTCATGGTATGTGCGAACAAAAAAAAAAAAAAAAAAAAAAAGAAGAAGAAAAAGAAAAAAAAAAAGAAAGAAAGAAAAAAAAAAAAAAAAAAAAAAAAAAAGATGGAGAACATAAGAGTACTGGCAATAAGCCTTGAATGGGCGCCTTTGAGCTCGTCTCCCAATTAGAAATGAAAAGAATAAAATTTTTGCACATATCAACACACGAAGTCCGCAACTTTCTGACCTAAGCTTGATTCAAGCTTGGGGGTGCCAAAAAGGGAAAATCTCTACAAACGAAGGCATAGTTTAGTGAAAGAATGATAAATCGATAAATTCGAGTAATCAACTTTGCAAGACTTGAAACATTTAGAGTTTGAGGTTTTATTAATCAATTTGTGAGGTGAATCACAATTGACCAAGGGAAGTCCGAATCATAGCAAAAAGATTCTTGCGTTCTTTTATTGTAGCAATCATGTAAGTTTTCACATTTAGGCTTGTATCCGCATTTAGATTTAGTTGTCCAGCACTTTTACCCGAGTTTGAAACTTTTTGCTTGAGGACAAGCAAAGGTTCAGCTTGGGGGAATTTGATACCTCGCATATTTAGTCTATTTTAGGCCTGTTTTAGTACCAGATTCGTGCCATAATTCACCAGAATCATGTGCATTTCATCGATATATCTTTAGAATTTGGTACTGCTGAGTGTTTGTTTGTTTTCTGCAGGTTTGGAGCAAAACACACGAAGAAATGGCGATTCACATGATGAGGTACGACCCTTACCAGGCTTGGTACGGGTCGGACCATACTTAGCCGTTTTCAGCTCTTCACGCCTGGTACGGCCAGGCCGTACCAAATTGGTACGGGCCGTACATGAAGGCGTCCTGACAGATTCAAATTTGGGCAGAGGCTATTTAAGGCGGGGAACTCTCCAAATCTCTCATCCAATTCATTCCAGATAGATCTGAGAGCTCAGTAGGAGAGAGAAAGAAGGCTAAGGAGCTGAAAGCAAGAAGGAAAGAAGAGGAAGAGGCGAAACTCGACGGATCTAGCTTCCTCCTCCATCTCCCTTCAATCCATGGCTATCTCTCTTCCTCTTATTGTATTTTTAGACATTGCTATGTGCTGTGAGTAGATCATTTTAGTTTCTAGGGTTAGAGATCGAATCTTGATTTGTTTTGACTTTCTTTGACTTTTACTTTGTATGAACTCTTTAGTTTGATTGATTGTGATTTTCATTGTTATATCTTGCTTTGCTTGCTGTGATTGTTGTATGATGTCCCTTTAGGTTTAGATCGAACCTATCAAGGTCATGTGATCATCTCAATCTCTCATCCAATTCAAGTACATAGGGTAGAATAGTTCGAATTGAAGCCGAAAGGTTGAATTCTCCTCTAATCGACAGATTAGAGGGTGCCTTAGACATCTAATCAATCAGCTAGGGTAGATCTGTACCAACATACGATGGTTGAGGTGTAGAAACCCTAAAAGGCTCTCAATCGCATTCCAACCTAGATCTTGATCCAACAAACGACGGTTGAGGGTTAGGAACCTTAGGTATGGTCAATTGAACCTTTCTAAAGAGTTTAGCACAAGGTACCAGCAAGGAAATGCATTTACTCGAACTGGTAGGTTCTGTTCTGGGAAGCCGGTACGGGTCTTACCAGGGTGGTACGGCCTAGCCTTACCAAGTAAGGTACGGCCTAGCCGTACCTACTTAGTACGGGCCGTACCACTAGAGGCAGATCAGAGATGAAGTCTGAAACCCTGGAAACGCCTTTTATCCATAATCAAAACACAATTTACATTTGTTCTAAACATTTTGTTACATCTTCTTCAATTGTCTGAACAGTTTGATTTGATACCTTAGGAAATTAAATACCAAACAAAACCTTTTCAACTTCTAGTTTTCAATCAAGTTTAGATAGAACTTAACCGAGTGATTAGCCGTCTCTGAGGATCGATACCCGATTATACTACACGGCAGAGGTTGTGCACTTGCATCCTTTACTCGTGGAGTGTTAACGAGGTTTAAAAGGTACGCTTTCAAGCGTGCCGAAACTTGCGTTGCGCTTTGCTGCGAACAACTACCTCTCGATAAGTGGAAAAGTTCACCTCTCGGTTACTATTTGGTCTCGCCTCAAGGCTCGTAAACCTACCTTAAATACTAAGTTTGGTTGAGAGAAACATTAAGGCCAAAGTACTAGAAAAGATGCTATAGACATCTAACAGTAGACAATCAAGAATCATTCAATCAACTTCAACAAAGCAATTAAAATATTACTCAAACAATTAAACACTAACATTCAACACAGATTCAAACAACATGCATACAAAACAAAGTATCGAACTACATCGTAACTCTAGAAACTAAGTAAACTACTCACACATAGTCAAAAAGCAAGCAAAACAAATGATAGACGAAATAGCCATGACAAAACCCGAAATACAAAGAAGATCAGTGAAGAACTTTCGTCTTTCGCTTCTCAACTTCATCTCCAAGCTAGCCGTCAAGTCCAAACCCTAGAATCTGTCTCTTGCTCTCTAAAATGCAGAATGAATCCCTCTGTAGCAAGGGATCCCGTAATATAGCCAATTTGGCCGACTTTTCCTTCATTGAGCCTCTGTTTACTTTTCTGTTTTGTTTCCAGAAAAGTCTGATGCGACCCACATTGGATCTGACGCGGCCCGTGTGCCTGTGTCTTTGGCTTAGATTGTAGATCTTCTCGCAAGATTTCTGAAAAGTGGTCATACACTCAAAACGGAGTTACGAGTCAAAAGTTATGACTGTTTTAAGTTCGGGAGCTGAAATTTCAGCATCATATGGATCTGACGCGACTCGCATCGGATCTGACGCGGCTCGCGTGTAGGGTTTCAGAATTCACAATCTTCCCTAATTTTGCTCGTTTTCTGCAAAGTAAGAATAAAAACGCAGCAGTACCACATTCTATAGATATTCAATGTAATAGACACGATTTGGTGGTTTAAAACACAGATTTTGGTACAGAAATTAGTCGGGTTTGTAGGTCAAATAACGAGACATCACATGTATACATACATGATCCATTTAATTTACACTCATTAAATTTGTAAATTAATAAAATAATTAATGTATTTAATTTTTTATTTATTTTTAATTATTTTTCAGTAACCTATACATGTAAATTAGTAACCTGACAAATGTTTACCATTTTTCAAAATGTAGTTTGTTTGTCATGGCCCTGATTTCATTACAGCGTGATGGGAAGCTTCTTAGTAATGCACACGGGGCTTATTACTCCAAAGAGGCAATTAATTCATTTATGATTTCCGACGATATCTCACTTTGTGACTTGAAATCTATGATTTGCGCATGCACTGGTTATAACCAAGAAAAGTGGAACTTAGAATTAGGAACCCGAGTTTGCAATGGAAACCACGGGAAATATACCATTATGAAACTACTAGATGAAAGTACTTGGAGAGGGGTGTACGGCCATTTAAAGACCACTGGAAATTTTATAATAGAAATCTACGCCAGAAGAGTTTCTGATAGAGCAAGGGGTTGGAAGTTCTGGCCAAAATTCAGTTGCACCATACACTCTCGTGATTCCTTTAATTGAACCTGACCCAGAAACATACAGTCACTTCACTTCACCAGCACCCCAACTAGGACCCCAACTAGTACACCATGTAAGATCCCCACCTAGAGCCATACATGTGGCGCATTTACCATTACCGCCACCAGAACCACCCCAGATCGGCACCAGTAGATGATGAAATTAGATCGAATTTTGAAAATATTAATGAAATTCCGGAGGAAGATCTGCAAATTGGGGATGAATTTGAGGGAGCAAACTGGAACTCTGATCACCTGGAGGGTTGTGGTGAAGATGGTCCAGTTGAAAAAACTCAAGAGACCATTCGATCCGGATATGGGTATGCTGCTTAGTAGCCGGACTGATACGCACCCGTTCGAAGACTTTAATGATATATTTGAGTTTAGAGAAGCAGATATTGGTTACTATGGGCAACGGATTGAGTACAAAGGTGAGCTGGCGTCGGACCAATATTTTAAATGCAAAGAAGACCTGATTAAGAAGATTAAAGAGTACCATATTACTAAAAATCAGTAGATTAGAATGAAGAAAAGTGATAGGTCGGGTTCAGGTGGTGTGCAAGGACCCGGGTTGTGATTATGAACTTAGGGGACAAGCAACGGGATATGGAAATGCATGGGTTATAACGAGACAAGACAAGCCTCACACTTGTAGGACTGAGTATACAAGGACCGACAATGAATATTTGACAGCATCAATCATTGCCGATGTCATTGAGAAAAACATTAAGAAAGACCCCTGCATGAGCATCCAGGGGGTAGCAAACTGTGTTTTAACTGTGTATGGCAACGTAATCCCAAAATACAGCTGACTGTGGAGGGGTCGTGAGCTTGCAATAATTTGGGAGTTGAGAGGCTTCATACAGCTTGCTAAAACCACTACTGATGGCAATTTGCTACAAGAATCCCGGCTCGAAGAACTAATTTCTGACTTGTCCTATACAAGATGGACACGGAGAAATTATGCAACATGCTGTTCAATTCAGGGTCGTAGCTTAGGCTTTTGGTCTATGCATTGCAGCGTTTCAGTACTTGAGACCAGTGATCAGCATAGATGTATGCTTCTTGTCTGGACGGTATAAGGGGAGGCTTTTGATAGCTTGCGGCTATGATGCCGAGAACCAATTGTTGCCTATTGTATTTGCAATTGTGCAGAAGGAGGATGGTGAGAATTGGTGTTTTTTTTTTCAGTGGTTGAGGATGGAAGTGCTTGGATATGATAAATTTGTCTGTGTTATATCGGACCAGCACAAGGGGATCAAAGCTGCACTGACAGCAGAATACGGATGGTCTTTAGAACTTTTTGTGCACAGGTTTTGTATGCAGCATGTTGCTGACAACCTGGTCTAGAACTGTCGAAATGACAAGTGGTACGGATGAAGGGTCAGACAAGGGGCCAAGAAGAAGAAGCCAAGAAAGTTGAAAGAGATGTTCGAACAGTTTGCTCTAGTATGTCTTATTTATAACATTTCGGTTAATTATTTTTTAAGACTATTCTCAAATGGAAGTAACATCTCTTTGTTTTTGTGTAGCTAAATCTAAGGTGTAATGTAAAAAAGTGGGCAAAGTACGTCCTAATGATGTGATGGAGCCGTCTAATTATGAGAAAATTTTCTAAACCTGTTATGGAGGATACCGGTTTGATATCATGACAACAAATGACTCCGAGTCACTCAACAATGTCTTCCTGCTTAGCTGTAGAATGCTCGTGGCTGCCATAGTTGAGGATACGTTCTACAAGTGTAACATATGATTTGTTGAGCGATGATAGCAAGCAATGGATTTAAGAGACAAGAATCAGGTTCTTTCCGATCGGGTTTTGCAAAATATCAGAAAATATTAGGAGAAAGCTGCAGTAATGCGTTTGGTCCTTATACGCATGGCCAATGTCAGTACCAAGTTTCATCCCCAAATGAGTACGTTCTAGTCAACCGCAGCGACGCATGAACTATGGAACTTATTCACAGGGAGTTCATGTACATTGTGACACGCGGACCCGGCAATCAAATGGAATGTACTTGCAGAGGTATCCAATTAACTTTTATTCCGTACGCTCATGTCTTAGTGGTTTGTCGTGAACGAAACTGGTGCGAGGACCAATTTGTTGCAGACTGGTATACTATGAACTATCTTGAAAGTACTCGGAGTGAGGTGTTTGTTCCTTTTGGTAATATGCCAGAATGGCCTTGTAATGATGAACCTAGAATTCTTCCGAGCAAGGGTTGGGAGGCGAAAACACATCTGTCATGTAATGACCATGGATGAAATGCAAGGTAGGCGAAGGGGGCATCAGGTTCGCCATTCCACTACCGATAGGAAACGAAGAGGTATGTAACATTAATCAAAAATTATATTTCTTTTCAATTTATACCAACTTACTAAGTAACAAATGCAAATGTAGAGGCAAGAAACGCAGCAAATGCGGCAGAAATGAGCCAGTTATGGCAGAGGCAAGTAGGTCCGGAGGGTCACGGCGTGACACAACTACAAGATGTTTAGATGCATCTGTTATGTTTGCAGAAGCAATGGAAGAGGCAGTTGCCATAGGAGAAGAGGCGGTTGGGGTGCAAGGAGAGCCATCTGGAAGCCAACCGAGAAGGTCAACTAGTAGGAATACAACAAGGGCATCTAGAAGCCAAGAAGAGCCATCTGGTAGGCTATCTGGAGGCCATCTTCTGCAACTGGTTTGTTTCGCGGATGGAGTTTTAGGCGTAGTAATAATAGGTGATTTAGATACATGTTGTGAACTTGTTTATTTAGATGCTGCTTTCAGAACTTTTTTATTTACAATATATGTAGATATTTGCAATTTGTGTGGACTTTTTTATTTGTTGAGGTAAATCAGATTACCTCATTTGCATAAATTGTTGGAGAGATGCAAGTCTGACTTGGCTACGAATTTAACTGTGACTCATAATCATTTCTCATGCCTTCATTTTGAGAAGTCACACACATTAAGATAAAAAAATAAAAGAAACTCACGCCTTCGATTTGATCGCAAAGGTTTATACAACCTAATTTTACAACACATTAAGAAACTCAAAAATTAAGATAATCAAGTCTACATGCTCCTCAAATTTTAAACCCTACTAATACTACTTCTTAGAACGTGCCGATTTTGTCGGATCTGGATCAGTCACAACAGATGAAATGGTAGTCTTACCAGTATAAGTACACTGAACAAACTCATCATCCGATGTTGGTGGCTCCGGATCAACCTCCTTTTTTTCAAACTATAGTCGTAGGGATTTTCTACAAAGTTATCATCTGAAATTTCATACCTATGAAATTTCTCCTATATGAATGATTGACATTCCTTTTTATAACGGCATATTGGACAGTTGTTCTTTTTTCTCTCATTTTTACCTCGATCACTAATTGACCCTCCTCTCACTAGGCCACGATTGGACGACCTACCTCGGTTGCTATTGTTCATCTTTTGGCCCCTTTAAATATCGCTATTTTCGTCTCAAAATTACCTTATCTTTCTCTCTTTCCCTTCCTACCTTTCTGCAGAAAATGGCCGGGATGGATATTTTTATAACTTTCCAGCAGATATGGGTATATTAATTAATTTGTATTAAACTTTGGATATTAATAAAAATGTCGGGACTTTGGTCATGTTTGAAGTTATCAATTTTGAACTTTCTTTCGAAAAAGAGGTATTAGTATCGCAAATGTTCAAAAGAGTCTGCGCGCAGGACCTGAGGTGTCGGACACGGACAGTAGAGCAAGACAAAGACCAATTCACTCTTCAGAAAATCACTTACCTTTCTCTCTCTCTCCATTTTATACCCTTAATATACGTCCAGTCTAATTGTAATCCATGTGGTTTTCATTTCACCATGCGCACATCTGCAAAACATTGACTGGACGTGAATCCGATTGTAAAACTGGAGAGACTAAAAACATTCTTTCTCTGGATTCTGGAAAATTCCACGAGTAGGAGGAGCCACGCCAGGAGGGCAGGAGGCTGCTTTCTTCTCTGGAACACCAAATTTCAAGACAATATATCGAAGAGTATTGTTTTAACTTCACCGCGTCGCATTTCGATCCTTCTCCAGCTAAATCAGTCACTTCTAATTAATCATATTTCTTTCCTCTCCCTTTCTCTGATTATCTCCTTTTCGCATCGCCCCAAATCTAGGGTTCTAGATTTTGCTCACCTAACCAATCCAGCTGATTTTTTTTGTTTTTGATTGATGCAAGTTTAGATTCAAATTTGGTTAGAGATGGATAGCCCTCACGGCAATTCCAATTCCAATTCCAATTCCAATTCCAATTCCTTGCCTCCGTTTCTGACGAAGACTTACGACATGGTAGATGATCCCTCTTCAAACAACATCGTTTCGTGGAGTTTGAGTAATTCGAGCTTTGTGGTGTGGAATCCCCTGGAATTCGCAAAGGAATTGCTTCCTAAATACTTCAAACATAATAATTTCTCCAGCTTCGTTAGGCAGCTTAATACTTATGTTAGTTCTCTACCTTTTCATTCTTCTTTTTCATTTTTCTTTTTATTTTGGTTCAAATAATTCTTGCTTCAGCTTAATTAATACTTATCGGGAGACCAAATTTAAATTATTCTCTGGAACAAAATTTAGCTGACTTATTTCCATTCTGTTTGTGATGATACATCATTAGTAATTTTTAATGTTTATATAAAATTCCCTATGGTTTGTGTTAATTTGGGCTTCCTAAATTGTTGTGAGGGAAAGGGAAGGGAAGGGAGAGGGAGAGGGAGAATTGGGCAGAGGTTCTCTATCTATCTTGTAAAATTACAACTCAAGAGCAGGGAAGTTGGGGTCTTTGTCCCCTCTCCGGTACCGTCCCCTTCTTTCCGGAAATATTTTCCTTTAAAATGTACGAGCAGATATCATAATTTTCGATGCATTATGTAAAAACTCTAAACATGTCCTACAATAAATGTTAATTTTCTGTTTTTAGTCTTTTTAGACTTATAACTTCTTTAATAATTTAAATACGTTTTCCCCCAACTATTACTTCCATACGTCTTAACTATGTCAGCAAGCAACATAACCTGAAAATTAAAATCAAAAGAGAATACAACTTACTAAATTTACGTTTGGATAGCCAATTCCACTTCTGGTCACCAAACAGCTTTGAAAATGAAAAAAAGAAAATAAATAAATAAATAATGTAGCCGTTTGAAGATGTATTCCATAAATGCTATCATTCAAATTGGAATTCCATCCAACCTAATTTGAGATCAAATTTGACGAAATCCACTTTGAAAACTAGTCAATGCAGAAAAAATCTCTAACTAGTTTGAAATTCAGAAACTTACTGTTTTATTATCTGATTTCTCTTTTTTTTTATTTAAAATAGGGTTTTCACAAAGTAGATCCTGACCAATGGGAATTTGCAAATGACGACTTTGTAAAGGGGCAAAGAAACCGGTTGAAAAATATACACAGGCGAAAGCCGATGTTCAGCCACTCTACTCAGACCCAGCCTAGCATGGTGGGCGCCCAGGCAGAAACAGAGAGACGTGAACTGCAGGAAGAAATTGACAAGCTCAAGCATGATAAAGGTGTTCTTCTATCAGAGATCCAAATGCATGCTGAGAAAAAACAAGATATCGACCAAAAGATGCATCATTTAGAGGAGAAACTCCAAGTTTTGGAGGATCGTCAGAAGCATTTGATCACGTATTTGAGCCAAATTGTAAGCAAACCGGGTTTCATATCAAAATTTCTGGGGCGGTCTGAACAGGTACACAAGAGGAGAAGGCATGAGGATGTGGATATGGTGGAAAGTACAATTTTACCCCTCACTGGTTTGGACACTGAACCTTTTGACAGAATAGAGTCATCTTTGAACTCACTGGAGAACTTCTTTCGTGGGGTTAGTGAGGCTTACGGTGAAGAAGACATGTATTATGACCTAATTGCCCCTTCTGTACCCACGTCAGGTGTTGTTCTGACAGAGCTGAATGCCTCGTCAGAGGAGGCCAATGGCCCGAATTTGGCCGAGTCAACAAGCCGCTCTGAGAGCCCTGTTGTTGCTATAGCTGAAGTTGCGGCAACTCCAGATGTGCGCAACAAGGTTTCAGAGATCGACATGAATTCTGAGCCGACAGCTGCTGAAGTGGAATCTTCACAAGTCGAGAATCAGAATCGAAATACAGGCCAGAACGATTTGTTCTGGCAACAGTTTCTAACAGACCAGCCTGGGTCAAATGAGGAAGTGCAGTCGGAGAGACGGGACCCGGTTGACCCGAGAAATGAAAGGGAGGGGTTTTGGTTGAATAGGAAGAATGTGGATAATTTAACTGAGAAAATAGGGCATCTCGCCACGTTGGAAAAAACTTGACATGATCTTGTACCTTTTTTGATATGCTTGATGAGATGTGATGTTCATGCGGGACATACTGAGTCTCCTCGTTTACAACTGTATGCTGCTTAATTAAGGTGATGGGTAGGAATAGGATAAACTTTTTAATAACTTGATGTATCTCCCAATTAGCCATAGAATGTGGAGATATGATCATCATGTGAACCATTTGAAACCAGAAATATGTATATGTGCCCCGTAACAGCGTACATATTATCCCATATACTAATACTATAGATGGAATTTCGGTTCTAAAAAAAAAGAATCCATGACTATGGCACTCAATGTAGGCTCAATTGATAAGCTATTAGAATAATTTCTAAGTGGACACGGCGTGGTTTTGAGTCATCTTCATTTCATCACTTACGAAATAGGACTTTGTTTACAATCCATTTTTAAACAACTTTAACAATTCAAATATCTCTAATCATGCCACGAGAGGAAGGACGGTTGCCTGAGGTGGACGAGATATTAAACTCTATACTCAATTGGATAGCCTTGGAGATTATTTTAAGATTTGTTGCATGGGAGGGTTCCTACTAGTGAGACTTGCACAAATCAGGTCCCATTCGTTTCTCTTCTAAATTAATTTATCTTAATTTGCATGAGTTTAAAAAAACAAAAAAAAACACCATGTGACAAAGCAATGAAATTATGTAGAGCTTACGGGCTCAACAATAGCGCCAAAAGTCCACTTGCGCCTCGCTTTTAAAAATTTCATACGGAAACGAGTGGATCAGATACGACCACTACGGAGATATCGGGATGCATCGATCGGCCGTTGTTGAAACCCGATCAGCGATGATCAGACGCAGATTTGGTGAAATGAAGCACCGATCCACCACAGCGAATCATGTCTGTTACAGGTGCGGATCTCCAGAACATCTTGCAACTGACTGTAGAAATTCACACAAGTGCCTAGTTTGTAAAGCGCGTGGCCAACAATCACATATATGCACCTCTAAGGCGTTTCGTCTTCCTCCTAATCCACATAAATCTCGTCCCTCCACTGCACCTCCTTTGACCACAGATCACTGATCGTCATCGATCACAATGGCGGGTATCCGAAACCTGATTTTCTTGTTCAATGCGACGATGGAGTCTGAAGCGAGGCTAGGAGAGTTCAGTAGGAGCTTTATTCTGTCTGATTTGCTAAATGGGGTCCAGATCGGATTGAACAGACGATCCGTCACATTTTTTCCAACATAACCTGGAAAGTGTCGATCTTTGATGACTTCAAATACCTTATTCAAGCTCTGACACTTGATTGGGCACAATCGATGACGAGAAATGGTGTACTGCGACGACTGGATGGCATCAAGTTCCCGGTTGTGCTCTGGGAACCACAATTCAATGAGGGTAAGAAGTTAGTTTCTCTGTGGGTGAAAATCTGGGGCTTTCCACACTTGTTATGGCAGTGTCAAGAGGTAGATACTATGCTCAATCCACTGGGAGCAATTTTGCTTGAAATGGACCCTGACCCGGGAAAAAGATGTGATAACATATTCTTACGTGCCAAAATAGGAATCTGTGACAGAGACCTCCTTCCTCCCAAGCACTGGATACTGCACAGAGACGCTTCAGCATATGTTTCTAGCTTTGATGTTTAATTTGATATTGAAACTGAAAACCCTACTGGTAATAGAGGGAGAGAACCAGGCCCTGATAAGGGAAAGGACAATTCGGCTAAAAAAATCACCTCCTGGTACCAAACCCCTTACCACTGTTGCCCCTGGTCCTAACCTTCCAGTCCATAAACCTCCTTTGGGTGGCTCTACTGGTTCGGAGACCATGCCAATGCAAGAAGATGGAGGACCACAGCTCTCAAAGGGAGTCCATATGAGGGAACCTGGTGAGAACACCATTAGAGGTTAGATACTAGGCAGAAGGATATTGAAGTTATAATGGAGTGTACGAATATTGAAATTAAGGTTTCCACAAATTAATTTAAATTGATATTAACCGTTTTGAACGTTTATATCCGTTTAGCACGGTTAGTACAATTTATCCCACAAAACTTGATAAACGTTTCATACAGATGTCATCCGTCCTGAACGGAACCAAACTAAAACTTTTTGTCTTGTTTCGTTTAAATTCGTTCCATCTGATTTGTTCCGTTCAAGGCGGATGCTTCATTAATCAACAAGCCTCAAATATAATTTACTTAACTACTTGATTATTACACAAATTTATAGCTTCGTAAAGTCTTGTTGACTTCTTAGGTTCGTCAAAAGAATATTGTAATTCAGCACTTCATGAACCTCGATTCTTCATTATAAATCTTGTAATTAAATCTGAACCTATATTTGGTTCTTCATTATAGAACTTGTAATTAAAGCTATGAACCTGCAAACTCACTCAATCATGTAAATGGTTAAATTCAATTAATATATGTTTTGCAAATTTAGTCAAACAAAGTATTAGAAGATTGCATACAGCCAACAAACCTTTCACTGAGGAAGAAATTAAGGTAGCATTGTTTGAGTCTGCACCTAATGGGGCTCCTCTCCCAGATGGGTTTAGTTTTTTTGTTTTACCAACACTTTTGGTCTTTGGTTAAACCAGATGTTCTAGCTTTATGCCAGGGCTTTTATAATCAAACCCTAACTTAAATAAATTGAATAGATTCATTATTTGTCTAGTTGGAACATCTGGTTTAACCAAAGACCAATAAGTCTAGTTAACTGTATTTTTTTTAAGTTCAGGGTTTGATTATAAAAGCCCTGACATAAAAGTGATTACAATGATGTTCTGGCAAAAAAAAAATTGCAGTTTTTGATTATAAGTTTAGGGTTTGATTAACCAACACTTTTGGTCTTTGGTTGAACCAGATGTTCTAGCATTATTTGTCCCAGTTGGAACATGATGCTAAGGTGATTAAAATGTTCATACCAATAAGTCTAGTTAACTGCATTTTTAAATTGATTTCGAAAGTTCTCACAGGTAGACTAGATATTAGTAATGCATAGACTGATTGATGATAGTCAATCAGCTTTCTTAAAAGGTAGATACATTCTAGATAATGTAATCATTAGTCAAGAGATAATTCATGATAACACTCAAAACAAAAAACCAGGGGTGGTTATTAAGATTGACTTTGAGAAGGCATATGACAAAATACATTGGTCATATTTGCTTGAAATTTTAGCACATAGGGGTTTTGGGTCTACTTGAATTAATTGGATAAAAGCTTGGTTACTTAGCTCATAGTCTTATATTAGTATAAATGGGAAACTCACTTCTTTCTTTTTCTGCAAAAGGAGAGTTAGACAGAGGGATCCTTTAACACCATTCTTATTTATACTAGCATCTGATACACTTAGTAGAATTTTCACTAAGGGTAGAAAGGCACATGTGCTGATGAGATTAGGCCCCCCAGTACAAGAAGGGGATCCCATTACCAACTGCCACTATTTGAAGCAATTTCAGGGATTAAAATGAATTTTCAAAAGACATAAATGTACATTTTGAATGGTGACCAAGGGGATCAATTGGCAGCTTTGTTTAGATGTAAACTAGCTAATTTATTATTAAAAACTTAGGACTCCCATTATAAGACTCAGGTTTGAAAAAAAAGGATTGGAATTTTCTTGTAGCAAAATTTAAGAGTAGATTACAAGGTTGGAAAGGAAATTTGTTATCCATTGGGGGAAGACTCACTTTGATTAACTCAGTGTTTTCTTCCATTCCTTTATATGCCTTATTCATCCATAGGATTCCAACAGATGTTATAAAACAAGTAGATAGAATTAGAAGACATTCTTTGACAGGGAACACAACTTAAGAAGAAATATTATTTAGTTAATTAGCATAGAGCTTGTTTAGCAAAAGAATATGGAGGATTAGGCATTCTAGATCTTAGACAAATGAACACTGCACTGTTGATGAAATGGTGGTGGAAGTTTAAGGATCAATCTTATACACATTTGTGGAAGAGAGTGATACAATACCAGTATTACTTTGGTAATTCAAATATAATGTCTCAGTTTTGGAAAGAGCTAATCAAATTAGACTCCCTAGGGCAGAGTAGTGTAGTTTATACCCCTGGGATAAATTTCTAACTTAGATTTTGGAGAGATATATGGGATAATTAGTGTTCATTAGAAACACAGTACCCTCAGTTGTTTGCCATTTGTGCTAAACCGAATATCACTCGACAAGAAGCCATACAAAAATAGGGGGAGCCATCACTTTTAAAAGACACCTTGATGTTTTGATGTATGAGGAATGGGCTCAGATCTTACATAAAATAAGCACTACCTCTTTTACTCATGCTCTGATAAGATAACATGGAAATGAGAGTCTTCTGGTTTCTTTTCAGTCAAATCATTAGGATTGTGGCTGATGACCAACAAAAAAAATTTGACCGAAGTTAACCTCAGACACAAAGGGTGGCAAGAGAGTCTCAAATGTCAGTTCTTTCAAGGGATAAAGACCACAAATCATTTGTTCTTGCATTGCCCTTTTACTCATCAAATTTGGTTTTGGATGGGGTTAAGTCGGCAACATTTCAAATCTTGAAATAATATCCAAGATATTGTTGCCTTCTCTTGTACTTCTGAAAAAAAAACTTACAATTAGCTTTTCTCATTATTTTCAGTGCAGTTAGTTGGATTTTATGGAAACTAAGAAATGAATTATGTTTTCAATAAAAAATCTTAAGACATTTCGTTCTGTTATTCTACTGATCATTGCTTTGGTTAATTATTAGTGGTATGGTGAAGAGGCAGACTAGAGACTTGGTAAGTTGGTTGCCAAAAGATATTGATGAAATACCATTGCAGATTTGGGATTCGGAGGATATCAGCTAGTGGTGTATCAGTCGCCTAGGGAAGAGGATGACTCATCTAGCAGTACTGCTTAGATGTTTGTTTAATTAGATTAATTAGTGTTTGATGCTTATGTTTTGTAATAATTCAGTTCTCTGATGTGGTGTTGTAAGGAAGTGATGATGAACTTCTATAGTTTAGGTTGTGAACTTGCTTTACCAGTAACTATGTGTACTAACTATGCAGTACACAATTGCTTTTGTATGGGTGTAGGTTGCACTCTGGTTTCTTCAATGAAACGGGCTTACAAAGCCTTTTATCAAAAAAAAAAAATCGTTTGATCACATAACCTACCCATCTGTTTAGTCTAGTCCCCTGGTTAACCTTTTCGAATTTTTATAGGGCATGCGCGAAAATTCCTAGCGAACAGAGAACACAAAAAAGCAATCCCAAATTCTGAAGTTTTAGCGGGATCGGGTATATAGGTGTTAATGGCACCATTTTATCCGTTTACCCGACCTGTACTGTATCCGATAAGGCGGGTTCGGTAAGAGTTTTTTTTCGTAAACTTATCAGGTACGGGTACGGATAAAGATTTTTTTTCGTTATCTAAATGGATAAGGGTACAGGTAAAGCCTATTTTGTACCTGTTACCCGATCGCGTAATTATAAAAAATTTATATATATTATATATATTAATAAGCATTAAGAAGAGTACTTTAATTGGTTTAGTTGCGTTTAGCATAATTAGAATTTTTCTTCAATAAAGTATTATACATGTGTGAAATGAATGTATATATTTTAATATTTTATTTAATAAATAGTAAAAATAATTATTTATTATAAAACAAAACAAAACACAACTTGGGAGAGACTAAATCTTATTCTATATTATATCTCCATCTATCAATCAACATCAACTATTTACATAATCTCTATTTATAGGCTAGAGAAAGCAAATGAAAAGCCATACAATTAACAAGATAATTAATATAAAACACTATCTAATAGATAGTGGATGAGGTAAAGAAGGTGAAATGTCTATTATTATATTTCATAACACTCCCCCTTAGATATTTTACCTTATATTATACACTATTAATATTGTACTGCAGGACAAATATTAAGTTGGTACTACAGGACCAATTTGAATTAACTGATACTTCCGGATTAGTTATGCTGCCTCATTAAAAACCTTACTAAGAAAAACCCAGTGGGACAAAACTTAGTGAAGGGAAAAAGAGTGCAGCGTGTATAATACTCCCCATCATTTTAACATATATCTTTTAAGCGACGGATGCCGATCTTCTGTGAAAGTTGCTCAAAAACTTTTCTTGGCAATGATTTTGTGAATAGGTCTGCCAAATTGTCGCTTGATCTGATTTGACAAACATTTATCAAGCCATCCTTTTGTAGATCATGAGTTGAGAAGAATTTTGGCGAGATGTGCTTGGTTCTGTCACCTTTAATATATCCTTCTTTGATTTGAGCAATACATGCTGCATTATCTTCATATAGTACTGTCGGACTTCCTTTGATTGACTCCAGCCCGCATTCCTCCTGGATGTGTTGGATCATTGATCTTAACCACACACATTCTCGACCAGCATCGTATAGAGCAATTAATTCGGCATGATTTGATGATGTTGCCGTGAGTGTCTGTTTTGTCGATCGCCATGAAATTGCAGTACCGCCATATGTAAACACATATCCGGATTGTGATCGAGCTTTATGCGGGTCTGATAAATATCCTGCATCTGCATACCCAACTAATTTGGACTTTGTATCTTTTTGATAAAATAGTCCCATATCACGTGTCCCGCAAAGGTAACGAAATACATGTTTAATTCCGTTCCAATGTCGGCGTGTTGGATCAGAACTATATCTTGCTAGTACATTTATAGAAAAAGCAATATCAGGTCTCGTATTATTAGCAAGATACATCAAAGCCCCAATTGCACTTAAGTATGGTACTTCTGGACCAAGAACTTTTTCATTATTTTCTCGAGGACGGTAAGGATCCTTTTTTATATCAAGTGATCGGACAACCATTGGTGTACTTAAAGGATGAGCTTTGTCCATATTAAAACGTTTCAACATCTTCTGGATATAGTTTGATTGATGGACAAAAATACCATTATACAAATGCTCGATCTGCAGGCCGAGACATAATTTTGTTATTCCAAGATCTTTCATTTCAAATTCTTTCATTAGTAATTTTGCAGTCTTTTCGATCTCTTCAGGAGACCCAATGATATTTAAATCATCAACATATACTGCAATAATTGTAAAACCTGAGATTGATCTTTTAATAAAAACACATGGACTAATTACATTAGATTTATATCCTTCTTTTACGAGATATTCACTGAGTCGATTATACCACATTCGACCTGACTGTTTTAGTCCATATAAAGATCTTTTTAACTTTATAGAATACATTTCTCGAGGTTTTAATTTCAATGCTTCAGGCATTTTTAATCCTTCAGGGACTTTCATATAGATATCATTATCAAGTGATCCATACAAATAAGCTGTGACTACATCCATGAGGCGCATTTGAAGGTTTTCAGTGATTGTGAGACTGATTAAAAATCTAAGAGTTATTGCATCCACTACAGGTGAATATGTTTCTTCATAATCAACTCCTGGTATTTGTGTAAAACCTTGTGCCACAAGCCTTGCTTTGTATCTCACAATTTCATTTTTCTCATTCCTTTTTATTGCAAATACCCACTTGTAACCTACAGGGTTAACATCTTTTGGGGTTAAGACTACAGGTCCAAAAACATTGCGCTTTTCAAGCGAATCTAATTGAGCCTTCATGGCATCTTTCCATTTTGGCCAATCATTTCTGTGCATACACTCTTCAGGAGTTTTTGGCACATAATCTTCCTCATTTAGCACATCAATTGCTATAGCATATGCAAAAATTTCATCAGTACATGTTTCATTTCGGTTCCATATTGTACCATTCTGTACATAGTTTATTGAGATCTCATAATCACTAGGTACCTGAGTTTCTTCTGGAACTTCATCAACCTCTTCTGGGGTTTTATCAATCTCTTCTGGGATTTTATTAATCTCTTCTGGGATTCTATTAATCTCTTCTGGAGTTGCACCAACTGCTTTATTCTGCTCTTTCTTTTGTCGTGGATTTTTATCTTTGGAACCAATTGGTCTTCCACGTTTTCTCTGTATAGTAACCTCTGCTGGGATTACATCAATTCGAGCAGTTGCATTTAAAGCTGGTACATGTGATTTAGTCACTCTTTTTGTATCTGTAAATGCATCTGGTAACTCATTTGCTATTCTTTGCAAATGTATAATCTTTTGAACTTCTGATTCACATTGACCACTTCGGGGATCAAGATAAGATATTGAGGATGCATTCCAAGTTATTTCTTGTTTTACCAGCTTTTCTTTTTCTCTTCCTAAGATTGGAAATATTGTCTCATCAAATTGGCAATCAGCAAAATGTGCTGTAAAAACGTCTCCAGTTAATGGTTCTAAATATTTAATAATTGATGGAGAGTTAAAACCAATATATATTCCCAATCTTCTTTGTGGTCCCATTTTTGTACGCTGTGGTGGAGAGATTGGAACATACACAGCACAACCAAAAATTTTAAGATGGGACAAGTTTGGTTCTCTTCCAGAGACCAATTGTAATGGAGAAAATTTATGATATGCAGTTGGTCTTAATCTAATAAGTGCAGCAGTATGTAAAATGGCATGTCCCCATGCAGAAGATGGTAGATTACATTTCATAAGTAATGGTCTAGCAATCAGTTGCAATCTTTTAATTAATGATTCAGCTAAATCATTTTGTGTATGTACATGAGCCACTGGATGTTCTACCTTAATCCCAATTGACATACAATAATTATTAAATGATTGGGATGTAAACTCTCCTGCATTATCAAGCCGGATACTCTTAATTTGATAATCCGAAAAATTTGCTCTCAATTGGATTATTTGTGCTAATAGCCTAGCAAATGCAACATTTCTTGCGGCTAATAGGCAAACATGTGACCATCGAGTTGATGCATCAATTAAAACCATAAAATATCTAAATGGTCCACATGGAGGAGAAATAGGCCCACAAATATCTCCTTGAATTCTTTCCAAAAATGAAGGAGATTCATTTTCAATTTTATTTTTAGATGGCCTAATTATCAGTTTTCCAAGAGAACATGCTGCACATGATAAATCTTTTGATAATATTATTTTCAGGTCATTTAGGGGATGCCCATTTGCACTTTCAATTATTCTGCTCATCATAATGTTACCTGGATGACCTAATCTGTCATGCCACAGAGTGAACATCTTTGTGTCAAGTAACTTCTGGTTACTTACCATATTTGATTCTATTGGATAAATGTTCGTACAATATAATCCAGAGGATAAAGCTTCCAGCTTTTCCAATATGATCTTCTGGCCATACTCAATAGATGTAATTTGGAGATACTCAATATTATTTTCAGTCATGGTTTCAAGATGATAACCATTACGTCGAATATCTTTAAAACTTAGTAAATTTCTTCTGGATTTACTAGAGTATAATGCATCATTTATAATTAATTTTGTACCTTCAGGTAACAAGATACAAGCTCTCCCGGAGCCCTCAATTAAATTACTAATACCAGAAATTGTATTAACATGTGTCTTTGCAGAAGACAATAGAGAAAAATATTTCTTGCTTTTCAATATGGTATTTGTTGTTCCGCTGTCTACTAAACATGGATCTTCTTCACTTACCATTGCGTCAGTCATTTTCCTTTAAAATAAAAGAATGCAAGAATAAATTAAAATAAAAATAAACTACCTTTATTCATTAACTTTATTTGCATACAATATAAAAATTAAAATGTAAACTAAACTTTTATAAACATAAACTTCTACATTATATTTTCTCCCTTAGTAAAGTGTCTATTTCTTTATTCACATTATGGAAGAAATCTGATACATCAAAATGTGTATCTATATGGCATTCATATTCGGAATCATTTTAGTTTCCACATTTTTTTTTAATTGAGGCTTGATAAAGCCCTACAATATGCTTGGGCGTACGACAGGTACGCAATCAATGATTTGTCATCCCACATCTGTAACAAACATCTTCAGGATGTTTTCCTTTCTCATTTTTCATTAATACGTATTTATAACAAAATACAACTTCAGGTTACTAATACCATAACTTCGAGTTATGATAAATGAAAAAGGAGATAAATTTAAACTTTGTGAGATTTGTCATGTGTACTACAGAATAGATACGTATTAATAATTTCAGATTATTAATATCATAACTTCAGGTTATTAATGTCATAACTTCAGGTTATTAATATCATAACTTAAGGTTGTGAAAAGGGAGATGAATAATTATAAATAAAAAATATGTAAATTGCATAAATAAATAAATTTAAATGTATTAATAACTTCAGGTTAATATTATATAACTTCAGGTTATAATAAAATACTTATTTAATAACTTCTGGTTATTAAATTGCTTGACTGCGCTATGTAAAATTTAAATTTGAAATAACTTCGGGTTATATTTTCATCCAATGACCTATAATAACTTCTAGTTATTATATTGATTTTATATGAAAATTTCTAATAAAACTTCAGGTTTTTTAATTGAGAATAACTGCAGGTTATTATTCATCCAGTGGCCTATAATAACTACTGGTTATTATATTAATTTATATTAAAATTTCAAATAAAACTTCAGGTTCTAAACAATTATAATAACTTCAGGTTATTATTCTATTCGAGTAATACGAACTTCAGGTTCTTGATAAACATTTAGTTTTGATAATAACTTCAGGTTATTATTCCATCATTCACTTCAAGGAATGATTCTTATAAACTAAAACAAACATAATAAAAAAAATTAAATGAAATTTAAATTAATGAAAGATATAATAACCAATCATATAAATTACTTACATAATTACTTTGCAACTTCTTTCGCATTTGCAGTAAATGTGTTAGATATATATATTAAAAAAAACGATTGAAGAAAAAGAATCTTAATAACTTCAGGTTATTAAGAGAATTAAATATTGGAGACACTTTATTGATTTGATAACTTCCGGTTATCATAAATATTAATAACTTTCTGGTTCATATAAGAACTTCTGGTCTTTTTTTTTTTTTTTTTTTGTAAAGAACTTCTGGTTCATAACTTTGATCAACACACAGAACGTAACCGTATATTGTTACAAACAAAGGAATATAGTAAAGAAAAGAAGGAAATAAAAAAAATAAAAAAAAATATGCGGCCGTACAAACAGAGAAGATTTTGATTAAGAATCTTTTTTTTTTTTTTTAACTTTGCCAAAGAACTTCAGGTTCTCTTGTATAAAAGATTATGATTAAGAACTTCAGGTTCTCTTAGAAAAAGCTTCTAGCTATAATAAGTACAAAAGCTTCTGGCCATTATCATGTACTTGTTTTATCATTCTCTTCAGGGAATGAAAATATTACTCTCATTCAATATAAAATAAGAAAATTTCATCCAATAAATAAATATTATTACTTACAGTAATGTTAATGAAATGTAATCTAAAGAGTACCTTCTAGGTGTGCTTCTACGAAATTCCGTCGCAACTTGACTAGAGCAAACTCGTGCTGATAACGTATTATAAAACAAAACAAAACACAACTTGGGAGAGACTAAATCTTATTCTATATTATATCTCCATCTATCAATCAACATCAACTATTTACATAATCTCTATTTATAGGCTAGAGAAAGCAAATGAAAAGCCATACAATTAACAAGATAATTAATATAAAACACTATCTAATAGATAGTGGATGAGGTGGAGAAGGTGAAATGTCTATTATTATATTTCATAACATTATTATATTAGTATTACCCGTTATTTATCCGTTACTATTTCGTTATCCGACAAATATAATGGATAAAAATAGAATACAAAACGATAATTTGTAGCGAATAAAAATTTATAAAAAATTAAATTAAAGTATAAATACTTCCATCTTACCCTTACCGTACCTAATCGGATAACTCGTGTTGTCATATATAGGAAAATAGGGACTAATTATTTATATACACAACACAAATACACCTACCCATCTACCCACGATCTGTGGACCGGATGAATCTCTCTATACGGGATTTTGAAGAAGTATCTTTATGGTTGTCTCTTAGATCGGACGGTCCATATGGAGTATCAAGTAGCTGGTAGACTGAAAGAGGGAATGTCAGAGGAAACTTGTACCTTCCGATCTTAATCAAGCGGTCGAAAACTCTGAATAGAACTTTCCAACTTGGTCCAAGGGTTGGAGAGGATCCTTCCTTGATCGGAACTTGTGATTAATCTTCCCGAGGAAAGGAATTAGAAGAAAGTCACACTGCTCACTGCTGAGTTCTGAGGCTGAGTTGCACAATTCCCAATCGCCAGAAAATGTCAGCGATCGCATTAGTCTTTCAGCTGCTCTCTTGCTTCATCTCTCTCTTCTCTCTTGCAACCTCTCAGTCGATCCTCCTCCCAACCGATCCATTAGTTCATCTTTCGTCGGTGGATCCAGTGTCGTACAACTACCCCGTCATCGGCATCGTCAGCCACCCCGGCGACGGCGCCAGCGGCCGCCTGAGCAACGCCACCAACGTCTCCTACATCGCAGCGTCTTATGTAAAGTTCGTGGAAGCCGCTGGGGCTCGGGTTGTGCCAATCGTGTACAACGAACCTGAGGAAACCTTGTTGGAGGTGACTCTCTTTCTCTCTTATTGTTCCTTAATGGAGCACAACTCTGTTGACAACTTGTGGATGTGTGCTCTATTGTATTTTACAGTTATTTTTGTGAAATTTTGCTAAAATTTGAATGTACAGAAGTTCCTAATTAGTCTACTGAATGTATAATATAAGCAAACGGATGCTGTACTTGTTTGGTTGCAAGTACATATCTAATAATGCAGCAAGTAACTTAGGGTTGGAACCTATTAATAGTTATTGAACTTGACGATCATAATAATTGGAATGAATGAAGGTTAAATTTGAAAACCAACATTATAGGCATGACTTCTATGGTTATTGACTCCTTGTAAAGAATGATGGGTTTGGTTCATACCGTCACTCGAGCAATTTCAACTTTTCGACAGGGTTAATTTCTCAAATTATGCCTGCATTTCAAAGAAAATAAAGGATAGGTAGATTATAAATTGTCCAGGGTCATGTCTATATATGCACTTGATTTTATGTTGGAAGTTTTCTTTGACAAGATTTGAAAAATACTGTCAAGATTGTTATTTCATTGTTAACGGGATCCCATACCATAAATTTAATGCTTCTGCATGTTTGTACCATTAATGTTATAAGCACAAAATTATCTGTGTTTACACAAGTACAATGATTAGGAGGCTCCATAACATGATTTATTATACCATGTGTTAATACTAATCTGTTGTTTGTATATTTGTTTGTAGAAACTGAAATTGGTTAATGGAGTTCTGTTTACTGGCGGCTCAGCCAAGACAGGCCCATATTTTGAAAGAATCAAGAAAGTTTTTCAGGTACTTTGCTTGATTTTTTTGTTCCTAGTTTCTTTTAAACTAACATGTTTTTATTTGATTAATCAGATATCTAACACATTCGCAATTAACTTCTGTCAGATTGTTTTGGACAGAAACGATGCAGGGGAACACTTTCCCTTGTTAGCAATTTGCTTAGGTTTTGAGCTTGTAACTAAGGCCGTCAGTAAGGTAACATAAATTCATGAAATTGTCAAAAATTGTATATGAAATTAAGAAAAGTGTCTTGTGCTCCTGGAATTTATTCATGAAAATTTTCATCATTGAGTTTAGTATTAATTGAAGCTAATTTTGTGAAAACTAACGTCAATGTCTGTTAATTTAAATCATATGGCAAAAAGAAGCCAACCATTCAAAAGTTTTAGTCTGACTGAAACATACCTTCAAATTGTTTATCATAATTTCACATTAAAATTGGTATCATAATTACATGGATTTTGTAGGATAACAACATACTCGAGAGATTTAGTGCACAGAATCAAGCGTCTATTCTTCAATTTGTAGATAATGCTGCTACAAATATTTCTATTTTTCAAAGGTAAGTGAATAAGATATAATATTAGTATACTATATGAAGATCAATTTAAGTTACTTGAGAAGCACGGTTCACCATACTACCACTTACTGGCTTACCGCTTCATGCTTGAACTGAAAAATACTAGTATGTGTCAAGCTAGCTTAATACTAGCAAGGTTGTTTTTCTTTTATGTGTTTGACTTAAGTGTAACTTTCAATTTATTTTCCATCTAATTTGGCAGATTTTCCCCTCAATTAATTGAAAAGCTAAGTACTGACTGCCTAGCAATGCAAAATCATATGGTAATTTAATGTCAACGAATGTCTTCTAAAGTCTCTATTACTTTAATATATTTGTGCAAAACACAACATAACCATCTTCGTCTCATACTTTCTTTGAAGTTTGGTATATCTCCTCAAAGACTGGAAACAAATGATGCGTTGTCGAAGTTCTTCAGGATTTTGACAACCACACCTGACAAAAATGGCAAGGTAACAAAACCAATACAATATGTTTTCTTATTTCTGGATTGCTTTCCTCAAGGCATGATTATATTTATAACTATTTGCATCAGATATATGTATCAAGTGTGCAAGCTTACAATTATCCGGTGACTGCTCTTCAATGGCATCCAGAGGTACAGTGACAGACATATAACTGCAAGTACTTGAATTAATTACTTTTATGGGGCTATGTGATATATTTATACTACCTGATTGTTTCAGAAAAATGTTTTTGAATGGGGAGTTTCAGCAATTCCACATACTGAGGATGCAGTTTTGGTATCTCAATATGTTGGCAACTATTTTATTAGGTTAGTTGTGGAGAGTCTAGTCTAGCTACTTGTGCACTTGATATCATTCTATACATTCATTTTCTTTAAAAAGCCATTTGAATATCAAATGAGATGGTATTGATTATGAAAATTTGAATATCCTAGAGATGGATGATGACTCCAAACTCCAACCTTTTGTATGCAGTGAAGCACGGAAGTCATCAACCAGACCTTCAACGAAGAAGGTGCTGGATAATCTCATCTATAATTATGCTCCCAGATTTTCTGGCGCTATTGGGTAAGAGGAGAGGACCTAAACAAACACTTTCGGAAATTAAAATTTCAGATCTTTATGGAAAGAGAGAGAGAAATACTATGAACAAACTTCCAAATTTAAAAAAGCTAACTAACTATTCTGTTGGTTTCAGGAGGGGATTTGACGAGGTTTATATCTTCCAATGAGAGAACGAGATTGGGTTGAAGTTCATATATGGTATATATATATATATATATATAAAGCTGTACAAACAAACTTTCACCCACTTTATATACTTGTCTCAGCTTTGTAATAATCAAAATCACCACGTTATTTTATCAGCAGCTTTGTAATTAATTGAAGTTCATTCAAAGAGTATTTAATTTTCATCTACTCTACCAGAACAGACGATTTTATTTTATTTTAGGTTACATGCGAAATAGTATTTGTGTAATACCAGATTTGAAAACTAAAGCTGGACCTATAAAGAACGTTTGAAAATAAAAAAATAAAATCTTTTTAACTGAGATATGCTATTATGACCACGTGCAGACTTGTACACCCTTCGTTCTTTTACTCTTTACACTCATCCACCCAAATAAAAATGAAATGATTCCCAGCGTCCCACCAGAAACTTGACTAATCTCGTGCATATTCCAACTAAATGTCCCAACCAGAAACTTGACTAATCTCGTGCATATTCCTACTAAATTTGAACGGGCAAGTACAGCACAAATAATAGCACCTAATCTAATCCACAAACAAAACCACAAAATCTCATTGGTTGTCACTTGCCAAGATCTGTTTCCAAAAATAAATACTCTTTTCTGTTAACTTGTCAATTTCACCTCCTCCTTGGAGGGAATCCAATCCCCTTCATACCAATCTGTATACATTCTCTCTCCTATTTCTCCAACCTCAGACTCGAAACCACCAACCAAACAAAAACAAAATAGAGAAAACAAAAACAAGACAGAGAAAAAAATAAATTAAAAAATAACAACAACAGAAAAAAAAAAAAAAAAAAAAAGAAATTCAAAGATGTCAGTTATAGACAAGAACTATATTTTGTTTAGCATACAAACCCTCTCATGATATGGAAGCTTTATCAAGAGATAACCCCAAATCATCATCAGAGTCAAACTGCTCTGATGCATCAGCAAGAGCATTAAGCATGCTTAACACATCATTAGTGTCATCCAAATAATACTTGGCTTTGCTCGGTTTCTGGCCGACAGTACAACCGTATAGTGATGTATTTGGAGAGACAAGACCTCTCTTGACTAAATCAGCTAGGTTTTCAAACATATCTTCATCAGATCTGTCGTCACCTATGCATAACACAAAGTCCGCTTGTCTCCCTTGTTCCTTCATTGTTGTCAAGATTCTCTCTGCTACCAATCCCTTGCTCACTCCCTGTTAAACAAATCCCAAGTTTATACATACATATATCAAACTTATAAATAGCCAGAAAGACGTGTCTCGTTTCTCAAGGTAGATTATCAAACTCCCATTTTAAAAGAATTAAGAGAGAGGCAAACCTGAGGTTTAACTTCAACAATGAATTGGCCACTCTTAACTGAAACAGGCTCATTGGCAAGAACACTTTCAAGATGATCGAGCATTTCTTTGGCTTGAGAAGAGCCAAAGCCGGGATCAGCATCTTGGTGGTGCCACACCAAGGCGCTCTCTTTCATCTCCATAGAAGAACCATCAGTTGACTCGGTGTATAGTTGCATCACAGGCTCTGCCATCTGCATCCATCCAAAGTCACAGTTTTGCATACTCATCTCCCATGAGACGTCTCTATTCCACCTTCATTATATCATACCATTGCATAAATTAGCCAATTTTTATCACAGATCATTCAAGTATAGTTATGTATGTGTCCTATGAAATCTCACAAACAACATAACTGTATACTCCAAACCTCCTACCCCCGTCCCTACTAAATGGTATCTAACACAGCCTCCCTCCAGTCATTAGCTATAGAGCAAAGATAAGGGCCACACTCTGGGAATTTTTATGGGAAATAGGGAATCTACAAAATTCAAGAGGATAACTATCATATTTTTCTCAAACTTCAAATATTTCGCAGGATATGCAACTAATCCATCATTTTGCAACAGTACAAGTGTTTAGTCTCTATACAGTTGTTCATAAAACAGCTAATTGAACAGTGCAATTAATTACATACCTCATGAAGTAACCATGCTCGGCAGCAATACCAAGTCTGGGGCACGGGTTAAACCACTTTTCAAGGCTGTTTCTACCTCTGCCACTCACAACAAATACCACATTGTTCTTATCCACGCACAGCTCATTAACTATTCTGACTACTGTTGCACTGGGTGTTTTATTGATTGCCACCTGAGGTACCAATGTGCCATCATAGTCAAGGAAAATAGCCCGATTTTTGGACGCCTCATATGCCGCCACAATAGAGTCCACGTTGAGCTTTCTGAAGTTCGGGTCGAGCGCTACAACCCGAAAACCGAAACCCAAACCAATACCCCAGCACGTCCTTCTGAAGTGGTCCTTGCAACTCCTCTCCAGATCTTGGAGGTAGCTGCGGGCCCAGTACGCCACATCATGTGTACTGACATATCGGTAGTGCTTCTCATGCCGAAGCTGTTTCTCAGCATCAGAGAGGGATACTGCCTCGTTCATAGCCTCGGCAGTGGATTCAATATTCCATGGGTTGACCCGTATTGCACCACTAAGTGAAGGTGAGCACCCAATAAACTCTGAAACTACTAACATGCTACGTCTTGGGCCGTCGACCTCTGACTCAGACCCTGATCCAAGACTTGGTATCCCTTGCCGGCATACAATGTACTCATATGGCGTCAGGTTCATGCCATCTCGTACAGCTGTGACAACCACGCACTCAGCCACAGTGTAGAAAGCAATTCTCTCCACGCTGGAGACATCTCTATCTATGAAAACAACAGGCTTGTACCCGTCTTGGCCAAATTCATCATTTATTCTCTTACAACTCTCTTTTATCTCAGCTTGTACCTCATCTAAATCCCTCCCTCTGCCACGGGCCGGATTCGCAATCTGCACAAGGACAGCCCGACCCAGCCACTTGGGGTGCATTCTTAGCATCTGCTCAAAAGCTAACAACTTCAAATTAATACCCTTAAATATATCCATGTCATCCACGCCCAAAAGGACAGTTTGGCCTTCAAATTGCTGCCTCAGCTCAGCAACCCGCCACTCCCTGTCTGGCAGACGAAGCACTGATTGCACCTGTCCCATGTGGATCCCAACTGGCATGATTTTTATGCCAACAGTTCGACCAAAGTAATCTAGACCAATGTAGCCTCGCTTGGACTGGTACTCTATGCCGAGCATGCGGCTGCAGCAGGAAAGGAAGTGGCGTGCATAGTCAAAGGTGTGGAAGCCGATCAGGTCACAGTTTAGAAGAGCCTTAAGTATCTCCTCTCTGACAGGTAAGGTCCGGTATATTTCTGAGGAGGGAAACGGGCTGTGGAGGAAGAACCCAATCCGGAGCCGGTTAAATCTGTAAGACATTTTTTGGGAAAGGTCAATTAGTTGAAGATTTCATTTATCAACTACAAGAAGATATTGCATTATGACCAGTGAAGCTGACAATGGATAGGTGCATAAAATTTGAAATCTACTTGTTAATTTCCATCCAAATTTTGATGTTTGATTAAACACACATTATAAATACAATACTTAACCAGCAGAAAATACACAAAAGAAGATTTCTAGTTCCTAAAGGTTCCGATTCTTCCTCTTCAGACCCAGAAGCAGGAGATGCAAAATTCCAATTTGCAAAAGCAGCCCGACTGCTCAAGAATCTAACCAAGAAGTAAATGTGGCTTATGTTTATATTATACCTAAAACTCCCATCTAGCCTCGCTCCAATAAAACAGCATGATGACCAATTCCTAGTTCAACATTGGGATAGCTCTACAAAATTTCATATTTCGCTGAAAATTCTGAATTTAGTTGAAAAAAATCAAACCTGCGCCTGAGAAATGTGGGGAGCGCCATGAGGTGGTAATCATGGATCCACACATAATCATCTTCTGGATTTATCACCTCCACAACCTTCTGGAAAAACAGCTTATTAGCAAGCACATAACTCTCCCACAAGCCCCGATCAAACCTCCCGCCATGATTTGCCGAGAACGGCAACATGTAGTGAAACAGTGGCCAGAGGAGTTGTTTGCAAAACCCCTGGTAGTACCTCTCGTGCAGATCCGGCGGCAGAAAGGCTGGCACACACTTAAATCTCTCCAGCAAAGCTTGTGCGACGTCATCCTGCTCGGTGGGGTCTACGTCGACCTTCAGGGACCCGATGTACAGTACCTCCATGTCATCAGGCAAGCCGTCTTTGAGCTGTAGCAGGAGCGAGTCTTCGTCCCAGGCAAAGGACCATCCACGGCCATCTGGCCGCCGCCTAGCCCGCACCGGGAGTTGGTTAGCAACTATAAGTATCCGGTCAGTGGCAAGGGAGGAGGGGACGTCAGATGTGACGCTATTGGCGGGTTCTTCGTCGTCTAGCTCAGAGAGAGTTCCTGGTACTGTCATGACCCGCTGCATCCTCCTCATCCCTGATCGATTGGTCCCACTGCCACCTAGCGCTGCAAAGTTTCCGGCTGCCAGATCTAGAAGGTTTGTATAAGATCTTGACATCATCTTGTCGATTTCTTGTTTAGCTCTGGATCTAACTGGGAAGGAAAAGGAATAAGCTATGATATGAGGCAAGGAACCCTAGGTTTATGACAATTGATAGCTTGATCGGATTAGATATTCCTCCTTTGTTCCGGGACAATAAAGGGACGGGACAATCGTGAATATGTTGAATTTATTATTCGATCGGAGGAACACCGACCAAGTCCGAGAGCTTGAATTTAATATAAGCGAAATATGTGCTGTGTAAAGGTGGAGAAGAAAGAGTTGAATGGAAAATGGGAATAAAGACCGAGCGATTTGATATGGATTTGATACTTTATTCCGAAAATTAAATTTTCATAGGCTTCTATATGTTATGTTGGGTGTAGAAATCATACATACATTCATACTATGGGAAATGAAACGAGGGAGGGGAGAAGGAGAGGCGAGAATAGGATATTCGCTTGCTTGGTACAAGGCCCGCTAAAATTGGCTAAAGCAAGTAGTTGGAACTTGGAACCTGGAACCAAAGCGGGGCAGGGGCTACGCGAACCGGATAGGGTTCATCTCACCTCCAGTTGGAAAGAAAATGGAGGCGCATTATGACAATATAGAATCAATGTAATATAATGTAATGTATAAAAGAAAGAAAGAAAGATTCGTAGCAAGCAACACGCGGCCTCCCCAGTTTCAAACCAACTGGAGGAAGCGGGGTGGAACAGGATAAGGTCGGCCAGCAGAGTACAGCATCCCAAAGGCCAGCTGGAGTCTCGCGCGCCCCACCTTCTTTCGTGCTCTCCACGTGCTGACGGTCGTGATGCCGCCTTTACCCTTTTCATCTCGTGATGCGCGGTCCAGATTTTACATCCATCCCTAGCTCAAGGGGCTCAAGGGGCTCAAAGGGCTCAAAGGGCTCAAAGGGCTAACTTTTTTATACAATAAATTAATCCCGTGTTTCTTCCTTCCCTGGGTCCCTCCCCTTTTGCAGTTTTGCAGAAGAAGAGCATTAAATTCTCCGTCCCCCAGCCCCAGCCCCAGCCCCAGCCCCAGCCCCAGCCAAGTAAGTAAAATGCCACGTGTCGGGCCATTAGTGGGTCCCAACCCTCGATTTGATTAAATCGCAGATTTTGAACACGCGGCGGCAATGACAAGCATTGCATCAATCATCCCATTTAGTCCCGGACTACATGACATACTTAGATTAGATAGGTATTATCAGGTATCAGAATTCAGAATTCAGAATTCAGATGCATAAGAAAACAACCCGATGATGTTTCGATTGGGCCAACGCATTAATGATGGAAATTACATTCTGGGTACAATTTTGGTGTAGACATAGAAAGCGTAGCGGTCATGGTCATGGTGTTGGTCCACCAGGTACAGTGTTAATTAATTTGTAGGCCAAGCCAAATGGATACGGTGATAGCATTGGGCATTGGCATCGGTGCGAATAGAGCCAGCCATTCAAGTTTGACTTTACTACGACCATATCCACGCCAGATTATCGGGAATTTCCCGTCATGCATCAAAGGGTATAAGTGTCAATTCAGATATGACCCGATGAGGCCGAGGCTGAGTTGCGGTCGCAAACTACAACCTGGCAAGTGGCAAGTGGCAACCATTGTAGTTGTAGTTGTAGTTGTAGGTCACGACTCACGACCTGGCCGGATTTATAGAATGAAAGCATGTATTATTATATAATAAGATAAGTGGGTTAAGTTGAATTTATTTGGTAATGTAGCTAGGGTGGGTTAGATTGTGTTATACAATTAATTATTTAATTCAAAAGGTACAACCAACCAAGTATTTTCTCTTCATGATCTGAGAAAGAGGAATTAATGCTAGCTATATATTGCTCGCTCAAGCTTCAAGCTCAACACGTTGTGTGCATATTCGGTAATCTAGCATAATTTACCGTATTTTAGCGTAATGTAATTTAGTGTAATTTAAATTAATATAGTGTAATTCAACATAATTTCAAGTAATTTAGCGTATTTTAGTATAAATATGTTAATTATAAATCAAAAGAAGTAATCTAACAAATAATTTAAACAAAAAATTCGAATTTTCAGTGTTAGATTTTATTATTTTGCTCTTCATAGTGTTTCTAAAAAAAAAAAAAGGAGTAAGCCGACCACAAAATGGCCGGCTTACGGGAGAGAGTAAACCGGCCATTTTGTGGCCGGCTTGGACATTTTTGACGAAAACCCGAGAATCTGGACACAGGGTATTCTTTGGCCGATTGGAATAAAAAGTCGATCGGCCAAACTTTGGCCGGTCTGGACACTTTTAAAAATACAAAACAAAGATGGACACATTTGATAATTTATATTTAATTTTAGATATTAAAAAAAAATCGGAAAGTGAGATAGAGAAATAGAGGAACATAGAATTTTAAAAACTAAAATGTTCACAGACAATAGACACGAATCAGCTTTGATTAGTAGTAACGTGTACGAGCCTAATTATATTGTATTGTGTAGAACGGATTCACAAAACTTATTTGCTATAAAAGGATGAGTTCAAATACAATAACTGCAAATTGTTTTAGTTTTAGAAAAAATCAATTTTATAGTGCTTTTCTGTCTCTTATAAAATTTAAATTATTAAATAAAAAAAATGGCGAAGATATAGCTAGCATGCCTAGACCTAGACCTAGACCTAGACCTAGACCTAGACCATCATTTTCTTGTCATAAGGAAATTACAACTAAACTTCCATAGTTCCATAGTTCCATACTCCCATTTAAATTTAAATATTTAACATTTTCGGCCTAGTTAATATATAGTTATAGTACAGACATAATTATTCATCAATCCTAAAATCATTATTCCTAAAAGGCGGTTTAACAATCCTCTTTATGGGGTTGTTACCTAATACCTACCCCTTGGCCCTTGCCTTCATTTTAGAAATTAAGGTATTTCAATGACTTCATCTATCATCATGTTCTTTTACACGTGCAGAGGGACAATGATATTATAGATCATATCTAACAGATTCATTTTGACATTTATGTTTTAAATTTTAAGTTATTGTAGTTCTAAAATAGAAGCATAATGGAGATCACAAAAATTAATGTAATGGTATTTGAACCCTCCTCTTTCTATATTCACGTCAAATTTTAAAAAATTGTGACAGCAATTAGCAGGTCTTTGTACAATAAAATGAACCAACAAGAGATAAAATGTTAAATTGCAATTTTTTTTTTAGGTATAAATGCAGGGTCATTGTTTGATTATTGCAAAAATGTGAGGTCGTTTCAATAAAAAATTGAAATAAGCTGTTCACTATACCACTATTTTTTTCAACAACAACAATAATAATAACAAAAGCTCGTGGTACTAAAATCTTTCTCACAACAAACCCAATTTTAATTTGTAACTTGTGATGAATTGAATTGAGGTAAAACTTAGTTCAAAGGAAAGAGACCGTACTTTCATTTGTAGCTAAACAAGACATCACCATGGGTTGTTGGGAAAGGCTACATTTTGGCAACATCTATTTCAGGCAGTTAACCATTTTTTTTCTCAACACCAAAAAATATCACACAAGATCGAATTGATAAAATAGAAGCATCCCACATTCACAGTCACACTATCCAGATAAAATTATTCTCCTAGCTATATATAATATCCAATAGCCAACTATGTACCTACAGCATCAGTTGATATCAACTGGATATGCTCTCAACTTGGTATAAAACAGTGGGGACAGATGACAAATGGTTTTCCTGGTACCAGTCAATGTGGTTCCAATCCAGCTTAAAAGATTCCTCCAAGTTGATTAGACAATCTCACAATATCAAATGCTTTTTTTTTTTTGTTTGTAAGTTTCACTTAATTTGGTTTTTGCATATTTAATTTTACAGTTGTTCATCAGTACTTTCCTCTGTCAGATTAAATTATTATAGATGGTAAAACCCAGCCACACAGTAAGACAAAACTTTGTATACCAGTTGTAAAAGAGAAAAAGAATTTTGGATAATTGGGCATTGGAAAGAGGAAAAGTTAAACAGAAACCAGTAGTTTATATATGAAGTAAAGTGACAATTAGATCTTTGGTTCCTTTTATTATTTTTAAGACTGAACTAATGAAGGTTGAGACAGCAAGAGATTCAATTTATTAATTAACAACAAATGAAATTGACTGGCCACTGATCAGTATATCCAATGATAATTTTATAATACTCCGATGCTTGGCGTGACAAAATTTTATTGTTTCTTCAATCAAAACTGTGGCATTTTTTTCTTGTGTGCTTTATATAATATACCCCATACATTATAGCTCAGATGAACATGCAGATAATTAGAAATTACAAAAATGAATAGTAACAACACATAGACTCTCGTGCTTGATATAATATATATAAAAAAAAATGGGCTCCTTTAATGTATTGTGAATTTGTGACTCGCTTTTAATGTGAATTTACACGACACACCGTGTTGCGGGTTACTGATAGGCTGTCATTCAAGGCGCGAATGACTCGCCACACGTTATGGTAATATATAGCACCGCCATGGGGGATTCAGACTTGTAACTATTTTAATAATTGTGTGCATGTTTATTGGTTCCTTGGCACATTCCATGGCTATTAGCCATTAGGTGTATATTTTCTCCTTATTAGTGCTGGTTGAATAAATCCGTTCAGTATATTTTCTCCTTTTAGTTCCATAATTAATAATACCTTTTCAACTTTTCTTAGGTTGAATGCTTTAGCGCATGCACAATAGCTTTTGAGATTCTTTTAATGAAAAACAAAGAGACAATTTGCACAAAGCTACCTGCTTTATTATGGAACTAAAAGTCCCTTTTAAGAGGTTGAAAAAGAAAAAAAAAAAAAATACATTTTCAAGACAAATCAAGTGGACCACCAGATAACAAAAATATTAAAATACATCATTTTTTAGATTTATACTGGTATTTACATTGGCTAGGGCCGGGTTAGGCCTGCTAATGGTTCAGACCCGGCTCAGCTCAATGAGAAAGTCATAACAACTCAGATCAAAGTTCGGCTCGGTTTTGGAAGAAAAAGTCCGGCTCAGCTCGGCTCGCTTGAACACTTGGCTCGGCTCGGCCCATGATTCGGCCCGGCTCAGAAAAAAAAACTCATTTCTTAGCTGCGAATTCCACGCGACACACACCAGTGAAATGAATTATACACGGCACGTGCTATACCCCAAGACTTAGCTGTGCAGTGCACTGTTCTTTCAAAAAATATTACGATAAAAAATAAAAGTTATACGAAATTATGATAACAAATTTTGAATTTCAATATATATTTAGCTAATTTTCAATTTTCTTTTCAAGTTTGATATTGTTGGATCCCGACCTCATATAGGACTTATTCATAAATTTATATTAGGTTTTTAATATAAGTCTTTTGTTTGAACCTCTTTATAATTTGTGTAGGCCAAATAAATTTTATGTAATTTAAATGACATAATCACAAAATTTGAATTTCCAATAAATTTATTTTTGAATTTGATCATAAATTTTTTATATTACCTTAGAACATCTATGATCACACAACACATTCTCTTGAAAAATAGTGCTAGAAAACATAAATAAGATCAAACAAATCCAACAATCTCTCCTCAAATTGCATCATTATATTGAGAAGCTAATCTTAAGTGACACATTTCCAAAAAAATCCAACAATCTCTCCTCAAATTGCATCATTAAAGAAGCAAGATATAAAACTGATATGATGTCATTAATCCATTTGGTTTCATGAAAAGTTAAAAAGACCAGCAGATAAAACGAGTCTCAGCTCAAATCATGACACATCTTATATATTAAAAAAGATTCTAAACAATGAAATCATACTCGATGGGATTCGATGGGCCACTTGGCTCGGTTTGGGCTCAGTTCTGTTTGAGTGATAAAATATGAGCGGAGCCGAATTCGGACTTTATTTAATTTATTGAGCTGTCCAACTCATTAGCTCATCCAAGTCACTTTTAGGTGGGCCCAGTAGATAAAAGAGTATATACAAAAGAGCAAATGTACAAACAACTGGATTGGGCTTGATTACGACCTGTGTGGCTTGATTCTGTCCACTGTACTGTTCTACTTGAATGAAGCAATCACAACTATATAGCATCATTGATCTTTCTCTCTATTTTATAAAATAGCATTATAGTATTCTATTGTATGGTATACAATGATGTTACTTCCTCTCCATTCATATGGAAATGGAGAACAAGAAAAGAGCTAGTTACTGCATCTCACTTTTTAAAAATGGAGAGGAACGGTGGTGGTTCAGGCATTCTCCATCCATAAAAAGGTGAAGAGAAATGAAAGGAGAGGGTGGATTTGGTTTTTGTTTTGGATAAGAAAGCGATTTGGCGTTTTCTTTACACTTATATATTGTGGATGCAAATTAATGGATGAAGATTTTAGGGAAATACATCTCTCTCTACTCTCTACTCTCAAGTCTGAACTGAACTCTCCAGTGGATATAAAAAAATGTACATACTACACTACACTTATGCCTTGGACTGTTTCAACCCAATTGGCCAATTGCAGCAATATTTTGTGTTGGCCAGATCAATAGGTCAATTAATGATTGTGAGGTTTTCACAATTGATTGAAACTTGGTAATTTTGTATGCTATTCAAAAGTATTAGTTTGTTAACAAAGTAAATTGAGGGTAAAAAATAGACTTAATCAGTCTCATCTTTTGTAATTAATTAAGAGATTAATGAACTTGATGATGGATTTAATGCAATTTTATAGAACTTGGCCCATGTAACCCTGCCATTAAAATATTAAATGGTTTGATAGGGATAAG
Organism: Carex myosuroides; assembly: GCA_028015225.1. Lineage (NCBI taxonomy): Eukaryota > Viridiplantae > Streptophyta > Magnoliopsida > Poales > Cyperaceae > Carex > Carex myosuroides. The sequence continues at coordinate 185,983 of CM051484.1, forward strand.
GCATACTGTTTTAGAGGGTATAAAATTAAAATGGGCCTCACACCTGGATCCAATAACAGAAACGACATGAGAGGCAGCTTTTGTGGGTCTTTGTCGGAATCATACGCCATTAATACCATCTGTTTTGTTTTGATGACTAGCATGAATCATTTGATACATGTGTTTTGCAATGCATCACAGATTCACAGTCACAGCAAGGAAAAGGAAAAGGAAAAGGAAAATTCATATTCTGATCTGCACTGAAACAAAAATTTAAGAAGCTCCATCTCCAATTCTCCATTCATTAATTAGAGATTTAGGTGGGATTGACTGAATATTCCAAATCCAAAATCTGAAAAAATGCAGAGGATACGGACCCGGTAGAAGGCCCACCTGATAAGATAGCCCAGCACTCAATATTGGATGTTAGTTACATTTTTGTTAAGTGAAGGAGAAGTAGTGGGAGTGGGAGATCTCTCTTTTGGATCACTACAAAAAGGGCCTCTTTTGGAAATGAATGGCCCGGCCTGCACTAAGTTTTATAACATTTGTATGCATATATATAAATATTGCATCAGCATCAATCCCTTTTTCTCTTCGGTTCAGCTAAATGCATTATGCATACATCGAACCGCTCCCGTTTTCCAAGATAACGTCTCGTCTCGTCTCGTCTCGTCTCTTTCAAAACCCAAATATAATTCTCTATTATTCTAAGCAAGTTTGATTGAAATTTAACTTTTAAAAAGGAAATGTCACCACAATTTAATGCCCAGATAGATTTTTTTGATGCCAGTTTGCCAAAAACTTACTGGGATGTCATTCGTGTTGTAAAATTAAAATATGAAGTTGCAACAAAATAAAGTAAATGACAAGAGAGATAGAGAGAGTATTTATTCTCTTCTAATTGTATGTACAAATACAATCTTGTATTTATAAAGTCTCTGTTTATAAGCTAGAAATAGATGTTACAATAATAAAGAAAAAAATGAATGTCCATAGTAGTGGAGTAGTGGGGCAATAAATTGAGAATTAATATTGAGGGTTCATCTTAAATTTGATTTACAACACTTCCCCTTAGATGTTCATCTTTCATTATACGCTATTAATATGATACTTCAGGATCGATATTAATACGATACTTCAGAACCGTGTACTGCCTCATTAAAAAACTTACCAAGAAAAACTCATTGGGATAAAAACTCGGTTAAGGGAAAAAGAGTACAATGCGTATAATGCTTCCCCTCATTTTTGATATCATTGAATATTCTTCAATCGATGTAGACCTATCTTCTTTGTGAGTTGTTCAAAAAACTTTGTCGGCAAAGATTTTGTGAATAGGTCTGCCAAATTGTCGATTGATCGGACTTGGCAAATATCTATTACGCCTTCATTTTGTAGGTCATGTGTCGAAAATAACTTTGGCGCAATATGTTTAGTCTTGTCTCCTTTAATATATCCTTTTTTGATTTGTACAATGCATGCTGCATTATTTTCATGCAGCGGAGTAGATTTTCCTTGATGTTTTCAAGTCCGCATTCTTCTTAAATGTTTTGAATCATTGATCGTAACCAAACACATTCTCGACCCACCTCATATAAGGCGATCAATTCGGCATGATTTGAAGATGTTGCCGTTAGAGTTTGCTTTGTCAATTGCCATGAAATTGTAGCTCCACAATAGGTGAATACGCATCCCGTTTGGGATCGTGCTTTATGTGGATCCGATAAATATCATGCATCTGCATATCCAATTAATTTGAATTTTGTATCCTTTTGATAATATAACCTCATATCTCTAGTTCCGCAGAGATATCAAAATATGTGCTTAATTCCATTCCAATGTCTTCTGGTTGGTTTGGAATTATATCTTGCTAACACATTTACTGCAAATGTAATATCGGGTCTTGTATTATTTGCAAGATATAATAATGCCCCGATTATGCTTAAGTATGGTACTTTAGGACCAAGCATTTTTTCATTATTTTCTTGCGGGCGAAAAGGATCATTTTCTGCATTTAGCGATCGTACGACCATTGGTGTGCTCAAAGGATGAGCTTTATCCATATTGAATCTCTTTAGTGTTTTTTTCAACATAATTTGATTGATGAATAAATATTCTCTTATTTAGATGCTCGATATACAGGCCGAGACAAAATTTAGTTACACCAAGGTCTTTAATCTCAAACTCATTTTTTAATAATTTTACGGTATTTTCAATCTTTTTAGGAGATCCAATAATATTCAAATCATCAACATACACTGCAATGATTGCAAAACCTAGATTTGATCTTTTAATAAAAACACACGGACTGATTATATTATTTTTATATCCTTCTTTTAGAAGGTACTCACTCAGTCGATTGTACCACATTCGGCCTGATTATTTTAGTCCGTATAAGAATCTTCTTAATTTTATAGAGTACATTTCTCTAGGTTTTGATTTATATGCTTCAGGCACTTTCAAATCCTTTAGGGATTTTCCTGTATATGTCACTGTCAAGTGAACCGTATAAATATGATGTTAAGACATACATAATCTCATTTTTAGATTTTCTGTAACTGTGAGACTTATTAGAAACCTGAGAGTTATCGCATCCACTACAGGTGAATATGTCTCTTCATAATCGACTTCAGGTATTTGTATAAAGTCTTGCGCCACTAGTCTTGCTTTATATCTCACAATCTCATTTTTCTCATTTCTTTTTATAACAAATACCCATTTGTAACCTACAGTGTTAACATCTTTGGACATTTGGACTACAGGTCCAAATACTTGTCATTTTTCTAATGAACTTAATTCAGCTTGTACGGCATCTTTCCATTTAGGCCAATCATTCTGTATCTACACTCTTCCAGAGTTTTTGGCACATTATCTTCTTCGTTTATAACATTTCTTGCTATAGCGAATACAAAGATTTCATTAACATATGTTTCTTCTAGAACTTGATCAACCTCTTATAGGGTTTTATTAACTTCTTCAGGAGTTTTACCATTAATCTTTTCTGTGATTTTATCAACTTCTTCAAGAGTTCTACCAATAATTTCTTCTGGGATTTTATCAACTTCTTCAAGAGTTTTACCATCAACCTCTTCTGGGGTTGGACCAACTGCTTTATTCTGCTATTTCCTTTACGTGGATTTACATCCTTAGAACCAAGTGGTCTTTCACGTTTTCTACGCACATTAGATATTTTTGTAATGTCAATTCGAGCAGGTTCGTTAATAGCTGGAATATGTGATTTAGTAACTCTATTTGTATTGTAAATGCATCAAACAATTCATTTGCAATTCTTTGTAAATTTATAATCTTTTGAACTTCGAGTTCACATTGACTACTTCGTGGGTCAAGATAAGATAATGATGAATTTCAAGTTACTTATTTATTCAGCTTTTGTTTTTCTTCTCCTAAATTTGAGAATATTAATTGATTAAAATGACAATTAACAAATCTTGCTGTAAAAACATCTCCTGTTAATGGTTCTAAATATTTAATAATAGAAAGAGAGTTAAAACCAATATAAATTCTCAATCTTCTTTGAGGCCCCATTTTTGTGCATTGTGGAAGAGAAATTGAAACATATACTGCACAACCAAATATCTTTAGATGGGACAAATTTGGTTCTCTTTCGGAGACCAATTGTAACGAGGAATACATATGATCTGCAGTTGGCATTAACCTAATTAGTGCAAGGAATACATATGTAGTATGGCATGTCCCCATGCAGAAGACGGTAAATTAGTGCAAGGAATACATACTGCAGCGCCAACTCAGTACTGGAGCGGTCCAGTTTCTCCAGCTCTATGGGCTACCAAGCCGCTGATTTCTTCGATGATACCTTCCCTTCCCTCTCCCTTTCCAATTCAAATCGTCCCTCTTCTGTTCTCCACCCTTCTAATGGCGAGGATTCAATCTCAATGCAACAAGCCTCAGGTAATTTGGGGGTAACCTTTGGAATGGGGACTGAACGCGAGCCGCAAGGGACTGCACGCGGGTCACAAGGTGTGGCACGCGGGCCGCAAGGTGTGAAACGCGGGTCTCCGGCGAAGTTTGCACAGATCACGATGCACAGTCGGATGACGACAGCCCCAGGTCTTTGCATGGAATGAACGGATTCTATCAAAATTCGAAGTAACCCCAGGTCTTTGCATGGAGACGAAGAGAGGAGAGGCTCGCTGGGTGAGGAGACGAAGAGAGGAGACGGGTTGGTTTTACACCATTTCTTTTGATCGGATCGGACCCATTAACCCGGACCCATTAACCCTTACTGTGAGGGGTATTTTTGGAATATACGAAAATACTATTCAATATACAACATATTCTATTTATTTTTTATTACAAATGTATAATAATTTGTAATTTGTGGCATATTTCTTAATATATGTGATTTGGAGTGGCATTTAGCAAAATAAAAACTTTGGGGTGACATTTTTCTAAATTCACTACTTTAGAGTGGCATGGATCCAATTTTCCCTTGATTCTATTGTACTTATGTAAGTACCATATAGTCTAGAGGACATTGTTTGCATTTTTTTCAATTATGATTTTCTGGTCATTCTTAATAGATGTGATATGAAGATATTCGTAATATTTCTCATTCATAGTTTCAATATAAAAACCATTCTTTTGAATATCTTTAAAGCTTAGTAGATTTCTTCTGGATCTATTCGAATATAATGCATCATCTATTATTAATTTTGTTCCTTCAGATAACAAAATACAAGCTCTTCCGGAGCCTTCTATTAAATTACTTGTGCCAGATATAGTGTGAATATTAGTCTTACCAAGATGCAATTTTGAAAAAAAATTCTTACTTTTCAATATGGTATTAGTTGTTCCACTGTCTACTATACATGGATGATCTTCTTTACTTATCATTGTGTCAGTCATTTTCCTGTAAAATAAAAGAATGCAAGAATAAATTAAAATAAACTACATTTATTCATTAATTCTATTTGCATACAACATAAAAATTAAAATGTAAATCATAAAAATAAACTTCTACATTTTATTTTCTCCCTTAATAAAAGTGTATATTTCTTCATCCACATTATGGAAGAAATCTGATACATCAAGATGTGTATCTATATGACATTCATTTTTGTGATCAATTTTAGTAAAGTTAGTTTCCACATTTTTTTCCCTTTTTCTTGAGTGAGGCTTGATAAAGCTCCACTAGATGCTTGGGCGTACAGCAGGTACACGATCAATGATTTGTCATCGCACATCTTATAACAAACATCTTCATGATGTTTTCCTTTCTCATTTTTCATTAATACGTATTTATAACAAAATACAACTTCAGGCTATTAATACCATAACTTCGAGTTATGATAAATGAAAAATGATATAAATTCAAGCTTTGTGAGATTTGTCATATGACAATACTTCAGGTTATTAATGCCATAACTTTAGGTTATCAATGCCATAACTTCAGGTTATGAAAAGAGAGATAAAAAAATATAAATAAAAAAAATATGTAAATTGCATAAATAAATTTAAATGTATTAATAATTTCAGGTTAATATTATATAACTTCAGGTTATAGTAAAATATTTATTTAATAACTTATGCTTATTAAATTGCTTGGTTGCGCAATTGTAAAATTTAATTTGAAATAACTTCGGGTTATATTTTCATCCAATGACCTATAATAACTTCCGGTTATTATATTGATTTTCTAATAAAACTTCAGATTTTTAATTGGAAATAACTTTAGGTTATTATTTATCCAGTGGCCTATAACAACTGCTGGTTATTATATTATTTTATAATAATTGTTGGTTATTTTATACTAAAATTTCTAATAGAACTTGAGGTTCTAAACAATTCTAATAATAACTTTATGTTATTATTCTTATTATTATATTCGAGTAATACGAACTTCATGTTCTTGATAAACATTTAGTTTTGATAATAACTTCAGGTTATTATTCCATCATTCACTTCAAGGAATGATTCTTATACACCAAAACAAACATAATAAAAAAATTCAAATGAAATTTAAATTAATGAAAGATTTAATAATTAATCATATAAATTACTTACATAATAGCATTGCAACTTCTTCCGACCAATTCGTGCTGATAACATGTTGTAAAATTAAAATGAAGTTGCAACAAAAGTAAAGTAAATGATAAGAGAGATAGAGACATCAATAGCAGAATTTTATTCTCTTATAATTGTATGTACAATCTTGTGTTTATAAAGCCTCTATTTATAAGTTAAAAAGAGATGTTATAATAATAAAGAAGAAAATGAATGTCTAGTAGTGGAGTAGTGGGACAATGAATTGAGAATTAATATTAAGGGTTACAAAATGAACATCCACATAAATCATAGTAAATTTGATTTACAACAATTTCAGACATATTTCAACTATTTTTGCGCACAAATCGACCTAAAATTGAAAGGCGCAAATAAACTAACGCATTCATTTGAGAGATCTCACAAACACAATAATGAGTTCATAATTCCTCATTCTTTTAATAATGCAAAAAACAATCAACATATTGATATTTTTTGAAAGAAAACAAAAAATGTATTAAAAGTTTGTGAATAATTTTTATATAAAATTGGATATTGTTAGTGAAATTCGTATATAATATGGTTGTAACAACAATATCTATTTTATAGTATATAATTTTGGATGGGAGATCTTGCACTGTTCACTTACAGTAACAATAATAGTCCCTCTCTCTCTCCTACGTCCGATCTGCATCTCATGGTTGAAGATAATGCTTTCTTCTCGCACTTACACATCCTCTCTTCTTCGCTACGTTTTTTTTTATAAATTTCGTCAGTATTTATATTCTACTAAAAATATGTATCAATATTCTTAAGTATGTGTTCTGTCTAGATCTTGTTTACTTGTTCTATAACGTTAAATTTTGAGAAAAAAAATGTGAACTAGATATACAATGGCACATTATAAAATTTGTATTTTTTTTGTATGGATGAATCATTTTTTTCTTCAATTCAGCACGCATGTAGATATATATTCAGGTAAATACATATATATAATATGCGCACTCTCGAAGTAATAGAAATTGCTGGAGAGAAGGGTTACAATTTACAAACTCTTAAAATTGGATTAGCAAGGACAAATGATGAAATGACAAGGTTATGAATTCTATGGCGGGATAGAATTCAAAGTTGAAAGTTGAAACCAAACCCCCAAGAAAAAGAAAAGCTAATTCTAATCTGCCTCCTTTCTATCTGTAGCCTCTTTATTTAAAATTCTTTCCTACTTTAACAATAAACAAACAAACAATATCTAGGCGCCGTACCATCTAACTAGTACAAAAAGCCCCAATCACCGCTTCCCTTCCCTTCCCTTCCCTTCCCTTATCAACCAATTCTGATCACAAAACCGCCAGTTGCTTTTTGAAATTCTTTTTTTGTGGCAAACATAATAAAACCATATATTTCTTTAAAGAGGTGATTGATTAATAATAAATAGAGGGCCCATTAATTGCAGATAGATATTAAATGAAGTGCCACTTAATTTGTATGCCGACTAATACAAATGTTGCATGTGAACTATATATGATTGCATGTCAACTGAGTATAAAATAACGCAAGTAATGTTGATAATCTTTTTGTGCATCTGTCAGAGGCCATTTATTAGAGTTGTACAAAAATGTGAAAAGTTTTTCAAGTGAATGAATATGAAACTAGTAGTTAACTTAACTATCAGTCCTTTTAATTTTTCAGTACAATGCCTATAGGCAATAAAAGTCTTTTGTTCCTTGCAATACAATTTGCTATCTTCTCTCCTTTTTAAGAACTGCAAACACACAACTTGACCACGTCTTTAATTCCTTACATTTTCCATTTTTATAATAACAAAATTTACCAATAATTCATGAACCATTAACAATTTCTTTTCTTTTTTATTTCAGAACGTTTTATGAATAACTCTCGCAAATTTCATAAATTTTGTGAATTATGCGTGCAAAGTTTATAAATTTAATTAAGAAATATTATTATTATTATTAATTTTATTAAGGGGGAACTTCACGGATACCCCTCAAAAACTTCAAAATTACATATCCCCCCTCTAAACATCAAAAACTCACAAATTTACTCATTTTTTTTGTCTTTTATATTAAAACTCATTCTAAATTTATAAAATACCCATTTTACCACTTTATTAAAAGCATAAAACGCCCGTCATATTCAAATTTAAATCTGAACGGTTCCTCTATCATCCGAACTGCTTTAAGATATGTGCGCTAGACTAGCATGAATGTTGAAGCGAACACGCATGCATATTGAAGCGATATACACAGATCTTAATGCAATGCGCGCATATCATAATGCTTTAAGATCCGTGCGCGCTAGATTGGCACGGATTTTAAAGTGAACACACACTGATATTAAAAGCGACACACACACATATCTTAATGCGGTGCGCACAAAATCAAACGGTAAAGGAAGCCTTTGGATTCAAATATGAGTATGATGGACGTTTTATGCTTTTAATAAAGGATAAAATGGGTATTTATAAATTTAGAATGAATTTTAATATAAAAAGACAATAAAATGAATAAATTTGTAAATATTTGAAATTTAGAGGGGGGAATATGTAATTTTGAATTTTGAGGGGAAATACGTAATTTTGAAATTTTTGAGGGGTATACATGAAATTCCCCTTTAATAGAAGAGAGACGAGAGCTTGTCTGTGCATTAAATCCGTAATCTTATTTAATTAAAAACTATTGCATTATTTCTTTAAAAAAATAAAAAATTCTAATACGCTTATATGCATGATAAAAGAACAAATTATCTTTAAAATTTTACAACTATATTTTATCCACCTGTATTGAGAACTGTAAATATTTTCAAATTAGTTATTCTTAAATTTGGAATTTGTCCCGTCCAATTGCACATCCAAGTACAAAACAAACAAGTGCCTCACGAGTGGAGTCCGGATCCTCTGCATTACCTCACCGTTTGAGTTTGATACACGGAGTTTCCTTAAGATTCGTGCAAGTATATACCGAACGAACAAGATTCAAACCCAAACGATGAGGTCACCACTCACCACCATATCAACTCCAGATCTCCGACTTTAAATTCGAGCTCACTGAAATTTAAACTGCCATTACTCTCCACTCTCCAGCCACCCGTGCAAATTTTGCATATTTCTGACAAACCAAACCAAACCAAACCAAACCACTACTGAGTACTGAGTACTGAGAAATGAGAATCAATCTCAATTCTCTGCACAACACAACACAGCAGAACCAACCATGAGATGGGGAAGAAAACGAACCCAAGGCCAAGAGGAAAATTCAACAGAGAAAAAGAGCTTCTCTTTGTCAGAGCTCCTCTCCTTTTCATGGCTATCCAAACTCCGAACAAACAACAAAACACAAACTAACACCTCCCCAAAATCCCCCTCTTGCAAATCCAAATGTGTTTCAAATAACCCCATCCCAAGTACCAAGCTCAACGAACCCACCACCGACCAAACTGTATTTGCCCCTCGACGCCGCTCTGTAGGCGACCAGGATCGCCCTCTCCGAAACAACCACAGACGCCACTATTCTGTTGGTGGGGACCACGTTTCCGCTGCATCTTCAATTACACTAGGCCATGTAATTCCTTTCTCTGTCACTCCTAAACAGAAACGAAACAGTCCAGTACTTATGTCTCCTTTGTACCGGGAGATACCTGATCCTGGATTACATTCACATAAAGCTCGACGACGAAGGAAGCTTAAAAGCCGATTGGTCATTCACATTGCAGCTTCTGATGATACTCGCAGAAAATCGAAGATCCGATCGGCAAGATATCATCAAGTCCGTGCCCGCTCACTTGAGCAAGGGAGAGAAGGTCTGGAAGATTTTGCGGTGGTGAAAAGGTCAAGGGAGCCGGAAAGAGATTTCAAGAAGTCAATGGTGGAGATGATAGTAGAGAAGGAGATGAGGCAGCCGGAGGAGCTTGAGAGCTTGCTGGCATGTTATCTCACATTAAATGCTGGTGAGCATCATGATGTAATTGTTAAGGTTTTCAGGCAGGTGTGCTTTCAGATTAATCGCAAACAATTTATGAATTGAACCTCATTTAATTATATTGTGAGGCTTATTTGTTATTTAATTTGTTGTTGCTCTAGCTCTCCTTTTATTTTCATTAATTGTTTCTAATTTGTTAATTAATTCCCCCCGTCTTAATTAATTCAGACTTCAGTCCTCTCTCTAACAAGCTAAGATTAATTAGGCTACATTAATTCAAATGGTTTAATATGAGTTTGCACGAATCATAATTAAAGTGGGCTGCTTTATATTTTAAATAGGTCTGAATATATTCCTATTAGGCTCAGCTTAATTTCATTAAACTGAGACTCACCAACAAGCAACATATATATATATATATATATAGAATCTGGCTAATATGCTACGCGTATATAAGGGCTTCTCCGTGCTACGGCTCACTTTTTGAGTTTTCAAAATCCTAAAGGTTGATCCGAACCGTTCAACATGATCTCCATATGAATATGTACTTGCAAACCAAATTTTACATTTTTTAGAATTTTTTTACTATTTATTAAGCCACTTTGAAAATCGCTGATCCAATGGTCCAGCAGATTTTACAGTTGTGTACAAATTAGTGTTTTTTCAAAGTGGCTTAATAAATAGTAAAAAAATTCTAAAAAATGTAAAATTTGATTTGCAAGTACATATTCATATGGAGATCATGTTGAACGGTTCGGATCGACCGTTAGGATTTTGAAAACTCAAAAAGTGAACCGTAGCACGGAGGGCTCTATGCTACGCGTAGCACCGTAGCACTGTCCTATATATATATATATATATATATATATATATATATATATATATGAGTGAGGCTATGGAGTTATGCATAGCACGGATGGCTAGTGTACTACGGCTCAATATGGTACTTTTTAAAATTCTAACGGTCGATCCGAACCGTTCAATGTGATAACCATATGAATATGTACTTGCAAACTAAATTTTATATTTTTTTGAATTTTTTTACTATTTTTTTAGATAGGTAGAAAAATCAGTGTTTTCTGAAAATTCTGGACCATCAAAATTCTACCTATCTAAAAAAATAGTTAAAAAATTTGAAAAAATATAAAATTTAGTTTGCAAGTACATATTCATATGGTTATCACATTGAACGGTTGGATCGACCGTTAGGATTTTGAAAAATCAAATTTTGAGCCGTAGCACGGACCCCATCCGTGCTATGCATAGCACCATAGGCTCACTCATATATATATATAGTATGGCTAACATGCTTCCTCTAGCATTTCGGCCTCGTGCTTCCGGGGGCATATATTAGTGTTTGATGTTCAAACAACAAATCCAAACCATTAGATGTTGAATCTATATTAAAATGTACTTGGAGACCATATTTTACATTTTTTGGAATTTTTTACTATTTATTAAGCAACTTTGAAATTTCCAGATCATATGGTCCAGACTGTTTTTACTATTCACCCGGATCTGGAATTTTCAAAGTGGCTTAATAAATAGTAAAAAAATTCCAAAAAATGTAAAATATGGTCTCCAAGTACATTTTAATATAGATTGAACATCTAACGGTTTGAATTTGTTGTTTGAACATCAAACACTAAGATATGCCCCAAGAAGCACGAGGCCGGAATGCTAGAGGAAACACATTAGCCATACTATATATATATATATATATATATATATATATATATATAGTAGAACTAGGGTGCTCCTAAGCTCACCAAGTCCTTCCGTGAGCGCGACTCTAAAACCTATCAAATTGACTTCAAACGATATTTCCAAACCGTTAGATGTTCAATCTATATTAAAATGTGCTTGGAGACCAAATTTTACATTTTTTGGAATTTTTTTACTATTTATTAAGATGGTTTGAAAATCGCTGTTTTCCAATGGTGCAGAATTTTAATAAAAACAGCGATTTTCAAACCATCTTAATAAATAGTAAAAAAATTCCAAAAAATATAAAATTTGGTCTCCAAGCACATTTTAATATAAATTGAACATCTAACGGTTTGAAAATGTCGTTTGAAGTCAATTTGATAGGTTTTAGAGTCGCGCTCACGAAGAACTTGGTGAGCTTAGGAGCACCCTAGTTCTACTCTATATATATATATATATATATATATATAGAGTATGGCTAAGTTGCTGCTGGCAGCATTTCGGCCAGCTGCTGCCGGGGCTATATTTAGCCATACAATGTTCAAACAACAAATCCAAACCGTTAGATGTGATCTCTATATTAAAATCTACTTGGAGACCAAATTTTACATTTTTTGGAATTTGTTTACTATTTATTAAGCCACTTTGAAAATTCCAGATCATATGGTCCAGACTGTTTTTACTGTTCACCCGGATCAGCAATTTTCAAAGTGGCTTAGAAGAACTAGTCTACTAGGTTTAAATCTCACTAATTTGCAAATAATTTTATTAAGAGGTTTAAATTGATCAATTTGAATTTATTCTCTTAGAAGTGATGTTGAAATTATATTTTGTTCAATTTGATGCCAATTTTAATTATTGAAATTTTATATGTGATTATTCATTATATTTACTTATTCTCATGAATAATTAAATTGAAGTTTTGTATATTAGCATGCTATAAGAATTTGACAAAAAGATGCAAGATTTTCTTAGAGATCATAAATATATTAGGTAAATTAAGCCCTAAGATACATCATGCGAAATTTAGATAAACAAAAAAAAATACGATCTAAATCACGATAACTAAAAGAAAATACGCATAACGATCAAAATACGAAATAAAGCCTAGTAGACTAGTTCTTCTTAGGCTTGGGTTCGGCTTCAGTTTCTTCAACTTCCTTGCTTCCTACTTCCTTGGGAGCCACTTCCTCGGTTGATTCTTCACTCGACTCTCTCTTTCTCAATTTATCAATTAATTTTGGGCAAATAAATTAGTGAGATTTAAACCTGATGGTTAGAATTAAGAATTAGGAGATATTTCAGAAAAATAAAATAGAATGATTTGGACTTGTCTTATATATTGTACCACTTAGGTTTATCAATGATGAAATTTATTTAATATTCTCAATAAATGTTGAGAATCTTGAAACTAATTAAACTGTATATATATACAATTGTTGCCGTGGAATGCTGCAGTAAAATTAGGTCTAGTAAGTAAGAATTGGGAATTAATACTTCAACCAAGTCACACATACCTTCATCTTAATTATCTCTATTAAAATACATGTACTAATTAATTTACTCTATTAATGAGTTCAAAATTCAGAAGCTATATATAGTTGCATATATATTTCTTGTATCTGTACATTACCATCAAATCAACACAGAATTTTTTAGAAAGAATGCAAATGTACAAAATTAAACCATTTCAGTCATACTTTGCAAAACCAAAATTACCATACTTGGTATTGTTCTCTTTTGGTTTATGTTGTTGGTTATAGAAGTATGTAATGAGCATATTAAAGGCATAAGCTTTAATCTAGATACTTAACAATATAAAAACTATTAATTAATACTGCCACGTGATTCAAATGAAACCAGGCATGATATGATGGCATCAAATGAAAGCTATACGTACGCAACTATTCAATATATATTAGATTACACGGAATAAATTAAGAAGTGGTGGTTATATATGAACATCGTATTTTTCATAACAACGGTTATCTTTGTATATATTTTTTTCTTTGCGCCATACCATTATTACACGATTTCATAACAACGGTTATCTTATGGGTTTTGACATAATTTATTTTGTAGTATCAAGTGTTGCTTCACAACTTAGTCATGACATTGCATAACATAATAGTAGATTAGGCAGCCTAGATTGTGCTTATGTTAGACGTCTTAAGTACTGAAAAAAAAACCATTTTAGATTTAGACTTTGATTGTCTTTTTTAAATTGCAACTCATAGTGGTCAGTTGTTCACTGATTGTAACATTAAGCAAAGCCTACCATCCCGATACACAAACATTTACAATCGGTGAAAATAACGTATCGCCCACCACTTGAGATGCATATTGTTTTATGAATTTGAGAGACGAGGTCCTTCATATATATTAATTTTGAGAGAAAAGCTCCTAATGAGGCTCTTATCGATATATTTGAGAATTCTATTACCAAAATATATCTTTTTGGGACCTCAACTCTCGCATTTTAACATTTTGTGCGACATATGAGAATTTTATTAGAGTGTTTGTGTTATTGATGGTTGTTGAACTTTTAGCACAACCAATGGATTATCAAATACATTGAGTGTATCTAAATATTGTGGAAATGTGGATCGAGTTTCTAACTTCAATTGGGCTAAGTTCACAGTATCATTCTTTCACGACAGTCTCGTGCGAAATAAATCTACATGGCACATCTTTGTAGATTTATTTCGCATGAGACTGCGGTGCAAGAATGATATCGTGAACTCAGCTCAATTAAAGTTAGAAACTTGACCCACATCTTCCACTATATTTACATATTCCTAAGATATTTGATCATCCATTGCTTGTGCTAAAAGTCTAACAACCATCAATAACACTCTAACAAAATTCTCATTTATCATATCATAAAAATGCGAGAGTTTAACAAGCAAAAAGATAAATTTTTGATAATGGAATTTTCAAATATATTGATAATCAATAGGAGCTTTTATCTCAAAATCAATGTGAAGGTTTTCATCTCTCAAATCCATAATACATTACGCATCTCAAGTGGTGGGTGATATGTTCTTTTCACCAATTGTAAATGTTTGGGTATCGGGCTGGTACGCTTTGATTAATGTTCCAATCAGTGAACAACTGACCATTAAGGTGATAAACAGCAAATATACCTTTATTTGACTAAGGTTTTAGTATGAAATGGTACCAAATTCCAAGTATTTATCTCTGTCTAGTTCTATATTTCTTTGTTTTCATTAAATTGCGTTCCAAGGATCAAGTTACTGCCGAGAACATATTTTTATGCAGAAATACCAAGAAAACAAGCACAATTCTACTCAACAGGCCTTTGTTATGCCATTACCTCTACTTCAACAGCGACCCAATTCTTCTCAGCCCGCCTCCTTCTCTTTACCCGAGCAGACCTCTTTCCTCTCAAAGTCGAGCCTAATTCGCTGCAGGCCTCTTCTTCTCTACAAGCCCAGCCCGAGCCTCTTCCTTCACCCTCTCTTGATCTCCTTCAGCCTGTTATTCCCTCTAGCCCAATTATTCCAATACAGCCCAGTTCTTCTAATAATTGCACTCTCTTGATTTCATATGCCCAGTCTCTGTTACAACCTGGAGTTTTCTCTTCTCATCACCATATGGTTACCAGACAACAGTCTCGCACCAGAAAACCAAAACTTTTTCCAGATCATATCACCTATCTCACTACTCACCATCCCCTTGCTATTTCATCCGATGATGAGCCAACTTCGTTTACTAGTGTAAATAAATCTTCTCAATGGCGTGAGACTATGGCAACTGAATTAAATGCTCTAGCTCATAATAACACGTGGATTCTCGTTCCTCCTAGTCACGACCATCATGTTATTGGGTGTAAATGGATCTTAAAAATCAAGCGCAAAGTAGATGGCTCGATTGAGCGTTATAAAGCCCGACTTGTGGCGAAAGGCTTTAGTCAAGAAGAGAGGGAATCGATTATAATGAGACTTTTAGCCCGGTAGTCAAACCGACAACAATTTGTTTGGTTCTTTCTCTTGTCATTTCTCATAAATGGCAAATACGCCAATTAGATGTCACCAATGCGTTCCTTCATAGCGACCTCCAAGAACAAGTCTTTATAGCTAAACCTCCCAGGTTCATTGATCCACTTTGACCTTCCCATATGCGTCTCGCAAAGAAGGCTCTTTTTGGACTCAAACAAGCTCCACGTGCTTGGTTTCACAAACTTGCTTCCGCTCTATCCTAACTTTGTTTCAAGGCCTCTCAATCTGATCCCTCTTTGTTTATTCGGGCTTCCAACAATTATCTTACTCTCATTCTTGTCTATGTTGATGACATCATTGTCAAGGATTCTCATCCCGATCAAGTCACTTCTCTCATAAGTGATCTTGCCTCTCGATTCTCTCTCAAAAGGCTTGGTCCTTTGAATTATTTCTTAAGAATTCAAGTTTCTCCTACATCACATGGCATTCATCTTTCTCAACTGAAGTACATTCGAGATCTTCTTGTTCGCTCTAAGATGGATGGTTCAAAGCCTTGCACTACTCCTTGTACTGGCCACACTCTCTTTAAACTTGATGGCTCTCCCATGGCCGAACCTCCCCAATACCGTAGTGTCGTTGGGGCTCTACAATATGCTACCATTACACGATCGGACATCTCGTATGCGGTTAACAAGGACTCCCAATTCATGCATGCCCCAACCAATGCGCATTGGGCTGCCGTGAAAAGGATTCTTCGCTATCTCAAAGGCACTCTTCATCATGGCCTTCACATACATGCTTCATCTTCTTTCGATCTACATGCCTATTCTGTTACGGATTGGGCGGGATGTCCGGATGATAGCCGATCTACTACCGGTTTTTGTGTTTTCCTTGGCTCCAACTTGCTTTCATGGGGTTCGAAAAAGAAACACACGGTGTCTCGGTCTAGCACCGAAGCCGAGTTTAGGAGCATGGCCATTGCTTGTGCTGGGCTCATTTGGACCAACACCTATTGCGAGAACTTCATATGCCTTTACTCACAAAACTGAGCCTTTAATGTGATAACTTGGGAGCCACCTTTCTTGCCTCTAATCTGATTTTTCATGCCCGAACTAAGCACATTGAGATCGACTATCACTTTGTTCGTGAGCGAGTTGCTTCCAAAGAGTTGATAGTGCGTTTCATTTGCTCCAAGGATCAACTTGTTGATCTCCTAACCAAAGGGCTGGTTTCACCTCGCCTTCAATTCCTATGTTCCAAGCTTAGTTTAGCTCCAGCTACCCTCTCGCTTGAGGGGGGAGGGGGGGTATTAGGCAGATTCATTGTATTTGGACATATGTTAGGCTTAGCTTTATCTCAACAGAATTATGTTATGTCATTGTATTAGCTGAGCGGTCTATAAAAGGACCATATACTGTACTGGAACAAGTTAATGAAAATTACACAAATTCATTCAAGTTCTTCTCAATTACATTTCTTATAGTGAGCAAAGAGAAACAAAGACACATGACCGAAGTTTGTTACTTGCTCCAAAATGACAAATTTTGGAGGCGAGGAGGAGGAAAAAGAAAGGGAGAGGTGGTGAGTTCCGCCTACAAATTCAGCATAATTTTAGCAAATTTGCCACCTCTAATTTGAAATGTAGAGGAGGTGCTTCTCTCCTCACCTTTTTCTCTTTTAATGAGTTGTTTTTAGTGCACACTCTAATTAAGGTAACATAATATTTTTATTTTGATGAGAATTGTACTATCATCATCTGCATTCTATCTCAGATCGAATTAACTCGGATTCTGATGGAACGATCCAAATCTAAACATAGTTTTGTTACCTCAAATGATATGGACTCAAAAGTTTTAATCTATGTATATCTTTGCGTAATGGATTGTGTAGTAACTATTTAACCACTTCAACACACTGGTGGTACAACTGAATTCAGATCAGAGCAATACATGACCATGTCAAATGCCATTTTATTTTGACACTAATATTATAACAGATTCCCCTATATTATAACAAAAACACATCTATTATAATTCGATGTACCGTAGTCATATAACATTTGTTGCTCATACGTACGTACAGGTCTCGTTTTTGAACTCATGAATTGTAAGCATTCATCAGATCATTTTTGCTTCAATTAATTGCTCATGCAAATCGACATCGATCCGCGTTCCTTATTTAAAGCAACTCAAAGTCTGTTCCCTTTTTCCTTTTGCTTTGACTTTGACTTTGACTTTGAGAGAAATAACAGAGAGATCAGTAAGAAACTCCATCAGAGCATCTACATCCCTAAAATTCTTAGAGTTTCTAAGTAACTACTAACTAATTTTCAGAAATTATAAGCTATGGAGTTTCTAAGAGTTCACATCCCTGGAACTAATTTAAGAGTTTCTAAAATGACACATCAGCAATAAAATAAAATAAAGAAAAAAAATTAAGCGAACACCGGCCAATCATTTTGCCAACTCACAGTTTATAAACGATTTCTTATTAAGAAATTCTTGAGCACAGTTGCTAAATAAGAAACTGGTCTACATCCCTGAAACTGGTTTAGAAACTGCCACATCAGATTAGAAACTCGGATAGTTTCAGGGATGTAGATGCTCTTAGTATTTAATTTATCTGACATTACAATTACAATTACAATTGAACGGTCTATATATTTACTTCAAAATTAAATATAATTGAACCGTCGAATCATTTGTTGTTGGCTAATAATAACCTAATACCGAATACGTATAAGATAAAAAGAAAATAAAATAAGAAAAACAATCAAATTAGTACATGATAAAGCGGCGCCTTCACGCCACTTTGTCCTACGTGGCTGTATGACCCACCAGCAGTTTTGAAATCCTCCGCCGACAGATATCAAAATCCTCTCCATTCCATCATCTGCCATTTCATGTCTCCCTCCTCCGTTATCCACTTATCCCCGTAAAATTTGATTGGAGCTCTGCTCTGCTCTGCTCTGCGTTGCTATCCGAAATGGAGGTAACGTGCAAACAATTCTTTTTCTATTCCTTAATTTGTTCATGCAAGTGTAAGGTGTGAAAGCCAACCACACGTCGATCCGTCAATCAATAATCAATAATCAATAATCAATAATCAATAATCAATACCAGAGCCAGAGAGGTAAACCCGGGCCTGAATCAATGTCATGCCCACCTGAAAACCCGGTACGACCGTGAACCCCACTACCTTATCCCGGTACGCCGGTACCTTTCCGGCCCCACCACTCTCCTCTGCCAGAACGTTCTCCATATACACCTCCGAGAAACGGGTTCCTCTCCTAACCTGAAATATGGACGCCTTCGTCTCCAGTCCGAATGAGTAAAAGAGACAATAGAGCATCCAAACCCTTCTAGCCATCTCTGCAAAGCCCATGAACCACTCTGAATTTGGAAATTCATGACATGATTCGATTCTATTTCTCTGCTGAACATCTCCAAACAGGGATAGCTCCATCCTGGATTGCACCATGCTCAAGTACTTGGCGCTTAAGAACACTTTGAATCCATTTGTCAATTTTCCTTCGCTTCTCTGTAATAATTCCTTGATATTTAGTGATTTCAAAGCAGTGAACTCATCGAAGAATTTGCTGCTCTCCCATCTCTCTCTATCTTGCAAAAGTTCCAGGTTGAAATCTTTCTTGTGAAAATCTGAAAACATGATGTTACATACATATGATTCAAAATAGAAGCTTTGATGCGCTGAATTTTTAAGAGGTGTACTAATATGTACCGCCTTTGCCGCATCATCCAAATCCCAACCAGAAACTTTCATGTGTTCTACCATCAACCTTACAAAATCTCTTACAGATTTAACCGCAAACCTGAGTGCACATAAGAAATGCATCGGATTGAGACCAGACAGGTGGAGGCCATCAAGAGCTGCCACTGTTTTACCAGGATGCGCCTTCATCTCCAATTCACGACATTTCAAATTCAGGTGCGATAACTCGGACCGAAGTGATATCAATTCAGAGTCTTTCTGATCAATATCAGATTGAAGCTTGTTTGAGGTTATCTCATATGTTTGTAGAAGGCTTTGCTGCTCATGAATTTGAGATTGGAGAGGAGAAGTCAAGTGGAGAGTGTGGTTAAGGAAAGCCCGCTTGAGGTCTGAGACGTGGCGTAATTCTGTGATGACAGCAAGGTCGGCTGATTGGATTGAGGTGGGGTCGTAGGGCATCTGTGCCAATTGAAGCTGCGCATATGCGGCCTTGATCGAAGATGCGCTTGCAAATAGCTCGGCAAGGAGGGATTCCATGGCCTCTGAGGTGTACGGTGCGTACTTGAAAGAAGAGGAAAGAGAGGAAGTGGAACTGGAAGTGGAGGAGGCGGAGGCGGAGGCGGAGGCGGAGGAGAGCAGTGGGTTGGTAAGGGTTTGGTGGCTAATTGGTTTTTTGGCAGAATCCATGGAGGTCAGAGGTGGTTTGCTTTTGTCAAATTTTTCTTTCCTCTTGTTGTGAAAGGGTTTTTTGGCGGAATCCATGGAAAGGAGATGGGGTTGGTTTGATTAATTGAGATTGCTTTTCTTTCTTTGTTCGTTCAATGGCAAAAGGGGCCGGGTTTTGTTAAATTTGGAAGGACTGGCTATTTAATTAAGAGGAGAGGAGAGGAGAGACTAGAGAGGCCAGTTTTGAATGGTCACTTGGTCGGTCAGGAGTCGGGTGTTGTTTGTTTGCGTGTGTGTGTGTGTGTGTGTGTGTGTGTTTTGACAATAAAATAAAATCTAATCTATGACGCTATAGCTATAGCTATTATAGCTATAGGCGGAAGGAACATTTATTCAATTAATATAGAGCTAATTAATTAAGATAAGGATATATCATATATGTGAATTCCGCTTTTTGTGAGACGGACTTAATTGGTTTAATTTGTTTGCGTGTTTCCAAATTCCAATTAATGATTTGATTTGATTTGATTTGATTCTGTCGACTCGTCGGTCATCGTCTCGGACTCTTACCTGACTCGTAACATCAACATCACTTTCAATGCCCCCGTTGTAGTCTTTATTCCCGACCCGGCCCGGCCCGGCCCGGCCCATACTATTTCCCAAGGTCTATACTCTATCGACGTAGATAGACCCAATACTGGCATGTATCCATATTCCGTAGCCGCCTTTTCATTCCTCCCTCCTCGACAAAACTCGATGACGAATTAATTAAAAGTAAAGTTTGATCTGTAATAAGTCCATATATAGTTAGACATAGACATAGACTGACTCAAAATAAACAGCTACGCCTACGCCTACGAGTGAGCCTATGTATTATCCTAGAGGACAAGAGGTGAATATGTGCAGCATGATTGAGTGTAAAGGAAGCGACAAGCCAACATAATTATAATTAAAGAAAAGGGGATCAAATGCGCTGGCTTAGTCACTCGTGTGTCGTGTCGACTTATTTGACTTAATTAATTGGCCCAATTTTACCCTCCTTAAAAATCGTGCCTTTTAAGTTTTAAGAGACGGTGGGAGTGGGACACCAATGCGAGAGAATATGATAGGTCATACGTGCATGTTTACTGTAACTTTTCCCGTGTAGGTGTAGCGCGCTATTAAATTAAGTTACAATATCTTATAACAATTTGATTTTGTAATTTTTAAAATTTAAACAGTCGATTCAAGGGTGCGAATCTGTTGTGATTCTAAGGGATCGCAGGACCCTGCGATTCTAATCTCAACCATTCAAACGATTAAATCCAGAATTCTTTGGAGAAGTCAGTTTTTGTGCACGAATCTCGAAACATGTGAACGGTTGGGATTGGAATCGCAGGACCCTGCGATCCCAGAGGATCACAACAGATTTATTTCCGTCGATCCAACCGTTCAACATGATCTCTATATTAAAATGTGCTTGGAAATCAAATTTTACATTTTTTTTTTATAGGATACTCAATGACAAGTAAGACTTATAGAATATTCATTCCTCAACATCGTAATGTAATAGAGTCCGTTCATGTTAGATTTGATGAAAGTACTAATAAAATAGTCGATGAAGGTATCTGTATTGTAGATAATGAAGATCCAACCAACAATGAAGGTGAAGCTATGAACATTGAGAAAGAGAATGTAGACACACCACCAAATGCAAATACTAGTGTACCACCACTAATCACACTGTTCGCACAAAAGTGTATCACAAAGTTTCAGTACAGCAAGCTGTACCTTTTAAACCTGGAATTAACTTCCGACTAGACTGCAAGTGCACAATCCTATCGTATAGTTTAGTCAGGTATCGATCCACAGGACGGTTCAAAATCTAATCTGGACTCTACTTAAATCAATTAGGTACTAGAAGTTGGAAAAGGTTAATTTGGTTTGTTTAATTTCCTAAATTCAATAGTAATAATTGAAATGACAGAAAGTAAAAATTTGGTTTTTATCAGATAGAGAAAAGCGTTTCCAGGGTTTTTGATTTCATCTTCAACTCAGCCTCTCGGTACCAGACACGACCCGCGTACTCTCATACTCGGCCTGCGTGGACCTCGAGTTAATGTAGCAGTTGTCTATTTCTGCGCTGTTCTTTGGTGTAAGGTTTCATTGACCGAACCTAATGTTCCTAAACCTCAACTATCGTTTGTTGGCTTAATAAACTTGGTATCGGAGTTGCAATTTCACCTTCTTAGGTTTTTAATCTAAGTTAATTGTCTGGTTTACTAAAGGTATCCACTACCTCTCGATAAATGGAAAGGTTCACCTCTCGGTTACTATTTGGTCTCACCTCACGGCTCGTAAACCTACCTCAAATACTAAGTTTGGTGGAGAGAAACATCAATGCTAAAGTACTAGAAAGGATGCTATAGACATCTAACAGTAGACAACAAGAATCATTCAATCAACTTCAACAAAACAATTAAATAATACTCAAACAATTAAACACTAACATTCAACACAGATTCAAACAACGTGCATACAAAACAAAGTATCAAACTACATCGTAACCCTAGAAACTAAGTAAACTACTCACACATAGTCAAAAAGCAAACAAAACAAATGATAGAAGAAATAGCCATGACAAAACCCGAAACACAAAGAAGATCCGTGAAGAACTTTCGTCTTTCGCTTCTCAACTTCGTCTCCAAGCTAGCCGTCAATTCCAAACCCTATAATTCATCTCTTGCTCTCCAAAATGCAGAATGAATCCCCCTGTAGCAAGGAATCCCATAATATAGCCAATCTGGCTGATCTTTCCTTCCTTGAGCATCTGTTTCCATTTCTGTTTTGTTTCCGGAAAAGGTTGACGCGACCTGCGTCGGGTGTGACGCGGCCCGCGTGTCTGTGTCTCTCGCGTGTGTAAAGAGTGGTCGCGTCTGTGGTCGCGTCAGGGTTTGATGCGGCCCGCTTCGGATGTGACGAGGCCTGCTTGTAGGGTTTCAGAACTCACAATCTTCCCTGATTTCACTCGTTTTCTGCAAAGTAAGAATAAAAACGCAGCAGTACCACATTTTATAGATATTCAATGTAATAGACACGATTTGGTGGTTTAAAACACAGATTTTGGTACAGGAATTGGTCAGATTTGTAGGTCAAATAACGAGACATCACACACCAATATATTGTGAAAAGATCCATGTTGAGGAAAATGCGCACGAATCAATGCCGAACGCGGAGGACATACCACGTCAAGATCAACTAGAGACACAAGAAGATGCATATCACATACCCAAAAACTTAAGGGAAGTTCCCTCTCACCCTCTTATTAATGTTATAGGAGACCCTAGGGAACATGTTAAAACTAGATCGGGTATAAACCAAATGATTGCTAATTGTGCATTTGTATCTCAAGTAGAACCCAAAAACTTTAAAGAAGCAAATAATGAAGAAAATTGGATTTGTGCCATGCAAGAGGAGCTCACTCAATTTGAACGTAATAAGGTTTGGGAATTGGTACCAAAACCAAAGGACTGCATGATAATAGGTACAAAATGGATTTTTAAAAATAAAAGGGATGAAAATGGTAATGTTGTTAGGAATAAGGCTAGATTAGTAGCTCAAGGGTATACACAACAAGAGGGCATAGACTTTGATGAGACCTTTGCACCTGTAGCTCGCCTAGAGTCCATTAGAATGTTTTTGGCATATGCCGCTCACAAAGGTTTCATTTTATTTCAAATGGATGTCAAAAGTGCATTCTTAAATGGAAACCTAGAAGAGGAAGTCTATGTACAACAACCACCCAGCTTTGTTGACCCAAATTTTCCTAATCATATTTATAAACTAACCAAAGCCTTGTATGGTCTTAAACAAGCTCCTAGAGTATGGTATGGTAGACTTAGTGCCTTTCTAATTGAAAATGACTTCACTCGAGGTAAGAATGACCCTATCTTATTCACAAAAAAGAAAGAAAAAGAAATTGTTAAAATCTATGTAGATGATATTATTTTTGGTTCAACTAATAGGGCACTTGCCAAAGAGTTTTCAAATTTAATGCATAGTGAATTTGAGATGAGCATGATGGGTCAACTCAAGTTCTTCTTAGGATTGCAAATCAAGCAATCAAATGAAAGAATTTTCATAAGACAAACCAAGTATGCAAAAGAATTGATCAAGAAGTTTGGCATGTCGGATAGTAAGCCAAGTCCAACACCTATGGCCACCTCCACTAGTGACGCGGATCCAAGGGGAACTCCCGTGGACATCACTCAATATCAAGGTATGATTGATAGCTTACTTTATTTAATGGCTAGTAAGCCCGATATCACGCATGCGGTATGTTTATGTGCTAGATTTCAAGTTAAACCCAAAGAGTCACATCTCAAGGCCGTTAAAAGAATCTTAAAATATGTAAAAAGTACTTTAAGCTTAGGGCTATGGTATGGTAGACAAACGAACTTAGATCTAGTAGGATACACCGACGCTGACTTCACTGGAGATCGTGTAGATAGAAAGAGCACAAGTGTATCATGTCAATTTCTTTATGGATCTCTCGTCTCTTGGTCAAGTCGTAAGCAAACATCCGTAACACTCTCCACAACGAAAGCCGAGTATGTCGCTGCCGGTCATTGTTGCTCATAATTATTATGGATGACTCAAACACTGAAAGATTTTGAAATGGACTTCCGAAAAGTACCAATCATGTATGACAACACTAGTATCATACAAATATCAAAGAATCTGGTCCTCCACTCCAAAACTAAACACATAGAAATTTGACATCACTTTATTAGGGATCATATTGAAAAAGGAGATGTTGAACTAATCTATGTTGACACTCAAAATCAAATTGCCGATATATTCACCAAACCATTAAGTGTTAAACAACGAAATGAACTTTGATTTAAATTAGAAATGTTATCTCTAGAAGAGTGATTTTCTATTTAAATTACGTCTAGAAAGTTGATATTAGGAGCATCGCAATCAATTAGGATGGATTAATCTTGAAAAACTTAACAGGAACAATAATTTTAATTGTTCTATTGCAACGGTTAAAATAACCGTTGTAACGGATTAAATCGACATGATTCTCTACACATATTCCAACTTCTACATAGGACAGCCGTTGCAGTAACCGTTGTAACGTTTATTAACCGTTGTCTCATGACTTTGAGTTTTAAATGCAATTTAATTATAAACCATGTAATTCGTATATTCTGTTGCAACGGTTAATCCACCGTTATAACGGTTGTCAGCGGCAGACACCAATTTTGCTTGATTTCTTGCCTTATTTATTGTTTCCATATTCCATCAATTCCTAAATTCATAGATTTAATTCGAAATCTGTTGTTCTTCCATGATTTGGCCTTCCATATTGCTGTCCAAATAACTTCCATATTACTCTCCAAGTAATTTCAATAATTCAAGAAAATCAAATTTATTGCTCAATATGAAAAGATGTGATATATTCGTTACATTCTTTGATTAACCTATATACCAACAATTCATCAACTTCATTCATAGCAGAAATTTCTTCTCAAAACACTTTCATTTCATTATTTTCTATCTCTTAAATCTTCTCTCTTCACCAATTATGTCTTCCAATTGATCTCAAGATTCCCAAAACATGTACTCCCACAACTCCATCCACTATAGGGGTCACTACACCGACTTTGAGTCCGATCCGACTCCTCCCCTATCGAGTACTACAATTGCCTTGCTTGCAAGAGGGATGGCTTAGCCATGAAGATGTTTACATGCAACGAATGCCAAGAGCCATTCCATCCCAAGTGTGTGCTTGTCAACCCGTTAAATGATGATAGCGACCCAAGGTATCGTTCTTGGGTATGTGCAGATTGCAAGTACCGCATTGAGATGAGCAAGAAGAGAAAGAGAGAGTCGAGTGAAGAATCAACCGAGGAAGTGGCTCCCAAGGAAGTAGGAAGCAAGGAAGTTGAAGAAACTGAAGCCGAACCCAAGCCTAAGAAGAACTAGTCTACTAGGCTTTATTTCGTATTTTGATCGTTATGCGTATTTTCTTTTAGTTATCGTGATTTAGATCGTATTTTTTTTTGTTTATCTAAATTTCGCATGATGTATCTTAGGGCTTAATTTACCTAATACATTTATGATCTCTAAGAAAATCTTGCGTCTTTTTGTCAAATTCTTATAGCATGCTAATATACAAAACTTCAATTTAATTATTCATGAGAATAAGTAAATATAATGAATAATCACATATAAAATTTCAATAATTAAAATTGGCATCAAATTGAACAAAATATAATTTCAACATCACTTCTAAGAGAATAAATTCAAATTGATCAATTTAAACCTCTTAATAAAATTAATAATCTATAACTTCAATGAAATTTGGGTATAAGACTCTATTTGACATATATTGCACAATATTAAATTTCTACATTCTTGTGTAGTGCATATATGCGTGCTTTAATTGCCATATTATTTATATTTTTGTCTTAATTGCTATATTTTTTATTGTTGTATTATGCCTTAATTTATAATTTTATAAAATTAAGAGGGAGTGCATGAATTGAGGGGGAGCCCTCTCATTTTCATTATTGTAACAAATTCACCCTTTTGACCATTCCAAAAAGGGAGAGAGATATTACAAGTTCGTTAAACTAGTATTCATTAAACACCACACAAGGGAAAGAAACAAAAACAAAATTTCAAAAATTCGAATTTGTGGGAATATCCAATTTATGCACTTACTTGATATATGTTTTGCAAATCGTCAAAAGGGGGAGATTGTTGGATTGTGCCATAATATACTTGTCTGTTTGACTAGATTTACAGTTTTGTGTCTTGAGATATTGTGCAAGTTCATGACGATATGAATTGCTAAAGTACACATCGAGGATACAAATGAATTGCAATATTAATCAAGGCTGAGTCATGAAGAACCAAGCATTGGATGTAGAAGCATAACCTCAAGATTAGGTTATAGAAATCTGTAAAATTAGTAAAACATGCTTGAGATTGAAGTAATTTACTTTAACCATTACAACGGAATAAATCATACACAAACAAATTGATTTATTCTGTTATGATAGCCGGTGCAACGATTCCCTGAAATTTACAGAGAGCTAACCGCTGTAGAAACTATTATAACGGCTAATAAGCATTAGGGTTTCTTAGCGCAACCAAACCTGTTATCTAGGGTTAACCTTGTTAACGGTTAAGGTCAGATACCTTATTTTGCTCATTTGTCTATAAATAGAAGTAAAATCTAGATTTGGATTATCACTCTAACCGTCCATAATTGCAAATCTGTATTCTTTTCAGATCTAAAAAGAAAAAACCATTGTTGTTTGTGCACACAACTTCAATATTCATACTACAATCTCAAGCATACTCAACCACAATAAATCTTGTGTAAGAAGTAGAGTGATCATTTAGTGATCATCTTGTTTGTGTCATACATTTGAGCCTTTAGTGCTCGTGAGCCATTTATGTGCCCGAGCCGTATGACTTCCCAAGCTTTGTAAAGGCTCACCGGTTCCACCTTGTACTCACTTCTCATTAGGTAAAGAAAGGCATGTCATCTCGAAGGTTGCGAGCCCCGGAGACGTAGGCGTTAGTGCCGAACTCCGTAAACAACTCTCATGTCAAATGTCTCTCAACTCTTCTATTTATTTTACGTACACTTGTTTAGTTTAGAGTTATTATTGTTTCTGCCAAGAATAACACATACGCATGTTAGTTAAAAATACTTAGCTTTAAATTTTAAAAGGGCCCCGTATTCACCCTCTCTAGGTTAGGGGTGCAAACGGATCGGATACGGATCGGATATTGGTAAAACCATATCCGTATCCATTTTTATTTTTCCGGATACGGATACGGATCGGATATTAAACGGATACGGATACGGTTCGGATATTAAACGGATACAGATACGAATCGGATATTAAACGGATGCGGATACGAATACGAATATCATTCGGATACATAATACGGATGTTGTATTAAAATTAACTTATTATTCAACAAATTAATTTTTCAAATAAAAGTTATTTAATAAACATAATTATTGTCAGTCTCTCAAATAATAATCACACTATCATCTCCGCATGTTATTGTTTAATTTTTGTTTACTAGAATCATGTTTATATATTCATGTACATAATTATAATAATCAACGTAAGAAACAAAAATTTCTTACAGTGCTAAAATCTTCTACAGTTGAAGGCTTAAAGCACTGTTATTTTATATTTACTTTTTGAAATTGTAGGTTCAAGTGTCAGCCTTTAGTATATTTGAAATTTCAATGTAATTGGTATGAGGATAAAATGAATCCAAGTTGACAACAGCTGTTTGCATGTAATACTGTGGTTGAGAGAATGTAACAAAAGGAATAAAGTAAAGAGATTAGTAGTGAGTTTTGCGGAGCAGAGGGCTTAATGGATATCCGAAATTTAAAAATTTACGGATCCGTATCTATATCTGCTTCTAAAATCAAAACCGTATCTGTATCCGTATCTGCATAATTTATATCCGTATCCGCATTCATATCCGCAAATTATCCGTATCCGAATATATGTATCCGCAAATTATTCGTATCCGAATATCCGTATCCGCAAATTATCCGCATCCGAATATCCGTATCCGTAGATACGGATATTATCCGTATCCGTAACCGTATCCGCTTTCAAAAATTGAAACCATATCCGTATCCGTATCCGTATCCGCATAAGTAATATCCGTATCCGCATCCGTATCCGCAAATTATCCATATCCGAATATCCGTATCCGTAAAAAATCGGATACGGATCCGGATCCGCACGGATAATATCCGATCCGTTTGCACCCCTACTCTAGGTGCCTTAAGGACCAACACGGGTATCTTTACCGTTAACAGTGCATACCGAGCACTCAAAGATGTGTCAACTATAGCAACACACACACACACACCATCTATGGAAGCTCTGTGTCCCACCCAGGGTCAAGGTCTTTGGATGGCTTCTAGTCAATAACAAATTGTTGACAATCGATAATCTCAAGAAAAGAGGGTGGCCACTGACAGTGTGTTATGTGTCGTCGCGATGCAGAATCTGTAAACCACATGGTGGGTGAAAGCCAATTCGCAAAGGAGATGTACATAGACCCGCTCATGATAGCACAGCCGATGCACGCTCTATTGCAAGTAACAAACAACAAAAAGGCAAGGGGAACCCTACTGGTATCTATGTTTGTCATCTAGAGAGAACGTTGTGCGCGCAAGAACCTTCACAGACTTGGCAAAGACGGAGGAAGAACTAATACAGCAAGTGGCACATATGCTACAACGGTACACGGGCGCGTCGTAAACCAAGCATGGCATAGAATAATAGAAAAACAAGAGACTTATAGTTTCTGTTTTTCTTTTAGTATTCTCATTTACTTCTTCTTTCTTTTGTTTTGTTTAGGTAGTCTCATTTCATGCTTTTTTTTATTCTTTACTTAAGCTCAAGTTTGTTTGAGCACATTGTGTTTACTTTTTCCAACATGCAGTTACAAAACTTTGTAACCGCAATTATCAATCAAATACGGGCATGATCCCTATTTTTCCTAAAAAAAATACTCCTGGATCTTGGATCTTTATATGTGTTATATACATCCCTTTGGGTCAATGTTAATTTATCTCACGTAGCGAAAACAGTTTTAGTTGTATGGTTTTAGTTATATCCCTGTACAAGTATTTTCAACTATTTCAGCTATACAATTTTTGTTATATTAGTTATTAATTTTTGTTGTATAAAATTTTCTATGTAAACATTCTTTGTACTTCGATCTCTCTGACGCGGATTTTTTTTAAACCATAATTAAAATAATTAATTTAAAAAAAACAACTTGATTAGTGGGTTTTTTATAAAAACCGTAAAAACCGAAATGACATTTCGGTTTAAGGGTTTTTTTTCTTGCTACACCGAATTGCCATTTCGGTTTAGTTTATTTTCACAAATCCCCACTCCAACTATGTAACCATGTGTGTAAATCCCCCTAAACCGAAATGGAAATTCGGTTTAGGGTTTTTTAGCCTAAATCGAATTGGCATTTCGGTTTAAGTTTTTTTTTTTAGACACTAAGAAGAGCAAAATAAAGAAATCTAACACTGAAAATTTGAATTTTTTGTTTAAATTATTTGTTAAATTACTTCTTTTGATTTATAATTAGCAAAAAAATAAAAAATACACTAAATACTTGAAATTATGTTGAATTATACTAAATTACGCTAAATTACAATAACTCCGCTAATTATGCTGAAATGCGTCAAATTACGCTAAATTAGACATATTTTGTGCCATCTTTCATAAATCATAAAAAATACTAAAAAAATTCTGAAAATAGTAAAAATTGGTATTCTACAAGTTCATTATGTAACTAATTTACTGAGCTACTTAGATAGAATAATAGAAATGAAAATCTTAATCGAAAATTTCAACTCAAGTTTTGAGGCTCTTTCGTTAGTTTTTTGGCAATTATGAATTTCAAAATCCAGCATAGCGGGTACAGACGCATGCGTATTTTCGCAAGCTTTCCGAAAAGTGGTCATTTGCTGAAATCGGACACTCGAGCTTCGTTTTATGACTGTTTGAAGTTTCGCCGTCGTTTTTCGTCTTTTCAGTGAAGATATCGTCCCTATTCATATGTAATTTAGCGTAATTAACTGTATTTTAGCGTAATATAATGTAATTTAGTGTAATTTAACTTAAATATAGTGTAATTCAACATAATTTCAAGTAATTTAGCGTATTTTAGTATAATATGCTAATTATATATCAAAAGAAGTAATCTATCAAATAATTTAAACAAAAAATTCAAATTTTCTTTATTTTGCTCTTCTTATCTCTTAAAAAAAAATTCTAAACCGAAATGCCAATTCGGTTTAGGCTAAAAAAGCCCCTAAACCGAATTGCCAATTCGGTCTGCTCACTTTTCGGATTTTATGTGGTGTGGTGGCGGAAACGCTGTGAAAAAAGCCAAAACCGAATTGCCAATTCGGTTTAGCAAAAAAAAAAATCTTCAAACCGAAATGGCAATTCAGTTTTTACGGTTTTTGTAAAAAACTCAGTAATCAAGTTGTTTTTTTTAAATTAATTATTTTAATTACGCGAAGAAGATTAAGCGAAGAAGATTATCGTAAATTTTAATTATTTTACGCGAAGAAGATTAAGCGAAGAAGATTATTTTAATTATTTTAATTAATTAATTATTTTAATTGTTTTGATAAATTTTTGCTACCACTATAAAGAAATTAAGCGAAGAAGATTATCGTAAAAATGGATGAATCCTTACATAATTTTACTCTAATTAGAAATCAAGGCATGCCAGACATAACCACTAAATATTCTGTAAATAATAATAATATATGAATGAGCTATGGTATTGTGGACAGCATAGCGCATATTGGTCCATATTGTGGATTAATATTTTTGTTTTCAAATTTCAAATAGTTGATCTGAACAGTTCAAAACAATATTGCATGTAATATATTCATATGAAAATATATTACATGCTAAATTTATATATTTTGTTTAAAACAATATTTTTTTAAATAGGTAGAAAATCACTACTTTTGAATGATTTAGAATGTTTTGGATCAAGTGATTATATAAATTAAAAATAGTAAAAGTAATTTTAAAAAATATAAAATTTGATGTACAAGTACATTTCTATTAAGAGATAATGTTGAGCTATTCGGATAAATTATTTAGACTTTAAAATTGAAAATATTGACCCATAATACGAACTAATAGGTGTTGTACTTAGTACCGTAGCCTCACTAGTAAAATATTAGGTATATAAATAATATATCAAATTTTGTACATTTGTTTTTCATTTTATAAAAGAGATTGCCCTCTAAAGTATTTATTTGAGTATTTAAAAGTAACGTGGATTAGTGGTTTGACAGTGCCCGCCGCGGGCTGCCCCAACCCGGTCCGCCCGTGCCCGGTGCCCGGGGTATCCGTACCCGTGCCCGGGTATACCCAGGTAAACGGGTACACGGGTATGGGTCTCAAACGGGCAGGGTGGCTGTTTTTGGAAACAAACCCGGGTGTACCCGTACCCGTGCCCGCTACCCGTCTACCCGCCCCGGGTGTACCCGCACCCGGTAACCCGTGCCCGCTACCCGCCGAACCTTTATTTCAAATTTTTTTCCCCCCACTGGCGATTATTAACAAAGCAGTTTTGGCTACAGGCAGCGCACGGAGTACAGAAATGCATATGAATATTGCGCTGCATGAAGCTAAACCTGCTCTGTTAATATACTGAGTCGTTCTACAGTTTTGGTTCAAATCAGTCAAACCGGGTGGATCCCACCTGTCATTTCTGTCCCGTACGGGTGGGTCCCACCCGTCAATTCTGTTTTTTTTCGGATTTATTAAATTTCAAATATTATTCTCCCTCCAATCAAAACTCTATATATTCACCCCTCTTCCTCTCAATATTTCACACCCTCTCATTCTCTCAATCTCTCAATCTCTCATAATCTCATTATCTCAATCTCTCAATATTACTATTTTCAGTTTTTAAATTTATTGTTTGAAAAAAATATAGTTGTAAATTTAATTCATTCTACAAATACGCAAACCGAATTACGAAGGTATCGGAATTACGAAGTTCGTCACCTCCCGCAAGATTTTTCCTCGAGATTTAAAGGTTACATTTATTTCATGTTAGATTAATTTATTTTTGTAGAGTAAATTTAGTTTATGCTAGATTTATTTTTGTAGATTAAATTTATTTTTGTAGAGTAAATTTATTTTTAATAGGTTAAAAAAATATGTTAGATTTGTTATTTTGAATATGTGAAGTAATTAGATTTGTTTTGAATAGGTTTGATTTTATTTTTGTAGAGTAAATTTATTTTTAATAGGTTAAAAAAATATGTTAGATTTGTTATTTTGAATATGTGAAGTAATTAGATTTGTTTTGAATAGGTTTGATTTTATTTTTGTAGAGTAAATTTATTTTTAATAGGTTAAAAAAATATGTTAGATTTGTTATTTTGAATATGTGAAGTAATTAGATTTGTTTTGAATAGGTTTGATTTTATTTTTGAAATTCGGATTTATTTTTAATAGGTTAAAAAAATATGTTAGATTTCTTTATAAATAGGTTGGATTTTTTTAGTAGGTTAGATTTTTCAAATGGGTTATATTTGATTTTTTAAATTCGGATCTAAATTTAATAGGTTAGATTTTATTTTTTGAATAGGTTAGATTTTATTTTTTGAAGATGTTATATTTTATTTTTAAATAGGTTAGATTTTATTTTTTGAATATGTTATATTTTATTTTTTAAATTTTGAATATGTTATTTGATCATTTGAATATGTTAGATTCATTTCAAAATAGGCTAGATTTTATTTTAAATTTCGGATTAATTTTTAAATATGTTAGATTTATATTTTTTGAATATGTTACATTTATATGTGAATATGTTAGATTTATATTTTACTAGATAAATAAGTTATATTTGTTAGATAAATAAGCTAGATTTATATTTTATTTTTGAATATGTTGGATTTGGTAGAGTTATTTTTTTGAATAAGTTAAATTTGTTATAGTTATTTTTTTAAAATAGATTTTTAAAATAAGTTTGAACAAGTTGTATTTATTTTGAATTAGACTTAGAATTTTAAAATTTGATTAGATTATTATGAATTAGAGTTAGAGTTATTTTTTTAATTTAGATTTACATTTATATTCAATTTAGATTTAATTTAATTTAGATTTAGATTTATATTTTGAATAAGTTAGAACAAGTTGTATTTATTTTGAATTAGACTTAGAATTTTAAAATTTGAATTAGATTATTATGAATTAGACTTAGATTTATTTTTTTATATTGTTTTTTTCTTTTGAAATTCGGCTGAGGCATTTTTTTTTTGCCTCTATCACAGAGACAGAGGCTTGCTGCCTCAGTTTTTTTTATTTACTTTAATTTATATTTAGGTTTAATTTAGATTTAATAGGTTTTTAAATATTTTGCGGTTTTGAATTCTAAATAGGTTTCTAATAGGTTTTGAATAAATAGGTTTTGAACAAGTTGTATTTATTTTGAATTAGACTTAGAATTTTAAAATTTGAATTAGATTATTATGAATTAGACTTAGATTTATTTTTTTATATTGTTTTTTTTCTTTTGAAATTCGGGTGAGGCATTTTTTTTTTTTTGGCCTCAGTTTTTTTTATTTACTTTAATTTATATTTAGATTTATGTTAGATTTGGATTCAATTTAGATTTACATTTATATTCAATTTAGATTTAATTTAATTTAATTTAGATTGTTTTTTTGAATATGTGAAGTGATTTACATTTATTTATTTGAATATGTTTAAAAGATGACATCTCCTAATCACGATGAGGATTTATCTTTTGGTGCGAGAATGTCACAAGAAATTTTTGGCCCACCTCCACCTATGCAACCACCACCTAATTATCCACAAAATTATCCTCAAAATTATCCACAAAATTATCCACCTAATTATCAAAGAAGGGATCAAACGCTAGATTTAAATTATCAACAACCCCCCCAAATGTATGCACCGTATTATACTTCAAACGATCCAAACATGTATATTCCACAAGAAACACATCAACCGACACCACCATATGCATATGGAGGCACTTCTTCTGTAGCATTGAGTCAAGTCACCCCCCTATGGAAGGTACTCCGTCGATAAGTGTCACTGAAATTGAAGAAGAACCAATCC
This sequence comes from Carex myosuroides, assembly GCA_028015225.1. Classification (NCBI taxonomy): domain Eukaryota; kingdom Viridiplantae; phylum Streptophyta; class Magnoliopsida; order Poales; family Cyperaceae; genus Carex; species Carex myosuroides. The sequence goes on from CM051484.1 coordinate 220,690, forward strand.
TTCCTCCGACAAGTGTCCCCCCAGAACAGCCGGTGGTAAAGAAGACTAAAAGAATTCCTGAATACAATCAGCCGTGGGCCAAATGGTACAAGATTTCCACAGATGAGAACGGCAACATGCTCACCCTTGAATGTAAGGTACAAAATTGCAAGAAACCGTTTTTTGTGTATAAACAAAGTAGTGGTATGACCAGCTTTAAAAGACATGTCGAAATGCACCAAAGGAAGGGTGATGTTATATGTGAAAATGTTGGACCGAGACAAATCCAAACCCTTATGAACGCGGATGGTACTAGAACCAACCCAAAATACGATGAATCAAAAATGCTTAGTGAATTGGCCCGGTACATTACCCACAAAGAACAACCAATAAGCATGGGTGGTTGTATGAGTTTTGCCCGGTTAGTCATTCGGGGGTGTGCTCAACCAATGTACAAGAGGATCCATCATAGAAAGATGGTTGGTGAAATTAAAAACCAGTTTACCAAAATAAAAAATGAGCTCCGAGCTATATTTGCATACCAACAAAAGAAGGTCTCAATTACCTCCGATATATGGACTGCCGGTAAACATGGCCTTGGGTACTCGTGTGTTACCGGCCATTGGATCGATGATCAGTGGGTATTACAAAAAAGGATATTAAGTTTTCGTGTGTTAGATTCCCCGCACTCAGCACATGTAATTTTCAAATCCATTATTGAGGTGTTAGAAGAGTATAACCTTAAGAGAGATAGGGATAACAAGATTTTTTCTATTTCATTCGATAATGCTAGTAACAATGTAGCTTCCATTGAGATATTTAAACGGTCACTAAACCCGATTATGAATGGTGCAATGTTTCACCAAAAGTGTGCTTGCCACATACTTAACCTCGTCGTTAAGGCGGGCCTTAAAACAGAAGCCGTAAGAGATTTGATCAATAAATTAAAGGATTCTCTGTCCCATATCGTTTCAAACCAAGAAAGAAAACAACGGTTTGGTTTGATGTGCGTCAACTATGGCTTGAGCAAGTTGAAAGTTCCTTGGGATATAGATACCCGTTGGAACTCTACCTATAGGATTCTGAACCGATGCCTACCTTACAAAGCCGTCATAGGAGAGTTTTTGAGAGGCTCCACCCCCGAGGGAATGGCATTGGAGCCCAGCCCCGACGAATGGGACCAACTACAAACCCTGAGTAATTTCTTAGGAACATTTTTTAATGCAACCGTCAAATTATCTTGCTCGTACTCACCGACGGCATTTGAGTTGATCAGACATCTCTATAGCATCTCCAAGGTGTACCGTGAATTGGAGATCGCTGAAAGCAAGTACTCCACTCTCACACCGATCGTAGTTGCCATGAAAGAAAAATTTCTAAAATATTGGGACGATGTACCCCTCCTGGCCATTATCGCAAGCTGCCTCAACCCGGCATACAAGAAGTATTTCACGGTCAAAATAGTTGCAGCGTACAAAGATAATCTACATTTAGACAACACCGGGGTGGAGGCATTCGTGACTTCGAAGTTCGATGAGATGTTTAACATATACCACTCAAGAATGGGTGACAACTAAAACCCGTCTTCGTCCCGTGCCGGTCCTAGGTAACAATTTAAATATCTACATTATTTTAATCTTTATTATTTATAATATCTACACTATTTGTCTACTAATTTTTTTAATTTTTTAATAGTTCCACTTCCAGGAGCACTAGCAGCGGTGGATTGTTAGCAGATTTCCAATCGGAGATCCAACCGCACACATCCACAAATGAGTTACTGAGCTATTTTGCGGGGGTAAACGAAAAAGAAGATGGACTTGACATCATGACGTGGTGGAAGAGGAATCAAAGAAACTATCAAACACTGGCGATGATGGCCCGCGACGTATTTGCCGTACCCGTGTCAACCGTCCCTTCCGAAAGTTGTTCTAGTTCGACGAACAGGATCCTCTCCGACAAACGCAGTAAGTTGGGTGCACATAGAGTGGGAAAAACGTGCCGTGCCGTGACTAACACGCCGTGACTTTGGTCTCGTGCGGTGCCGTGCCGTAACCAAGTTATTTTTTCACGTGCCGTGCCGTGCCGTGACTAAAATGTCAATGGGTGGTCACGGCACGCGAATGGTCACGCCACGTGAGTCACGCCGTGCCTAAACGTGCCGTGACCCGCGTGACTCGCGTGACCATTTAATCATAATTTAAGTTAATTTATTCAAGATTCACCATTAAATCAATATCTAATTGTCCTAATTACACGTGACTCGCGTGACTACGTGCCGTGCCGTGACTAAATTTTTCATGTGCCGTGCCGTGCCAAAGTTTCAAAAGATGGGCACGGCACGCGAATGGTCACGACACGGGACACGCGAGTCACGGCACGCGAATGACACTCGTGCCGTGCCGTTCCGTGCCGTAACCGTGCCGTTCCGTGACGGAGCCGGCTCCGGCGTGACGTTCCGTGACGGAGCAGGCTCCGGCGTGCCATTTTTCCCACTCTAGGTGCACATGTTTTTGAGAGACTTGTGTGCTTGAAAGATTGGATTGATGCTGATCAGCGCAACCAACATCGAGATCATCAAGAATCATCATCCGGAGTCGACACTGAAGAAAGCGGTACCGATACGTGGCCCGCGGCTAATTCGGATTCAGACGGTGCGGAAGAGAGCAAACAATGGTATATGAATCCAAACTACTAGATAGGTAGTGTCGGTATACATTTCTAACCTCTTTTAATCTCTTTGGTTATTTTTTAAATTCTAATTCTAAACGTTTCAATTAGTTCTTAAATTATTCATTTTAAAGAAGAATTACTAACAAAAAAAAAGTTAGAACTCCGCCTATGTTATTTTACATAGCCGGTCCCAAGCCCGGAATAAAGGAGGAGGGTAACTTTTATTTTTGAATTTAGATTTAATTTAGATTTAATTTAGATTTGAATTTAGATTTAATTTAGATTTAGATTTAGATTTAATTTAGATTTGAATTTAGATTTAGATATATTTTTTTTTTCTTTTGAAATTCGGTAGAGGCTTTTTTTTTTAATTCGGCAGAATCCAGAGGGCTGAAATGCCTTGTTTTTTTTTCCTTTTATTTAATTTAATTTAGATTTAAATTAGATTTGGATTCAATTTAAATTTTAATTTAGATTTACATTTATATTCAATTTAGATATAATTTAATTTGCATCTAAATTTAGATTTGAATTTTTATTTAATTTAGATTTAGATTTATATTATCAATTTAAAATGTTTATTGTTTTAAATTAATTGATTTAAGATATTTTTGATTTATATTTTATTTAACCTATTAATTTATATTTGAATTTATATTTAGATTGCTTTTTTTCTTTTGAAATTCGGCAGAGGTTTTTTTTTTTTTGAAATTCGGCAGAATCCAGAGGGCTGAAATGCCTTGTTTTTTTTTTCCTTTTATTTAATTTAATTTATATTTAAATTAGATTTGGATTCAATTTAAATTTAATTTAGATTTACATTTATATTCAATTTAGATTTAATTTAATTTGCATCTAAATTTAGATTTGAATTTTTATTTATATTTAATTTTTATTTAATTTAGATTTAGATTTATATTATCAATTTAAATTGAACGTTTACAAAATATATTATCAATTTAAAATGTAAACTACAAATTTCGAGATATAAATAAATTATGAAACTATATAATTAGAATGAGAGTTTGAAAATAAAATAAAATTACTCGTGTAAAGAAATAATATTTCGTACGACACGTAATAATATTCGTACGACACGGTAAAAAAAATAAGAAAACAAATCAGAACACAAAACAGAAAACAGCAAAAAAAAAAAATCTACCCGTGCCCGTCCTACCCGTGCCCGTTGTACCCGTCTACCCGCAACGGGCACGGGTTTGAGACGGACAGGGTGGAGTTTTTCAAAAAAAAAACCCGCCTACCCGTGCCCGTTGTACCCGGGTACCCGCTGTACCCGTACCCGTCCTGCCCGCTGCCCGGGACGGGTACTGCCCTGCCCTGCCCGAGGTACCCGTTAGCAAATCACTAACGTGGATATCCTTTTAAGTTTATGGTTTATTTTGAAGTATGCAATCAGTTAACTAAGTCGTGAATATTTGTTTTTGTGGATGAGGAAAAAGTGTGTGTACTTTTTTGTTTTTCCGTGCTTTTGAAGAGAGACAAATAAGATGAATGCAGCAAATATAATTATTTGTTAGTCTAATGAATTTTACTTGTGTTCCTAAAAGCACCTAACTCACCAGTTACTAGTCACTACCATGAAAAGTTGGCAAATCATATCTTATAGATATGCATCCGACCATTTCATGAAAAATAGAGGAGAATAGAATGTAAAATATCTAGAGAAAAAAATTCATTTTGAGGTTGCCCCACTGCACGTGTACCTCATCAAGCACAATGCAATGCAATGATGCATTATTCCACCCACCAACCGCTTAACCCTCCCTCCCTCCCTGCGAAACCACAACTCTAGCCGGCATTTTTATTAATACCAAAAAAAAAAAGAAATTATCAAATTTGTCCTCACCTCAAAATTATTATTACAAATGCCCTAACCGCCCAGCCCTGGGCGGTCCACTCTTCATAAGCAGACCGCCCCCCAGTGGGGCAGTCCGCTAACTTTTTTTTTTTTTTACTGTTCATAGCAAACCGCCCCACTGTGGGGTGGTTTGCTATGAACAATAATTTTTGTTTTTTTGTTTTTAGAGACAATATGAATATCAAGATGCTAAATTCTAGCGCTAAAAATTCGGATTTTTTTTAAATATCTGTTAGATTACTTCTTTTGATGTATAATTAGCATATTTATATTAAAATATGCTAAATTACTTGAAATTATGTTAAATTACGTTGAATTACACTAAATTACGTTAAATTACGCTAATTATACATCAAAAGAAGTAATCTAATAAATATTTCGTGTAATTTGGATTTTTTTAAATATTTGTTAGATTACTTCTTTTGATGTATAATTAGCATATTTAACGTAATTTAGTGTATACGCTAATATTACGTTAAACATGCTAATTATACATTAATGCTAATATTAGCATTAAATATTTTTTAAATATTTGTTAGATTACTTCTTTTGATGTATAATTAGCGTAATTTAACGTAATTTAGTGTAATTCAACGTAATTTAACATAATTTCAAGTAATTTAGCATATTTTAATATAAATATGCTAATTATATATCAAAAGAAGTAATCTAACAAATATTTTAAAAAAATTCAAATTTTTAGCACTAGAATTTAGCATCTTGATATTCATATTATCTCTAAATATATATATATATATATATATATATGTATATATATATATATATATTACTATTCATAGCAAACCGCCCCACAGTTGACAGTTCGCTATGAACAGTAAAAAAAAAAAAGAGTTAGCGAACCGCCTCACGAGGGGGCGGTCTGCTTATGAACAATGGACTGCTCAGGAGCTGGACGATTAGGGTATTTTTAATAATAATTTTGAGGTGAGGGCAGATTTGATAATTTTTTTTTTTTTTGGTATTAATAAAAATGCCGGCAACTCTAGTTGCTGCGCTAAAAATGCAAAGATTCCTCTTGGAAGTTGGATACTTGTGGAGTGGGGATAGGAATATAGGATGGGTCCACACTCCACATGTTGTTAATATAATATCCAGCCCATGCGCGCGATTCTCAACTAATATAATATAACAAATAGTTAGCCATTGGTTAATTCTTGCAAAATAATCCATCCGATAAAGATTTTCTTTCCATAACCGAAACTGAAGGGGTGGGAAATGAAATCCCCTTTCTAATATAATAATGATACAATATCAAATTGCATTAATTACCTTTTTGTCCTGCCTAAAAAGGACGAATTTGAAAGTGAGATTTATTTGGTTCTCCCCTCTCCACTCTCCACCAATAAAACCAATCATTGTCATTTGTCATAACTCATAAGCATCGCCATCCAAACTCCAAAGATAGAGATAGAGATAGACAAGTAAGTGGTCGTACCGTACGTTCCGCCATTTTTGACTCCGTCTTAGAAGATCAAGCGCACACTCAGACTCAGTCAGTGTCAGTTGTCCTTCTTTTCTTTAGTTTCAATTAATTAATTAATTAATTAAAATTCTGTATGTAGTCTAAGTCTTCTGCCTCTTTGTTCTTCGGATGCGAAAGCAGTAAGCCAGCCGGAAGCACCAACTTTCATAAAAGAAAATAAAATAAAAGAGAGACAAGGCAGTGACTAGTGAGCACCCACTGCTGGACGGCCTACAACCCAACCGCACCAGAGATCTCTCAGTTCAAGAGGAAGAACAAGGAGAGAGAGAGAGAGCTTCCTCCATTTTCATTCAGGCCAAATGATGCAATGCTAGTCTAGTTTATCTCCCATTCTCAATCTGATTTGTAATTTTTCCAGGTTAAACTTGTAACTTCACCTCTTCAAACTTCAAACAATGCAAATTTCCAATCCCAGTACCACAGTCTAACCTTCCTTCATGGCTAGAGCTTCTCAGCGCAACAAAACCAGTACAACAAAAGAAAACCACATCGAATCGCATGGCCACCTCACCAACTCGATCCACATGCACCGCCACACTCCGATGGCCATGGGGGTCTTGTCCGACCACAAGTCCCTTATACGAGACCTCATAGCTCTTCAGCGGTCCACGTCCCTGCAAGACCCATCCAGTAACCCCAGATCCGTCACTGAACTGGATGTCTCCAGTAAAATAAGCAGGAGGAGTACGCATCAGCTCAAAACCCTATTACAGCAGCTAGAAGAGATGCCGAAGAGGAAACAGAGGTACAAAGGGGCAAAGAGAGATCGCCGCACTCTTAATGTGAGGAGATCCCGGGCTAGAGTTGGAATTTCAGAAAAAACTCACAAGTCACAGATAGCTGGAGACGGAGAACAGCAAGTGGAGTTGGATGCAAGTCAAGATACAAAAAATGTATGCGGGATTCCATGGAATTGGTCAAGGATTCATCACCGAGGAAAGTCATTTATTGAAAAGAGCCTATCTTGTGGCCTTGCTGATGCAAGAGTCAGAGATGCAGATGGAAATTCCCAACATTTTCAAGGGAATGGGTCAAATTTGGATAGGCTGAGCTTTCGCATCAATACCACAACAGAATCAGAAACACTATCTGAATCAGAATCAGAATCACTTCCTTTACTGGCAGAGGAATCAGGAAATGATTCCTATTCCAACACGCAGTCCGATTCTAGATCCGGTAAAGGCAATTGTAGGCAAAGCCGTAGCCTGACTCAGAAGTATCTGCCTAAAACATTCAAAGATATAGTTGGTCAGAGCCTTGTCACACAAGCCTTGGCAAATGCTGTTGCAAGGAAGAAAATCGGCTCGGTTTATCTCTTCTACGGGCCCCATGGGACAGGGAAGACCTCTTGTGCACGGGTCTTTGCCAAGGCTCTGAACTGCCAGTCAGTCGAACAACCTAAACCTTGTGACATGTGCAACTCCTGTATTTCACACAATCTTGGCAAGAACCAGTACATAATAGAGTTACACCCAGTTGATAATTCCACCAAGTTCGAGAAAGTCCTTGAATCCAATAATTACAGCTCCAATAAATACCATGTGTTGATTATTGATGAGTGTAATAATCTATCTCCTGTTATGTGGGGCACAATCACAAGGGCTATTGACAAGGAGCCTAATAATGTGGTTTTTATCCTAATAAGTGCCAGTCTTGATCTGCCGCACATGGTCATTTCCAGGTGCCAGAAATTCTTTTTCCCAAAGCTGAAGGAATTGGAAATATTAAATGCATTGCAATGGGTGTCCAGTAGTGAAGGATTGGAAGTGGATAGAGATGCATTGAAATTGATCGCCTCTCGATCTGATGGGTCTTTAAGAGATGCTGAGATGACTCTTGAGCAGCTGAGTTTGTTGGGGCAGAGGATTTCAGTTTCTGTTGTTCAAGAACTTGTGAGTTTTCTTTTTACTCTCCTTTGGTTGGATGTTTAATTTTTCTTTGAATATTAGACCTTCTAATGGTATGAATTTTATAGATTGAACTATTTAGGAGGGACTTGTAGATTGTACACAATATAACATGAAATAAATTTTGGTAATTGTTATAGAGTATTGATATATATTCCTAAAAAACATCATTATTTCTTTCCTTGTATATCTTTAAATGGTAAATTTTATGCATGCCCCTTCTCTTATGTTTCCTTTTTAAAATATATTACAACATCTTTGTTTACTATCCATGTACTTGAAAACTAAATGAGAAAGAAGGGACACAAAAATAGTTTTCATATTTAGGGGTGGGGGCTGGGGTATACACCATGTCTCTTATGTCTAGGAATATGTATGAATGATGTTTCTTGCTCTGCTGGGGTTTGTGTGATATTTTGGCAGATTGCAGGGTTGCATAGCTTAGACAAAGAAATGCTGAATAGTTTATATGTTAATCCATGCTTTGTTCAATTTGACTTTTTGTATATGTATAGTGTAGCTTCCTTATAGTTAATATTTTATCAGGTTGGGATGATCTCTGATGACAAGCTGGTGGACCTGCTGGATTTGGCATTATCAGCTGACACAATAAACACTGTCAAAAATTTAAGACAACTAATAGAGACTGGGGTGGAGCCCTTGGCACTAATGTCACAACTTGCCACAGTAATTACCGATATTCTTGCTGGGAGCTATGCATTCAGTTCGGAAAGACGTAGAAAGTTTTTCAAGCGGCCAAACTGTAAGCAAATAGAATATAAATAGCTTTCCAATTTTTCCCATCACAGTCTTAAATATTTTTTTACTAATGTGAGATCTGTTTCAATGAAAGATATATACAGAGCAAAAAACACTTTCGGTATTGAAGTGAGAACTAAATTTCCAAAACTCTTCCCATAGATATTTGGTATGATTGGCATGCTCATTGTTTGGACTGCATATGTAAGAGCATTGGGGACATGTTTCCATGATTAGTTGATAACAGATGAGTTCTTGTAGAAATTGCATTTTAGAAAGTTGCTCTACTTCGTCATTCAGTGGGAAACTGACTTGTGTTGCATTGTAAATTATTTTTGGGTCGAGAATTCACCAACTCTTTTTGGTAGGCAATTGAATACTCTTGGATTTCTGATATTTATGTGTTCTTATTGCACGTCCTATTTTACAATAGAAATTTCTCGTAATTTCCTTAAATCAAAAGTGTCATCTTCATAAAGATTTATTTTTATACAAGTTTATTGTTTTGGTGCAACAGTATCAAAGGAAGACATGGAGAAATTGCGCCAGGCTCTGAGAATACTTTCTGAGGCTGAGAAGCAGCTGAGAGTTACAGCAGACAAGGTCACATGGCTAACTGCCGCATTGCTTCAACTTGCTCCCGACCAAAATTACTTGCTCCCAACCTCATCAGGTGCGACCCCAAGCAATAACCATACTCCTACCATCCGTGAAAATTTACATGAGAGAGTTATGCAAGGAAACTCCGACCACGATGATGCTCTCCCCTCTAGAAGAAAAAATGACGAAAATGCCCCCAGCACCTCGAATTATGGTGCAAGGAGTAGGCTTGATAATAGCCAAATTTGGCAGGAAGTGCTCTACAATATTCAGTCTGACTCGCTTAAAAGGTTCTTGATCCAAGAAGCAAAGCTTAATTCAGTTACCTTAGGGGAAGGTAATTTATTGTTAACTTTTGAACTTTTAACTGCCCTTCTACTGTTCTCAGTACATTTCCCAATTAATTTTCTTAAAATGTCGTGCAAAAAATCAAAATGGACTACCAATGATCTTCATGAAACCAATCATACATGCGTAGACTCTGATTTATTTATTTGTTTTCCCTTTTTTCTCCTTTGTGCAGCTCCTACGGTACAATTAACATTTAGCTCAAATGCAAACAAATCCAAAGCTGAGAAGTTCAGGGGCCAGATTTTAAATGCATTTGAGGCCACGCTCTCCTGTGGGGTCATTCTTGAAATCAGATACGAAACCAAAAAAGAAATTGAAAATCCTGAGAATGGCATGACACTGAGGCGATCCCTGACTAGCCAGAACAGGCATTTTTATTCCGGGCACGAGAATGAACATTTTGTCAGAGCTATTGGGCCCCATATTCTAACAGAAGGTGAAGTAATTCAAACTGGACCTGTAGGGTTGGGTATGGGGAAGAGAAATAAGAGCTTTTGGATTAGAGAGGCTTCTTCTTCGGATTATAAACAGCATTTGGCACCTCCGTCAGAGGGATGGGAAATGGGTTCTGGAAAAAAAGACGGATCAATTGCTGAAAAGCTTGAGAGGGAGAACTTGTAAGTTTTTTTGCACTGTTACATATTTAAATTATTATAATATGTGTTTAGAATGAACTGCGGGCTTAGTGCAGTGGTGTGAGCTTCTCTCTACATAGAGGCGCAGGTTCGACTCTTGCGAAAAGCATCTAGAATATGCTGGAATGTACTTGGGGGCCCTTTAATAAAAATAACAAATAATAATAATAATAAATAAATAAATAATAGTATAATACTGATGGGTTGCGATTTTCCAGGAGATTGGAGCCCAGTTCGCGCAGTTTGCTCTGCTGGAGAGCAACTAAAGCTAGTCAAAAGAAGGTAACTATGTTCTAATTTCTTGATGAAAAGTCATTTTAACAAGACATGTGCATATACTCCCAAAATCGAAGGAAAAGGAAAAAAACAGGAGTCCAATCTGGAGGTTCTCTTAATGCATAAATTTAATTACTTGTTACTGGACCTTGTTTCGTGGACTAATAGTTGGAAGTTCTTCTAGCTCAGTTTTTTGCACATCAATCTAAATTTGCACAGTAAGCAAGCACAGGTGCCTTTGGTATTGTACAAAATTATAGAGGACTTTGAATTTTCATTTCAGATTACAGTTCATCTTTCAAAATTGAGGATGAGGTCAAGACGACCTAGCTCTCTCATCAGATGCGGGATGTTTGGTAGATGTTTGAAGGCTACAACTCCAAGGTAAATTTTGATGTAAGCTGATCAGATTGCAGTAGGTTTGTTTGGTAGTCTGTGCAATTTCGCAGTTTCTGTGTTTATTTTAGGAGTTTAGGGAATATATGTATTTATTAGCAAGCAGGTCAGAGTATTTTTGTTTAGATAATTTTTTAATATTATTCATTCAATTTGAAAATTGATGCTATGAGTCGATCATAAATCCTAAGTGCATCCGTACTTTGAGTTGCATAAATAGGCTACCATTGCAAGGTAATTCTTGTTTGGAATAGTTGAATTTACTGCGATGAAACAAACTGCTTCTCTTAATTTGTTTTGTTCTCTTTTTCTTCATTTGTTTTTTTTTTTTTTTTTTTAATTTATGAAGGAACGACACTCAAGTAGCACAACATGAAAAAAATAAAAATGCTACTGAAAGTTTCTCCATTGAAAAGCCCCTTAATTCATAAATTACATGGAGATGGAGGTATTAATATCTAGGATATGGTTGTTGACTTGTTGTTGTTGTTGCTGCTGAAGAGCGTGACATTTTGAGCCCCTCTTGCAAAACGACGTGGTAGGATCCACTTCCCCTTCCCCTTCCTTTGGTCCTTGGACAATCAGCATTTGATCTGGACTCTGGAGTTTCCTATTCTGTTTTTGTTTCATTTGTGATCAACCGTGTCCGTGTGGCAAACTGGCAATGCATTTGTATACACATAATCCGTAGGCCGTAGCAACATCAAATCGTATACGATCTGAATTAATTCATTGTTACTGAATTTTGATCCTTGTTTAAAATAAGGAGATGGAAGTGAAAGATTGATTAAGCTTGAAATTTAATATATTTCTCTGGAGGACACTCAGCTATGTCTGATCAAGTCAGGTATATTGAGGTATCTAATTCTAATCTAACTGACTAACTATGCATGTCAAGTTAGATTTAGAACGTTAAATTTAAGTTTGCACGACTTTTAAAGCAGTTCTTTTATTTCAAATGGATATAAAAAATGTTGAGTGAGGCTACGGTGCTATGCATAGCACGGATTGGTCTGTGCTACGGCTCAATATTTGAGTTTTCAAAATCCTAACGGTCGATCCGAACCGTTCAACATGATTATAAAATGAATATGTACTTGCAAACCAAATTTTACATTTTTTCGAATTTTTTTACTATTTTTTTAGATAGGTAGAAAATCACTGTGTTTGGATGGTCCAGAATTTTCAGATCAAGTGATTTTCTACCTATCTAAAAAAATAGTAAAAAAATTCGAAAAAATGTAAAATTTGGTTTGCAAGTACATATTCATTTTATAATCATGTTGAACGGTTCGGATCGACCGTTAGGATTTTGAAAACTCAAATATTGAGTCATAGCACGGACCAAACTTTACTATGCATAGTACCGTAGCCTCACTCAAAAATGTTATGTTGTTAACTCGACTATTCTATTCTATTCTTTGTGGTATCGTATCGTATCGTATCGTAGGAGATATTCACTTAATATTAAGCTCCTCATTCTGGAGTGAATATTAAAGTCAATAAAGACTATATCTCCATAAATATTTATGACCTAAAAATATTTTTGTCGAAGAGAGTATCCAATTAGTATTTGTAAGTGAATTAGAAAGTTGTAAATTCTGTATATTTCACTAATCAACGTTACATACCTATATAATGAAAGACTAACGACAAAATATGGAAAGTAATTAATACAAATATTCACACAGCTAATCTTAAATCAATACAGCTAACATTCTATCTTTAACACTCCTCCTCAAGTTGGAGCGTATATGTCTAACATGCCCAACTTGTTACATATAGTATTAATTGGAGTTTTGCGAAGAGGCTTGGTTAGAATATCAGCGAGCTGAAGATCTGTCCGAACGTGAATGAGTTGAATACATGGGGGACAAGAAGATGTTCCTATGACAAGATCTCGAATCAGATGACAATCCACCTCAATGTGCTTGGTCCGCTCATGGAAGACCTGATTCTTGGCGATATGCATGGCGGCTTGATTGTCACAGTGTAGCCTCATCAAACCATCATGGCGAACACCTAGTTCGCTGAGTAAACGTTTCGTCCAAACTAGCTCACAGGATGTGTTTGCCATTGCGCGGTATTCTGACTCCGCACTGGATCGAGATATAACTGTCTGCTTCTTACTCTTCCAGGATATAAGGTTACCACCAAAGAAGACACAATATCCAGTAGTGGACCTTCGACTAGTAGGACAACCAGCCCAATCGGCATCAGTGAACGCTGCGATCCTACTATGTCCCTGATCAGAATATACGAGTCATTTACCTGGAGATCCCTTAAGGTATCTAAGGATCCGAACAGCTGCGTCCCAGTGTGTAGTGTGCGGGGCTGACATGAATTGGCTCACTACACTCACTGGATAAGCAATGTCTGGTCGAGTAACTGTTAGATAATTTAGCTTCCCGACCAATCTCCGATATTTCTCAGGATCATGTAAAGGTGCTCCGTCATCAGGCATGAGCTTGGTCTCAGGGACCATCGGTGAGTCAACGGGTTTGCATCCAAGCAACCCGCATTCTGAAAGCATATCAAGGACATACTTTCTTTGACAAATAAGGATCTTACCAGGAGACCGTGATACCTCAATGCCAAGAAAGTACTTGAGTTTACCAAGATCTGTAATCTGGAATTGCTCGCTCAAAAACTTCTTCAATGCCGAGATCCCTTCGACATCATCACCAGTGATAATAAGATCATCGACATATGCAACTAGGATGATGGTCTTCTCCTTTAAGTGTCTATAAAAGACTGAGTGATCATTAGTACTCCTGGTCATGCCAAACTGACCAAGTGCTTGGGAGAGACGCCCAAACCAAGCTCGGGGAGATTGTTTCAGACCGTATAGAGACTTTCGCAAATGGCAGACTTTAGAAGCCTCCTCCTGAACAACAAATCCAGGTGGCTGAATCATGTAAACCTCCTCCTCAAGAATGCCATTGAGAAATGCATTCTTGACATCTAATTGGTGCAGCGGCCAGCGGCGAATAGCAGCTAGAGACATGCAGATGCGAACAGAGGCCATCTTAGCAACGGGAGAAAATGTCTCATCATAATCAATGCCATAGGCCTGAGAGTACCCTTTTGCAACCAAGCGAGCTTTGAGTCGGTGTAGTGATCCATCAGGATGAACCTTGATCGTGAAGACCCACTTGCAACCGACTGCCTTTTTACCAGGAGGGAGAGGACAAAGATCCCATGTTTCATTTTTCCACAGAGCTGACATTTCCTCCTGCATAGCACTAAACCACCCCGGATGTTGCAGAGCCTCTGGCACATTCTTAGGAACAGAGTAACTGTCAAGGCTAGTAGTAAAGGCACGGTGATCTGTGGATAGGGATGCGTAGGAACAGAAGCGGTCAAGAGGGTATCTGGTACTGGGGCATTTACGTGGGCCTTTACGGAGGGCAATGGGAAGGTCAAGATCGGAGATTTGAGGTGGTGGGATTGGAACAAGAATATGTGGACTAGGTGTGGTAGGGTCAGGTGCTTGTGTAGGAGATTGTGGGGATTCAGTGGTTGCGTCAGGTTCAACAGGGGATGTACAAGTCTCATGATCCTGCATAGTCTGAACAGAGTTAGTATTAACAGGGAGATTCTTACCCCTTCGAGTATATACCTGAGTAATAGGAGGCGCAAGAGGTGTCGGTGGCACGCCACTCTCAAGGATTGAAGAAGAGCCGATGTGAACATCAGGATATTTCAGAATAGTCATGATAGGTGGAGAGTTACTAGATGTAGATAATGGACCAGATTCAGAATTTAAGGAATACGGTACAGACTCCATAAAAATAACATCAGATGAAACAAAGTACCTTCTAATAGTGGGGCTATAACATCGATAACCTTTTTGAGTGACAGAATAGCCTACAAAAATACATCGTAGGGACTTGGGATCAAGTTTCGTACGACCTGGTCTATTATCATACACATAACAGACGCAACCAAAGATCTTGGGTGAAACCAGAAATAAAGGTGCAGATGGAAATAGGACATTATAGGGTATTGCACCATCAAGTACAGAGGATGGCATACGGTTTATCAGATAACATGCGGTTAGAACTGCGTCAGCCCAGAAACGATGAGGGACATGTCCATGTATCATCATAGTGCGAGCCACCTCAAGTATGTGTCTATTCTTTCGTTCAGCCACTCCATTTTGTTGAGGTGTATAAGCGCATGATGATTCATGGATGATACCATTATCAGTCGTATATTGCGCAAATTCATTTGTAAAATATTCTTTGGCATTGTCACTACGAAGAGTTTTAACAGTGGTATCGAACTAAGTTTTCACAAAAGAACAAAAAGCTGACAATTTTGCAAAAATTTCTTGTCTAGATTTAATAACAAAGATCCAAGTTGCACGAGAGAAATCATCCACAAAAGTAACAAAATATCGAAAATCTGATACAGATGTAACTGGACAAGGACCCCATACATCAGAATGCACTAAAGCAAAGATACTGTTAGACCGATTAATGACTCTAGGTGGATGGGAAGCACGGACATGCTTTCCCTGGATACAGGACTCACAAACTAATTCTGAAATAGACTGAAATTCAGGACGTATCTTCTTCAACACCTGGAGAGATGGATGCCCCAACTGATAATGAACCTCCTTAGCACTACTAGTACTCAGGTATGCCACTCGTTGAGGTGAGCTCTCCATGCAATACAGACCTTTGTCCTTATATGCAGTGCCAATCAACCTGTTCGTCCCCAGTTCCTGAAAGGTGCATTTAGTTGGGGTGAAGGTAACGGAGCAATATAACTGTTCTGTTATTTTGCTTACAGACATAAGGTTCTCAAGAAAGGAAGGAACATATAAGACAGATGATAAGGGCATGTTTTGTGAAATTTGGGTGGATCCAATTCCTTCTATATTGCAGGTAGAGCCATTGGCTATTTGGACAGGTGGTTGTGAGGTAGTGGTAAGGCCTGACAGTATACTTTTGTTACCAGTCATGTGGTCAGTAGCGCCTAAATCAACAATCCATGATGATTTTGATGCTATAAAACAGTTAGAAGTCATACCTGGGTGAGCTAAAGTAGCCCTCGGAGTCTGTGGCTGAGAGGTCATGTCGGCACGAGAGAAGCCCAGCTGCTCGAGTCGCTGAACAAGTGTAGCAATTTCACCTGAATTGGTGCATTCGCTGGGTGATTGATCGACAGTGGCCACCTGAGCACGAGGAGGGTGTGGTGAACCTTTTGGGCGCTTTGGACAGTCCCACTTCATGTGACCCCACTCCTTGCAATAGCAGCACTGCACATTCTTATTGTTACTCGAATTAGAAGTGCCCTCAGATACTTTTCCTCCTTTCACAAATGACTGACCTGTGCTCTTACCTCTGTAAGAGTTTGCCACTAATGCTGAGTTTTCAGTAATAGGTGACGAACCAATCCCATCAGATGGAAACATTTCCCGCAGAAGATGATAGGTAGCAGACAACGATGGTATAGTTGTCTGACCAAGAAGGATCGGTCGTGCTGAGGAGTATCTGGATGACATACCTCCAATAAATGTGAGTGTATTCAGCTGCTCCCATACTATGGTTGAATCCGCACCGAAGGGAAATAAATCACTCATCTCATCAGATAATTTCTTGAATTTGGTGAAGCACTCAGTAAGAGTTGCATCACCCTGTTCACACCTTGCATGTGCCTGAGAAACTGTGTATGCGTGTGCCATGCTGGTTCTTTTAGAATATGTGGATTGGAGATGATCCCACATTTTCTTAGTGGTCTTAAAGGTGTGTACAGTAGACAAAATATCGGGCTCCATCGCATTCCACAGAATCATGCGAATAGAGCTATCCTCAGCTTTCCAGTCTTCGGTAGCTTGTGATTCTTCCGTCAGATATTTTCCCTTTCGAAGCGAATCTAACCCAGTCACAACAAATGTGGACCATTGTTCCCAGTTGGAGCTAGAGAGGTTAACAGGAATTTTCAGTTGCTGAATGGATATCGATTGTGGAACCATAGGTGCAATTTGAGTAACAGGGTGTTTATCCATTAAAAAATTCTAAACAAAACCAGAGATGTTTAGAGAGAAAACAGGTTATTTATCAATACCGAACCACACCGAACCACACCAAACAAGTTATTTATCAAAAGGTCCGAACTCTTTCCTTCTTTCGGAGAAAGAGAAGAGAGAGAGCCGAAGAGAGATAGACAGAGGGATCGGTACCGAGAGAGAGAGACTCTTCCGATCAGAGAGGAGCGGAGTGGAGCGGCGACTCTTCCGATCAGAGAAGAGCGGAGAGGAGCGGAGTGGAGCGACGCGCAGCACGGAGCAGAGAGGAGCGGATCGGTGAGCAGCACGGGGCGGAGCAGAGAGCAGTACGGGGCTGAGCGGAGGGCAGCACGGGGATCGGCAACTGCTGTGGATCTGACGACTGCTGTGGATCGGAGGGTGGGCGGAGCAGAGCGGCGGATCGGCGACTGCTGTGGATCTGACGAAACCCTAGCCGCCTAGGGTATAGTAGCCTGATACGGCTCTGATACCATGTAAGTGAATTAGAAAGTTGTAAATTCTGTATATTTCACTAATCAACGTTACATACCTATATAATGAAAGACTAACGACAAAATATGGAAAGTAATTAATACAAATATTCACACAGCTAATCCTAAATCAATACAGCTAACATTCTATCTTTAACAGTATTCACTAAATATTCTGTTATATTAGTTTGTTATACCGCTAAATCAGTCCAATAAAATAGATTAATTTTTAATTTGTTGCGTAACAAAAGTACAAAACCCATCAGTAACAACACTTTGCAAGTTAATCTTGCTGTTCGATTTCTAAATCATTCCAATCTTCCGCTTTTGCCCTCCACGCTCTACCTTCTTAGCAGATGTTTCTAATTTTGGATTTTTCTTCTCCTTTTCGTCTATGGAAGAAGAGAGTGAGTGGATAAGTTTTGTCTAGGATCATATTTGGTCACTGCTCTCGTCCCTTCTTTGTCTTATCTTTCAGGAACTCTTATTTTCCAAGGCAAGCGGTACGCTTTTTCTTGTCCTCTTCTCCCGAATTCTTCTTCATTTCTTTGACAATGGAAGAGTGAATGGAACGAGTTGTATATATATTTACTATCTTATATGTTTCTTATTGTTGTTGTTTATTTTGTTGTTGTACTTAAGATGTTGTTCTCTTGTTCTCCCTTCTTTTCCGAGTCTTTCTTTCTCTTCTTTCTTTCTGCTTCTTCTTTCTTCTTCTCTCCCACTCTTTCTCTAATAATACATGAAATGGGTCTCCTCTAGATACCTCAGACTCACTTTGTATTTCACCCAGCGCATTTGTGCTAACGGCAATGATGATTGCTGGCTCAATAAATCTCCATATGAGCATGAAGAATTGACGGCTCATACTAGCATGTATCAATTCTTTGTTTTTTGTTTTTTTCTAAAAAAAAGTTCATTGCTTGCTTCAGTACTAAATAATCTAGTTATATGGTAAGGGTGGTTGAGTCTACTCATCTGACTGATGGATTCACTGCTTCGTTCTTGCATGTAATTGAGGACGTACTAGATTTATTTTTCTGTACATGCATGTTGCTACTAATACAGTAACTCTCATGCACTGTACTTCTAAATTTAATTTTAGCCTACGGGCTTTTCCATAAAAAAAGAAATTATTTTTTTTGTCCTTAGTATTGTGATGCCTAAGCACAGAACTAGCTATGTTGGGATTTCTTTAAAAAAACGTAATTAAAATAATTAATTTTAAAGAAACAACATGATTACTGTTTTTTTTTTACAAAAACCATCAAAACTGAAATGGCAATTTGGTTTAGGCGTTTTTTTTTGCTAAACCGAATTGCCAATTCGGTTTAGGCTTTTTTCACAGCGTTTCCGCTACCACGCCACAAAAAATCCGAAAAGTGAGCAAACCGAATTGGCAATTCGGTTAGGGGCTTTTTTAGCCTAAAACCACCAGTAACAACACTTTGCAAGTTAAGCTCAATGAGCTTTTAAAGGTTCGATTTCTAAATCATTCCAATCTTCCACTTTTGCCCTCCACGCTCTACCTTCTTAGCAGATGTTTCTAATTTTGGATTTTTCTTCTCCTTTTCGTCTATGGAAGAGAGTGGGTGGATAAGTTTTGTCTAGGATCAGATTTGATCGCTGCTCTCGTCACTTCTTTGTCTTATCTTTCAGGAACTCTTATTTTCCAAAGCAAGCGGTACGCTTTTTCTTGTCCTCTTCTCCTGAATTCTTTTTCATTTCTTTGACAATGGAAGAGTGGATGGAACGAGTTGTATATATATTTATTATCTTATATGTTTGTTATTGTTGTTGTCTATTTTGTTGTTGTACTTATAATGTTGTTCTCTTGTTCTCTCTTCCTTCCCGAGTCTTTCTTTCTCTTCTTTCTTTCCGCTTCTTCTTCTTTCTTCTTCTCTCCCACTATTTCTCTAATAATACATGAAATGGGTCTTCTCTAGATACCTCAGACTCACTTTCATTTCGTGCTAAGGGCAATGATGATTGCTAGCTCAATAAATCTTCATATGAGCATGAAGAATTGATGGCTCATACTAGCATGTATCAATTGTTTGTTTGTTTTTTTTTTTTTTTTCTAAAAAAAAGTTCATTGCTTGCTTCAGTACTAAATAATCTAGTTATATGGTAAGGGTGGTTGAGTCTACTCGTCTGACTAATGGATTCACTGCTTCATTCTTGCATGTAATTTGAGGACGTACTAAATTTATTTTTCTGTACATGCATGTTGCTACTAATACAATAAGTCTCATGTACTGTACTTCTAATTTTAATGTTAGCCTACAGGCTTTTCCATAGAAAAAAGAAATTATTTTTTTTGTCTTTAGTATTGTGATGCCTAAGCACAGAACTAGCTATGTTGCAGCTAATATTTTCACATTTAATAATTTGTGGCACAAATTATTGAGTAGAACTAGGGTGTTCTTAAGCTCACCAAGCCTCTTTGTGAGCTTAATTTAATTTTTTTTTGAATTGGCTTCAAACGATGCATCCAAACCGTTGAAACTGATCTACTTCATGAGTGATGCATTCATATGTTAAATTTATAAATTTTTGAACTAATTTAGGTATAAAGTCAAGCGGTCAAAAAAATAGTTTATGTTCATTTTTCATTATTTTTTGACCGCTTGACTTTATACTAAATTAGTTTGAAAATTTATAAATTTGACATGTGAAATCATCACTCGTGAAGTATATCGGTTTCAACAGTTTGAATGTATCGCTTGAAGCCAATCGGATAAGTTTTTGAGTTAAACTCACAAAGAGGCTGGATGAGCTTAAGAACACCTAGCTAGTTCTACTCCAAATTATTTTTCTTTCTGAATACGAACTTAACAATGACTGAATGAGCAACAATGTGAGTTTTAAACAAGAAGATCCCGTATTGTCTCCTACGGTGAATTGTTTTTGTTCATTGATGAGGTTTTTGAGATTTTGTAGTTGAATTTTTAAAACAAACAAATGGACGGAATCCGGATAAAAAAAATTTAATGGAGGAGGAGAGGATAAGAATTTACCTCAGACTCACTTTTAGATACGCGCCAGATACTTATTGGGAAGTGGACACGTGGTCTCTTTCCTGAATTATTTTGTTTTTACTTTTTACCGAAATAGATGTTTGACTTCGACGGAACAGTAGGTCAACTCTACTGTAGCTTGATTCTCCTGGTTTCATTTCACCTGTTCCCAATCTCAACGCAACGCACGCTTCTCTCGGCTCGCTGTAATTTCTTCTTCTTAATTTCCCTTGATCTATAAAAAATTGATAGATCCTTCAGTTGCACGAACAAAGCAAAACCCATAATAAACCAGATCTGGCTGGCTTCTCTTACCCTCAAAAACACATTCCAATAATGGAAGCTTCTAATTCTGATCCAGTAATTCAAGAATTAGAGGAAAACGAAGAGAAAGCAATAGAAGAGTTACAAGGTCAGAAACCACAGCTCAAAAAGGAGCCTTCCTTCTCGCGCTGGTGCAATGATGGAGGCCCCGGGACAGAGAGTTCGCTTGCTGATGCTGATGCTGATGCTGATGCTGATGCTGATGCCGATGCCGATGCCGATGCCGATGCCGATTCTGATTCTCATTCTCATTCGGAGGAGTTTGATCTACCCTTTGTAAACGGAGCAGGGGACAGGGCACACTCGAGTTTTGATGTAGAGAATGGATTGCTTAGTGAATGCTCCAAATCTGATGGTAGATCCATTTCTCCATTTTTTGTGCTGAAGATTTTGGTGTATGTTCTCATTTGGTACACTCTGAGTACGTGCCTTACCTTGTAAGTGCTCCATCAATCACATTAAATTATTTCCTGGGTAGTAAGTAGTAACACCAGACCACTTATTTCTTAAATTTCAGAATTTCACTTCTGTTACATATCTATATATAAATCATTAAATCTATCTGATAAAGGTATAATAAGGAGATGCTCGGGAAGAAATATTTTCACTTTCCTGCGCCGTTACTGATGAACACTGTACATTTCACAATGCAAGCAGTCTTCTCAAAGGTTATTATTTTTATTCGATCAAGGAAGTCAGGAAACAGAGATGAGAAAATGTCATGGAGAGACTACTCAATTCGAGGTTTGAAATGAACTTGAAACCTTGATTTTGTTCTTTTACACAATTAAACCATGCTTGTAAACAGTTGCAATTTCTTTTATTCATTCTGTAGAAGACCAAAAGGCTGAAAGATCAAATGATTAAGTTACCTGTAACTGATTAATTTTAGTGCATTAATTTTTTGGTCTCTTGATCTTGTACCAAATGAACTCAAAGAACTTTAGTTGCACATGGCTTCTGAAGACGCTTTCGATTTAAACTTCATATTTTGAAATATTACTATGAGAGAGAGGTTGTCACAGTGAACCCTCCTCTTACTAATAACTCCCCTTATGTGTTAATGTTCTTTCATATGGTGTGCAGTTGTCCCCTTAAGTTTAGCAACGGCTCTAGATATAAACTTGAGCAATGTTTCCCTTGTTTTCATTACAGTTACATTTGCTACCATGGTGAGGTTCTTTTTAATAAAAAATAAAAATCTGAATATTAAATGGGTTATTATGTGCTGCTCCTCCTAAACTCTGTTTTTTATTTTTCAGTGTAAATCGGCAGGCCCAATTTTTATACTGTTGTTTGCTTTTGCATTTAGGTGAGTTGAATTAGCTAATAACAATATATGATTTGTCTCTTGAATTTCTTGATTTTATAGATATTAAAATGCATGTAAAACCATGGATGCCCCTAAAATCATTAATATACCATCTATGCCCTCCTTGACAAATATAAGAGAATGGATCCAAAGAGCTAACCCCTCCTCTCCCATCTGTTCCAAGGAGTTCTCAAACTAGCCTTGGTTATCTCACCTTCATTCAAAAGAGAATGTCGCACGAGGCGAGCAGTTTGTAATTTTATGGGGGGGGGGGGGGGGGGGGGGGGAGGGGCAGCAGAGAAATTTTCCTTTCTGCTTTCTTGGATATACCTAATAAGTCCCTTATTTTAAATTCTGTACATATATATTTCTCAGTTTGAGTTTCTTCTTTGTATTTAAAGTTTTGCACGGTCTTGCATGAAATATCAATAATATTTATAATCTTCATTCTTTGTTTTGTTTTCAAAGATTGGAAAAACCAAGCTTTAAGCTTCTTGGGATCATGTTTGTCATTTCAGTTGGAGTTCTGTTGTCAGGTATATGGTGCTCTCTTAGTCTCTCTCTCTCTCTCTCTAGGTCTGTGTGTTGCTGGCTTAACTTTAAATGGTATAATTTCAGTTGCAAAGGCGACAGAGTTTAATCTGTGGGGATTTATTTTAATCATGCTCGCAGCAGCTTTATCAGGCTTTAGATGGGCCGTGACTCAAATTCTCCTTCAGGTTCATTTTGTCCAGTTGTTTTTCCTTTTTCTTTCTGATGCATTAGTGATCTATAATGTTTTCTGGAATAAGTTGCCATATACCCCCGGAAAACATATTATTCCCTTTGTCAATGTGTTTGAATGGAAATGGGACATATGAACCTGGCAAGGTTGAGAAGATGTACAATCCCCATCAGAATGGCATTCTGGGTATTTTAACGATTAATTATAATTGTGTATTGAAAAGTTTTTGGCTGATGCTATTCTTTATTTTTGTAATAAAGCACACTCAGAGGGAAAAAGAAGGACGATTATCATGCATAATTTCTCACCTTTTGAATTATTTTTATTTTTGACCTTCCAATACTGACTTGAACTCTTTTTCTTTTCTTTTCCTGTGTGGCTGTTGAACTTATCACAAAGAAAGAGGGATATGGTAACCTGATACTAATTTATATATATATTTTTTTTTTCAATCTGAACTTATTGTCTGTCTTTAATTACTAAAATGTTTAGTTGCTGATACCTTTCAGGTCTAAAAGATCCAATTAATCTGATGAGTTCTGTATCACCTGTCATGGCCATAGTGACTGCCATTTTATCTCTGGCAATAGATCCATGGAGTGAATTTAGCAAAAGCATTTTTTTTAATAATCCTCGCCACATAATAAGAAGTTGCATTTTGCTGCTTTTTGGTGGGGCCATGGCCTTTCTCATGGTGAGTATAAGAACTCACTTTCTGCAGTATTGCTGTGTCAGCCTCTAATATACCAATCTGCTGTCTGAAGTGATGATCAGATGATGATCTTCATGTTAATAGAAATTATTGTTAGCTTTTATCAAAGAATTTAGAAGGTTGTCAATTGTCACCTAGCATAACCCAGGCTGACAACTTTGGTCAGGTCAGATCACACCACGATCCATCTCGAAAGCATAGATAAATTTATTTTGTACATTTAGATATCTACATAATTATTTATTGGTAATTATATACATGAATGATCAATTTTAGATGCCAATATACTTGGGAACAGACTTTTTTTAAATTCTGTCTTTTACTATATTCTATTGTGATGGAAAAAAAAATATTCTTAAATAATTGTAGGGGAGATCAATATCTCCATCCATTCCAATCGTGCTTTTATATCCAAAGTGAATTAGCCCGACAAATTGCGGTAAAGTTCACCTGACATGACTGAAGGTCTCAAGTCTAAGTTTGGTTATGTTTTGGACTTGTATCTGGCCCATCTATATTGGCATCAGTGGGCATTCAAGCAACATGCATGAGTATAAAAACATAGATTGCAGTTGATAGCGCAGGCACAAACCCATTTTCTACAAACTTTCTTACTATTTACTGAGATATTTGAAGTTATTGGGTGTCTCTTTTTTTTCTTGGCAATCACAGGTTCTGACAGAGTATGTTCTTGTTTCGGACACCAGTGCAGTAACTGTGACTGTTATTGGAATTTTCAAGGATGCTGTCACTATTTTAGTATGTCACGCTTCCTTGATTATTTTATTTCTCTTAGAAGAAAAGCCTTAATAAAGAGCTGCTGTTAGTTTGGTAGAGGCCTTTACCTCTTGGACAGTCAATGGTAAAATACCCTGTTGCTGTTTATTATCTTATCAAGTAGTCCCCATTTTGACTCTTTTAAGTATAGAGGCATGAGTATTTTTTTTTTTTAAATAATGGCATGAAATATATTGTAATTATCCTCATTTTTATTTGTGCCCTTTTTGAAAAAAGAAGTACAACCATTCTCCAAATTTAAAAAAAAGATCGAATAACAAGGAAAAATTAAACAATAATAAACAATATGGTAATGCTTCAGTTGTCATGGTGTTTCACCTATGGGGGGGGGGGGGGGGGTGCTGGTAGGTTAAATGAAGATGCTCTGATATTCTTGCTTCTTTATATTGCCTCCTTTCCTATTTAAGAGTTTCTAATTGTTTGATTTTTGTATCTCTTGACAAATATACATAGGTTGCTGTTCTCTTCTTCAACGACCCATTTACATGGCTTAAAGGAATTGGACTGCTCATCATAACCTCTGGGGTTGGTTTGTTCAACTGGTACAAGTACGTACATTTTTACATCATCTCATGGTTTGCTAATTATTTATGCTGACCTCCACTTAAATGATGTGTTGGATGAATTCAAAACGGTGCAAATTTCATGCCTTAATAATTTTCAACTAGATTGCTATTGATGTTAAAATTCAACCTGTTGTGATGCATGAAGGTACCAAAAGGTAAAGAAAGGCGATGGAAACAGAGAAGAAATGCCTCTCTCGTCTTTGAATGGAGCCGCAAAATATGTAATCCTTGATGATACAGAATCTCAAGATGGTACCAACTAACATTGCATTTTGTAACACGGTTGGCTAAACTGACAGGTATCACATCTAATTTAATTTCTTTGGGTCTTTCTTTTACGAGGAGGGATCAAGTTACAACAACTATTTTTTTCATTTTCAAAGTTCAAATCATCGATCCAAACCGTTCAACATGATTATCTAAATTAAATGTGCTTGCAGATCAAATTTTACATTTTTTTGAATTTTTTTACTATTTATTAAGATGGGTATAAAATTCAATGGTCTGAATATGACTATTTTTTGTAAAATACTTAATAAATAGTAAAACAATTCAAAAAAATGTAAAATTTGATCTGCAAGCACATTTTATTGTGGAGATCATGTTGGACGGTTTGGATCGACGATTTGGACTTTGAAAATGAAAAAAATGATTGTTGTAACTTTGTTGTAACTCAAATTTGTTGTAACTTGATCCCTCCTCTTCTTTTACATATGACTTAAAAAAGTATTTTGCTATATCTGCAGTCCCACCTAATATTCACTATAGTCACAGCTGGCACACAACTACTTTTAGGTATTTGCAAATAACACCCAACCTTTACGCTAATGCAATGGAAAAGCATACCATATTCAAATTTGACAACCTTGTCCTTACTAATAAGTTGTTTCATTTGCAAACTGTAGTTGAGGAAAAATAAAACAAAGAGATATGTTGGATTGTTTTTGCATACTAACTGTAGTTGAGGAAAAATAAAACAAAGAGATATGCTGGATTGTTTTTGCATACTAATTTAATATACAATTTGGTTGAAGAAGATATGAAAATCAGGGGCAATTATTATTTTCACAACTTAATTTAACCTTGATAGTTGGGCTTTGTTTGTTGTTTTTTGCAAATTACCACAACATAACTTGCTTGCGGCAAACATAAGAAATTATTGGTGGTTTAGCAAATACAACAACTTTTAGTATAAGCTGCGGTACACAAATTTCTTTCATGTTTTTTTGATAAAAGGCTATAGCCCGTTTCGTATATTGAAACTGTTTAAGTTACATCTCAATCTAAGGCTCAGATCTGGAAGCCCCCAGATGCAATTAACAAAAGTTAACCTACTAACTAAAAGTCCGGGCAGAATTTCTTTCATATATTTGTAAAATTTGATTTATTATGTTTTAATTTTGTACTGTACTTTTATTTTGTATTCAGGTAGCTGTTACAGATAGGTGTTGAATAAGGCAAAGAATACTCACAGAGTATGCAATTTTCTTAAACATTGTTTTTATACTTGAAAATTACTCGGCTTTGTCCTCCCATGTATTATTTCATTCATTACTTTCAAGTTTCAACTGTTGTTGCATAGAATTACAGGAGCCAAATTGTCTATTAGGTTGACAAAAGGATAATATAAGTTAATTTATATGGGAGAGAAGCTAGTATAAGTTTTGAAGATGAGCTGTGGCACTATTTAGGTCCTGTGAAAATCCGTATACTGATTTTTTTTTCTCTGTATATCCGTTTCATAAGTTTTATTCTAAAGGCGTTGAATTAGAAATAGCACAAATTTCAACTGGACTATTGTCGGGCCACTAGTGCTGTATTAGAGTTATGTGAAACTTCAAAGCTATTTTGATTTAGGATAAGGCTTTCTTATTCTTTCAAGTGCTATAGGGGCATATGACGCCCATTTTATGCAGGTGAGAAAAAAAGAAAGATGTTGATCAAGCTTGTTCGTAAGCAGCTTGTTTAGTGTATGCTCTATTGCTTGTGTTGTGTGTAGCCTTAAATTAGGCAGCTAGGGTATTGTGTTGTAGGTTCTTTATTGAATGAGGGGGTTTTATATAGCCTCAGCATCAGGGATTAGGGATTGGAGAAGGCCTTTGCTGGCATGCATCTCTACCCTTAATTTCCTTCAATTTGATCCAATGCTTCAGATTTCTTGCTTCTCCTTTAAGCTATAATTTTCAGGTCATCTAAACCAATTAAAACACGCCATGTTGGCAATCCTGATAGTAACAATTAACAGCCTTCGGATCTGGTTTCATTTGAGGGCTGAGATGAATTTGCCTTGAGTCATGCTTCTCCTGCTACCTTAGTTCACTTGCTTTCAGTTTCAGGGCCCCTTCGGTCCGATTTAAAATGGAGCGGATCCATGTGATGTGGTAGTTGGTAGAGGCGCTGGGAAGGGAGCGTACTGGGCCTCTGTAATTTCGGTATAGGCTCAATTGATTTAATCGGCAGCCCATTCTTTTAATGTGTTATTTTTTCTTCAACCCATGCGGCAACCAAAGCCCAAGTCGATTCATTTTCTTCAGCAACCCAACCGAGAGTGTCTTTTTTCAATTTCATGACCAAATGAATCCATTTAATCCTCTCCATTTCATCACCAAATGGACATACCCATTTCTGTTCTCTTCTTCTTATTCATTTATTCTCCCATTTCTCATTTATTTTAGGGTTTAATAATCACCCAAAATTACCAATAAAGGACATATTTATCTTTATAGATAAATTGGCAACTTTTTAGGGTACAACAGATAACATAACCCAAAATCACATATTTTTAGGTGGCTCTGCTGTCAATTATAACCTCAAAAATGTTTTTCTGTCTTCGTCTAACAAACCTGTAAATATCACAAGGGGAAACGGATGAGAAATAATAAATTATTTCTCAGTGCTGATTGCCACTAAGATTATTGGATTCGAAGAAAATCCATATTCAGAATGAAATCTCTGTACGAGAAACTATCTTGCAGACGCTATCCAACAACTCACGTCTGCCTTTCCACATAACATGTATTTGTCGTGTATGGCTTATAGTGTTCTAACTATCCTGACAATTTGTTAACGGCAACAATACGAAACAAATATTACAATATTGTCACTATTGAAAAGAAATCAATGATAAGACAGTTATCACAGTTCATTAGTCTTACAGTCACAACTTACATTTATTCAATATCTCCTACCCAACTAGTACTGGGTTCAGTTGGAGCCAATCACCATATGCGCATAAAAGTCCTGGAGTAAAGTCTAATAGCTAACTAGACTTTACGATATATTAATCTTTTTTCTCCACTATATAAAGGGTCAAGGATTACAATATTCAATATTCAATATTCAATCACTGTGGTCTAAATCAATCATTGTGGTCTAAATCAATCATCACGCCCTTTCCACTTGATCCGTGAGTAATAATCCCTAGCACATGTGCATGAGCAATAGAGAGAAAAAGACTCAAAACCCTTAGACTCAAAACCCTTAACTCAGCTTGACAAATAAGATCACAACCGAGAGAGAGAGAGAGAGACATGTTGATTGAAAGGAAACACACGTACCCGTCCAGCAATTTAATCACAAACTTCACCAACTAAAGAGGGGGAGGGAAATCATTCCATTTTTCTTTTATTTTCCTCGTTTTCATTTTTTTCTTTTATTAATCCACATATCATAGCTAAAGAGGCACAAAAGTAGACCAAATTAGCAATTAGACAACAATAGTCATACCGAATTTCTAGTTCGTTGCAACGGAATTCTCGTATAAGCTCCCCGTTTTGTTAATTTGCAACGTCAGAGGCGCTAACTTTTACTATTCTGTTTCCCCTTGACCTTGAGTTGACCAAATGATTTATGCTAATTACAAATTTGATTCGATCCAGAACCGAATGTTTAGTTCCTCTCCAATTGCAGTGCGAACAGATGTTCCAGTCAAAGTAACCTGGCATACTTGTCTCTTTTCCAGTGACGTTCGAAACTGAGAGAACAGAAAAAAAAAAAAACAAACAAACAAATTTAGTTTTGTCAAAAAGAAAAGAAAAAAAAAACAAAAGTTAAAAGCAAATCGAGTTCCGTCTCTCTTGTTCTCTCCGCTCGAGCGTGGAGATCCAAGTCCAACCTCTCTTCACAATTTCACTTCCAGTAAAAGGGATCATATTCTTTGATCTCGCATTGCTGGTCAAATAGACCAGAGAAGAGAGGGCAACAATGGCGGCTGGGTACAGAGCAGACGACGATTATGACTACCTCTTCAAAGTGGTTTTGATCGGGGATTCCGGTGTAGGCAAATCTAATCTACTTTCTCGGTTCACGAAGAACGAGTTCAGTCTCGAGTCGAAATCTACCATTGGAGTCGAGTTCGCAACGCGGAGCTTGAACATCGATGGAAAGGTCATCAAGGCTCAGATTTGGGATACCGCTGGGCAAGAAAGGTAAATTGATTTTCTGATCAATTTTATGCTATAAACGATCTTTCTGTAAATTGAAAATGTGATTTAGTGAGTAGCTGATCAGGTTGCATAGGGGTTTGGCGGGGTTTAGGGTTCTGGATCTGATGCGTGAATAGAGTATTTGGATTTCTGTTTGCTTATTGAAAAATGGTTGGTTATCCTAAAATAGTTGCTTATATGAAAAATGACCTGATTTTTTTGTTGAGAAAAAATCAGGGTGATGTGGACTTAGGTTTGTAGTTGTAGATCTGATTTTTATCATCCGTACGTTTTTTTATTTGTTGTGTGATTATTATTGGGATGCACTTTGCTAGTTGATGAGTACTGTTGCTTGTTTTACCAGATCTGGCAATTTGATAATTAAAAAAGTTTTAAACATTTCTCAATGAAATTTGGCTGAATCCATCATATTAGTTGCCAAATTTTGTTCTTTGTTCTGACATTTCATGTTTGGTTTACATCTTTAAATGAAATTTTTTATAATTTGACCAGCCAAAAAAGACACTATAAAAAGTAAACCCCTTTAACTGAAAAGACAACCACAATTAACTAAGTTCGTTTCTAAAATGTCACTAAAATGGAAAGGAGCTGTGGTGGCCCAATTAGAATAAAGAATTTTAGATGCATGTAGCTTTGTTAGGACAGAATCTAACCACTCTCTTGTAATAAAACACACTAGAGCCATCCTTTTTGGCATTCTGAAGCCTGGTTTATCAAACAATTTAAATTCTAAGATCTACCTGTTTAATTTGTTTTTTTAAATTAGAGAAATGAAAATTATAAGAAATGTGCCTGGTGTGTGATAGATTTATCTGGTAATGTGTATTTTCTCTGCATTTATGTATTACAATGTACTAGTTAACCTTGGGATTAAGGCCTGCATGTTTATCTTAAACAAACAAAACTGTTGACTGCAGTTATGCTGTCCACATTGTATGATATTTTTATAGTATTTTTTACTCATTAAAATTATCAGCTGACAACTGCAGTCATGCAGTTCCACATTGTATTCTCTTGTGATTATCCTAGACCATTGAGAGGAACAGCATGCTGCTAATGGGCTTGGCCAAAACATTCAATTGCCTATATTTTAATTCCCTTTTAGTGAATAATTGTTCCAAAAGTGATGGGCTTGGCCAAAAGCTAAGTGTTATTGAGGAGAAATTTGAAAGTAACTAGCTTTGAAATGGGGATTTATTTTAAAAATTCACCAGATTCCCCCTCAGTTACATGTATAATCAAATCCAAAACAATACCATTTTATGTGATTTATTACAACCCTTCAAAAAGCAAATAGAAACTGGCAGCAGGTTTAGTTCCAACTTTAGATCTATTGTTTGTTAAAAAATGAAAAGACAGTAAGAAAATATTTGTCTTCTTATTATATAAAGTGGAATCCAGTATTTCTTTAACAAAACTCACTGAAATTATTCAGTTTCTGTAATACACGGGGCCTGATCAACCTCAACCCAGTTACTGTAATCGTTCTGATAACCAGGTGTCAATAGTGCTTCTTATAAAAAACCAAGGCAAACTACTTAAAATAATGTGAACCTTGAAGTGCATTGCATCTAATTGCATGGTTGTTCCAGTGACCTATTGAAGAGCATATCTTTTCCTCAATCTATGTATATGTCTGACACCAACTAATACAACAAACACAGGTATCGTGCCATCACTAGTGCCTACTACCGAGGTGCAGTTGGTGCATTGTTAGTATATGATGTGACACGCCGACAAACATTTGACAATGTGGAGCGGTGGCTGCGGGAGCTTCGGGACCACACTGATCCCAGCATTGTGGTGATGCTGCTGGGGAACAAGTCAGACCTGCGGCACCTGGTGGCAGTCCCGACTGACGATGGCAGTGCGTTTGCTGAGAAGGAGGCGCTCTACTTCATGGAGACGTCAGCCCTGGAAGCAAAGAATGTGGACAGCTCATTCGCGGAGGTGCTGACACAGATTTACAGAATGATGAGCAAGAAGGCGGTGGAAGCCGGCGATGACGGCAGTGGCTCTGTGCCTGGGAAGGGTGAGACTATCAATGTCAAGGATGATGTGTCAGCCTTGAATAGGATGGGATGCTGCTCCAGTTAGGTAATACCAGTCACTAGAGAACCTTTTATTTATCTCGTCTTCTTTTAATAGTTTGTGCTGGTTTTAAGTGATAGCATTCTCCGAGTAGATGAAAATGAATGCCTTTTGCTCTGTTTCAAGTAGAAGTTGACATGTCACTAGTACTGCTAGATTATCTTTGTTTTTTATTTAGATTTTTTTATGCAATGTGCAGTATACCTTCATTGATAAAAAAGAATGTATATTATTAGTTAAGATGAATCACTTGAGATGCATTAAAAAAGTTTACCTACCTTCTCTGTATGCTAGAATATATTTGTTCTTTTTCTTAAAGTATACCTTCATTGTCTCCGAATTAAGATGGATTGTCGGCCCTTCTTGATCTTCATATTTGAATCACTTGCTGGATTTTTTTTTTCGCTCACAAGATCTTTTTGGTGTTCTCTTTTATCAATTTGAATAATCATTTTCTGTGATATGGCAGGATGAGGGCTCATTAAAGAGAATTTTTTTAGGGTTCATTCAAGCTCAAACTTTTGACGTGAGACAGATTTCTTCAGATTTGTTTTATTTGAAACAAAGGAGTTCATCCAGAATTTTTCTTACTATTGAGCTGTCTGATATTTTCTTCTCTTTCATTACAAGAATTAGGACAGTGAGAAGGTGCTGTATCTGTAATTTCTGAAAGATTTAAAACTTTGGTTTTATTGCTTAGTTAAAGTTGTGTTTGCTTTGCTCCAGGAATCTTCTTTCTGGTATTTGTACTGGTTTGCATTTTCTTTTAGCATATAGCTTTCAGACTAAGTCAGATGGTTGAAAGTATCAATTTTAACTGTGTTTTGCTGGAATCATATGATGAAAATTGGATCAGCTTGATTCATATACATATAATATTATATTACATTGCTAAGCTGCAAGCCAGAGTAGAAATAAATTAAAGGTGCTGAAGTAAGATCTGACAGTATGATTTTGGCACCGTTCACTACCTGCATGTAGTGTATTGATTTTATCCGGGCGGTCCAACCCGACCCGCGCAAACCCGGGACCCGGATCCGACCAAGAATCCGACCTGAACCGTCCTAGAGTGATGGGTCGGGTCTAAAACGGGTCGGAACCGGTTTTCTGGGCGAAACCCGACCCCCCCCTCCCGTTTCAACCCGTGACCCCGAACCCGACCCGGACCGGACAAAACCCGATCCGAACCGACCTAACCCGACCCAAAACCCGAATAAACCCCCTTTAACCCGACCAAACCCGCCCAAACCCGCCCAAACCCGACCAAACCCGCCCAAAACCGGGTCAAACCCGCCCAAACCCGGGTCAAATCCGCCCAAACTCGGGTCAAACCCGGCGGGACCCGTCCCGGACCCGTCCCGGACCGAGCCAACCCGCCCCCCCACCGAAAATTTTCAAATTTTTTTGATTCTAACGGCAGTTCCCCCCCCCCCCCCAAAAAAAAAACACCCTTAAATATACCCCCATTCTTCATAAATTTTCACATCTCATATTCATTATTCTCAATCCTCAATCTGTCATTCTCTCAATCTCATATTCTCAATTTCTCACACTCTCAATATTTTTATTATTCTCAAATTTTATTTTTATTGTTTAAAAAAAAAGAGTTGCAATTTATTTCATTCTACAAATACGCAAAGGAATACGAAAGACGAAAGTAGAGGAATTACGAAGGATTTTTTTCATTCTACAACCCGCAAGATTTTTCCGCGAGATTAAAAGGTTAGATTTTTTTTTAGTAATTGTTAAATAATTAGAATTAGTTTAAATAGGTTAATTTAGTAATTGTTAGGAATTGTTAGATAATTTTTAGTAATTGTTAGTAATGTTTAGAAATTTGTAGTAATTGTGAGTAATTGTTATTTGTTAATAATTGTTAGTATTTTTTAGTAGTTGTTAGTAATTTTTAGTAATTGTTAGATATTGTTAGTAATTTTTAATATTGTTAGTTTTTCTTTGTTAAATTCGGATTTATTTTTAAATTTGTTAGATAAATAAGCTACATTTATTTGTTTGTTCAAATAAATGTTATATTTGTTAGATTTTTGAATATGTTAGATTATTGGATTTTATTTTTGAATATATTAGATTATTGGATATGTTAGATTATTGGATTTGTTAGATTATTATATTTTATTATGAAATTCGGATTTATTTTGAAATATGTTAGATTTTAATTTTTAAAATTCGAATTTATCTTAAATAGGTTAGATTTTTTAGTTATTTCTTATTTTTGAATTTGTTGGATAGTTAGATTTATTTCTAAATATGTTATCTTTATTTTTAATAGGTTACATTTGAATATTTTCAAAGATGTTAGATTTTAGATTTATTTCTAAATATGTTAGATTATTGTATTTAATTTTGAAATATGTTAGATTTTACTTTTTAAAATAAGTTATTTTATTTATAAATAGGTTAGATAAATAGATTTGTTTGATAAATATGTTATATTTTATTTTTTAAATTTTGAATATGTTAGATTATTGGATTTTATTTTGAAATTCGGATTTATTTTGAAATAGGTTAGATTTTATTTTTTAAAATTCGAATTTATCTTAAATAGGTTAGATTTTTTAGTTATTTCTTATTTTTGAATTTGTTGGATAGTTAGATTTATTTCTAAATATGTTATCTTTATTTTTAATAGGTTACATTTGAATATTTTCAAAGATGTTAGATTTTAGATTTATTTCTAAATATGTTAGATTATTGTATTTGTTAGATTATTGTATTTTATTTTGAAATAGGTTAGATAAATAAATATGTTAGATAAATATGTTATCTTTATTTTTTTTAAATTTATAAATTTGAATTAGACATTTTTTTAAATTCGAATTAAACTTATTTTTTAAATTTGAATTAGATTTTATTTTTTAAATTTTAATTAGATTTTATTTTTTAAATTTAAATAATTTATATTTTATTTTGTTAGAGTTATAAGTTGAATTAGACTTATTTTTTCTTAAATATATTTTTTAAATTTGAATTAGAGTTATTTTTTTAAAATTTATAAAATTGAATTAGACTTTTTTTTAAATTTGAATTTCAATTAAACTTTATTTCTTTTAAATTTGAATTAGAGTTATTTTTTTAAATTTTAAAATTTGAATTAGACATTTTTTTAAAATTTGAATTAGACTTTATTTTTTAAATTTTAATTAAACTTTATTTTTTTTAAATTTTTTATTTTTTGTGAAGTTCGGCCAATTTGAATTTAGAGACTTAGAGGCCAATTTGAATTTAGATTTATTTTTGTTAGATTTAATTTATATTTAATTTAGATTTAATTTGAATTTAGATGCCAATGAGAACTTTAATTTATAT
The DNA here is from genome assembly GCA_028015225.1 of Carex myosuroides. Taxonomy (NCBI): domain Eukaryota; kingdom Viridiplantae; phylum Streptophyta; class Magnoliopsida; order Poales; family Cyperaceae; genus Carex; species Carex myosuroides. Next base: position 255,478 of record CM051484.1, read on the forward strand.
TTAATTTTAATTTATGTTAGATTTATTTTAGACGTAATTTAGAATTAATTTACATTTAATCTAATTTATATTGAATTTAGATTTACATTTAAATAGGTTACACAATTTCGGATTTATTTTGATATGAATTTGGTTTTAATATGTAGAACAAATGGATCCCGAAATGCCCGAATGGATGCATGTTGCTCAAAGAGCTTCCGCCGATTTTTTCAACCCTACGCCCGATTGCCAACAACAAAATATGGAGGCAATAGAAAGTAGGATTCAACCACAAGAACCACCTATTTATCCACAAAATCCCTCCCAAGTGCAACCGCCGTATCCACAAAATCCCTCCCAAGTGCCACCACCTATTTATCATCAACAATATCCTAACTATTATCCACAAAATCCATCCCAAATGGCACCACCTAATTACTATTATTCTAACCCTTCATATGGAGCAGGTACGGATTCTACAGGATCGACTCAATACACCGCCCCTATAGGAAGCGGTCCCTCGACAAGTGTCCCGGAAATTGAAGTTGTCCCCGCAACCCAAGCCGAAGTTGTTGCTCCCATTCCCATCGAACCACCGAAGAAGAGGAAAACCAAGACACCCGAATACAAGGCGGATTGGTGGCGGTATTACGAGAGGACATTGAATGCGAGTGGAGTTGTCCGTACTCTAAAATGTAAGGTACGCGGTTGTAAGGTTATTTACGAGTATAAACTTGCAAATGGTATGTCCACTTTTAAGAAACATGCCGATGGTCATGCGAAAAAGGGTGAGCAACCGCAAGAAAATGCGGACCCGCGGTTAGTCCAAACCCTTATGAACCCGGATGGTAGTAGAACCCACCAACGATATGATGAAAAATTAATGCTTGAAGAATTTGCCCGATATATTGCCCACAAGGAACAACCAATTAGTATGGGTAATTGTAGTAGTTTTGCCCGGCTCTGCATTCGGGGGTTAGCTCAACCATTGTATAAGAAAATCCATCATAGAAAAATGGTACGTGAAATGAAAAACCAGTTTATCCAAAAGAAAAACGAGCTACTAGCTACATTTGGATATGCCAATTATAGTGTCTCCATTACCTCCGATATATGGACTGCCGGTAAACACGGCCTAGGGTACTCTTGTATTACCGGTCATTGGATCGATGAGAATTGGGTTTTACAAAAACGGGTTTTAAGTTTTCGGGTGTTAGATTCCCCGCACACTGCACAAGTTATTTACCATTCAATTATTGAGATTTTACAAGAATATAATCTCAAAAGGGATTTACGGAACAAGGTTTTTTCTATCTCGTTCGATAATGCTAGCAACAATGTAGCGTCCATCAATCATTTCATCCGGTCCCTAAACCCAATCATGAATGGTGCACTGTTTCACCAAAAGTGTGCTTGCCATATACTAAACCTTACCGTAAAAGATGGTCTTAAGGTAGAAGCCGTAAATGACTTGATAATTAAATTCAAGGGAGGTCTTGCCCATATTTATTCAAACCAAGAAAGAAAACAAAATTCGCAGCGTTGTGCGAAAGAATAGGTTTGGGCAAAATGAGGGTACCTTGGGATATAGACACCCGTTGGAATTCCACCTACAGGATGCTGCACCGATGCATTCCTTACAAGGCGGCTATAGGGGAGATGTTGAGATCGACGAACGAAGGACAAGCTTTGGATCTCACCGACCTCGAATGGCAGCTAATAATAATGCTTGCACAATTCCTTGGAACCTTTTTCACCGCAACCGTGAAATTATCTTGCTCGTACACACCGACGGCACATGAGTTGCTGCACCATCTCTACTATATTTCCAAGGTGTATCGTGATATGGAAGATAGGGATAATGAGGATTCCCCTCTCCATCCGATCGTAGCAGCCATGAAGGTAAAATTTCTTAAATATTGGGAAGAGGTACCCTCTTGACCGTTCTCGCAAACTGCCTCCATCCGGCATACAAGAAGAAGTTCACGGTAAAAATACTCGTAGCCTACAAGAAAAATCTAAAATTAAATTGGAGGGACGAGGATCCCCGCGTACAAAAGGCATTGGACGACATGTTTGCCATATATTACGAAAGAAGAAATGCCGACCAACCGCCTTCGACCAGTGGCGTGAGGTACGAATATAAATATACATATGTTTTTAATATTTATTATTTATAATATCTACATTATTTGTCCACTAATTTTTTTCTATTGTTTTAATAGTCTATCCACACACAGCAGTACTGGATTGTTAGGCGATTTTCAGGATGATGACGACTCGACGGGATCCCAAGGTAACACGAACGAGTTAATGAGCTACTTATTGGGGACCACCGAAAGTGAAGGAGTTAACGTCATGGATTGGTGGAGGAGGAATGCAACTGCCTATCCAACACTGGCGATGATGGCCCGCGACATATTTGCCGTGCCCGTGTCAACCGTCCCTTCTGAATCATGTTTTAGCTCGGCGAACAGGATCCTTACCGATAAACGAAGTAAGCTGGGTGCACATGTTTTCGAGAGACTTGTGTGCTTGAAAGACTGGATTGATGCTGAAAATCGCACGCAACATGCCATGAGATTGGAAGTGTCATCATCCGGTGTCGACACTCAAGAAAGCGGTACCGAGGGACCTGAGCCTAACGAGGATTCGGACGGTGAGCAAGAGAGCGACCTATGGTATATGCACAACAACTACTAGATAGGTAGTGTCGGTATAAAATTCTATCCTCTTTTAATTTTTATTTACATTTTGTTAAATTATAATTTCTAAATATTTCAATTGTTTTATTTTAAAGAATAATTACTAACAAAAAAAAAGTTAGAACTCCGCCTATGTTATTTTACATAGCCGGTCCCAAGCCCGGAATAAAGGAGGAGGGTAACTTTTGTTTTTAAATCTATTATTTTAAAATAATTCGATTTTAAAGATAAAAAATAATTCGGTTTTAAACTAATTCGGTATATCTCGGTTTTAGAATAATTTGGTTTTAACAAAATTCGGTTTTAACTTAATTTGATTTTGTTAAAAGTTATAACAAAAATATATTGAGTTAAAATAAAATAAAAAGAAAAAAAAATGCAAAAAAAAAAAAATTTCTCTCTGCCGCTGCCCTCTGCCCCTCTCTGCCTCTCTGGAAACAGAAAAAAAAAAAAAAAACAGAAACCGGAAAAAAAAAAAAAAAAAACCAAACCGGACCGGCCCTACCCGGACCGGACCGACTCCTGACCCGACCTAACCCGCCCCGTCCTAACCCGCCGGGTTTAGACCGGGTTAGTTTCGGCCGAGTCAGACCCCAACCCGCCCACCCCCTACCCGACTCAACCCGTTGACCCGGGCTAACCCGTGCCCGAGTCAACCTGGGGACCGGGCGGGTTTGGACCGGACCGACCCGACCCGACCCCTTTTCAAACCACTACCTGCATGTACCAGCCATAAGCAATTGTGTATTAGTATTACAACCTCTCACGGTGATTGCTCTGGTGAACTACACGGTATCAGGATTTGAATATGCATGCCATGGCATCTATTCTATTATGACCTAGTAACCTAGATTGAAATTGTGCAGTACTCCCTTGGCAGCTTCACATGTACACTAGTACAGTACTCCCATTAAAAAAAATATCCTTGTAGTCGCCACTCCCCACTAGATACAAATGAAGTTACTGTTATGGTACGACTGCTATGCCTACTGCCTAGTGTGCGCTGTTTGTTGTGATGTCTTATTCAGTGATATTACCGACATGATACGAATCCAAAATTCATGTCATAAACTGTACAGAGATGCACAGAGCAGAGCTAGCTGATTAACATGTGTTAGAGACTCAGAGCTACTTATTGCCACTTCAAAATGAATCAACATCATGATTAATGCCAAGTGTAAGTGTTGGTGGTTCTTTATCAAACCTCCTGTGCTCGATTACCTGAATTCTTTTTGTTATCCGAATTATAATATTTCATCCATTCGTTTCCTTTGGCAACATATCCGGGTCCGGCTGAAGATGTGAATCCTCTTAACATGTGCGGGCCCACCCACCGCTTCCTACAACTTCAGTACGCGCATCACAAATATTTTTCTTTTCAACTTCTTTTTGGAACTATTTGAAATTAAGTCGATTGATTTTGCGCACATGTTGGCGGTGCTTTATCAAACCTCCTGTCCTGTGCTCGCTACTAAATTTTAGGGGTGCAGACCGATCGGAAACGGATTGGATATTGGTAAAATCATATATTTGTATCTGTTTTGAATTTTATAATATAGATACGAATTAGATATTTGACAAATATAGATAAGAATTGGATATTAAATGAATATAGGATATTAAATAGATACAGATCAAATATTCGTAGATACATTGCTTTCTAAATACATATATATATATATATATATATATATATATATATATATAATATATATAATATGGTATATATCTGATAATTAAAATTTTAAATTATATCTGTATCCATACTAATAATATTAAATTTTATTATTGAATATTCGTATCTAATTTTATAATATCCGATCCGTTTTCGTTTGCATTCCTAGCTCGATTAGCTGAATTCTTTCTGTAATCGGAATTATTATATTTGATTCATTTGTTTCCTTTGGCAAGATATCCGACTGAATAATTTTTCTTTGTTGTGTGTAGGGGTGTCAATGATACCCTTTTAATCGTTTACTCTATCCGTATCGTATTCGATAAGGCGGGTATAGGTAAGGTTTTTTTTTTCGTTAGCTTATCGGGTATGGGTATGGGTACGAACTTTTTTCGTTAGCTAAACGGGTAAGGGTACGGATAAAGCCTATTTTGTACCCGTTACCCTATAGGATAATTGTATAAAATAAAATTTTATAATAATGTTTGAGTAATAATTAGTGATGGTGAAATTGATTTACAAAATATTTCATATAATATAGTTTGAGCAATAATTAGTGATGGACTTTTGTTATTTAGTGTTTTACTATAAAAAATATTAAATATATTTCTTTTATGTGCATGTTTTGTTATTTAGTTAAATAATAAAATTTATTAAAAGAGATTGTGTTTTTGAATTCTCTTGGTTTAAAAAAAAATATTTAGATGAAATTGATTATACATTTTTTTATTAGTATACGTGCGAAATTAATAATTTTTTATGTTCTACCTGTAAAATATAATAAAACTAATTATTATATTAGTATTATTCGTTATTCACCCGCTACTGTTTTGTTATCCGATAATTTTAATCTTACCGTAAGAGTAGAGTAGGGTAAAGTTAATTCTTAATGGGTAGGGTATGAATAAGATCAATTCTTAGAGTATGAGTATGAAAATGTTTCCACCGTACCCGTATCGTAGCCATTGACACCCTTAGCTGTGTGAATCCTCTTCTCTTAACATGTACGGGCCCACCGCTTCCTAGAACTTCCGTACGGATATCAAAATTTGACCTTCTTTTTGGAACTACTTGAAAAGTCAATTCGTTTGCGCCTAACTTCTAAAATTAAAATTTCTTTTAGTTGTACTTGTCCTTGGCTCATTACATCTAATACTTAATCCCCCTCCCTCCCTGTTATTAATATTGGAACTATATATTATGTTTGATGGTACGTGTAACTTATCCCACAAGATTCTGGCTTTTAGCACAACTTCTAGATTTACAAAAAAAAAAAAAAAAAAGTCAAGGTCTCTTGCATACATATATAGAAAGAAAGAAAAGATAGAAAAGATTAAATTCCTGAGAAGCTTCTGTCCCTTGATTGTCTTTTTGGTTTGCTTAATTCCGTTCATATCATTTGCTAATTAAGACTGATGAGTATATACAGTTTCAAGAACATTTTTTAATTGAGAATCTAATCCACGCTCAATACAGCTCTCCCTAGCTAGCTAGCTAGTCAATGAACTTGCGCCATGTTTCCTCTTTTATGAGACAAGTTACAAACCAGTTTGTGCTTTTTATGAATTATATTTTATATACAAATTATCTCATAGAAAAAAGAGATGCAGCGATTCATTGACCGACAAATACATGATGCAGAGGCGGCTCTATTTGTATAGAACAGTGCTTTTAAATGCGGTTTTGTTCATGCATGCAGAAGATTACTGCATACCGTATATGCGGAAGTACATATGCAGTCTTATTATTATGAGTTGTTCAAAAAAATATCATATAACAAAATTAATTTATAAAAGAAGAGTGTTCTACTCTAATAGTTTGTGCTCCTCGTCACATTCTCATAGGTCATAGGTTCAATTATCTCCTAACAATGAAATTTTGAAAAAAAAAAGGCTTAAATGTCCGTCAATTAATATAAAAAGAGTCTTACAAAAGCAGAACAAAATGTAAAAAAAAAACATAACTACCCCAGAAAACCCTGATTATCTGTAGGTCTCAGTAGCGCACCCAACATCATTAACCAGATACTTAATCCTTGGATTGACCCATCCAAGGGCAGTATCAAAGTTTCAGCTGCTTTATTTGTAAAACATCATTGATCTAGGTATAAACTCAAGTACAACCAACCTAAAACCAAAATAACAAAAGGCACTAAAAATATGTGCCTGCAACAACAAGATATCAGTAGTCAACCACAGTTGTGCCAGAATAACAAAAGCAATATAAGGCACTAACAAGTGTGCCAGCAACAAGTATTGCATGGAAGCACTCCATGATTATTACAACCAAGCAAACAAAAAGAACTAAGAAGCAGATAAAAGGGTGTGAATGAACTGTCATGTGATAAATCACTCCTAGGTACCTAATTGCCAAGCAACAGTGGTACCACTGGTACCAATGTTCATTTCAAGATACTCAGGAGCTCAAAGTTGAGTAAATTGCACCATGTTAAAAATAAAAGATGATAGGAAATGATTGATCTCAGCTATCCATCATTGATCAAATTAGATTAGAGTCATAAAAGTAGAATAAGAACTGTACAGTACCAACGGTACATTTAATAGCCGTTAGAGACTTTTTTTGTATAAATAGAACTTAGAAACTTTGTAACAGTAGACAATATACAAGAAAAAGCATTGATATCATTTTTTCTCCTCAGAATCAAAATTGTCTCATAATTCTCATAATTCTCAACATGGTATCAGAGCTTCAAGCTCGATTCTGATAACCCAAATATCCAATAACCCAACAAAGCTTCTGATAAACCTTCAATCAAACCAGTAAGCAGTGCAAGAATGGATCAATGGGGGCAGCAATCTCACGAGGCTACCAACCCATCGAAACTTTCTCCACAATTGCTAAATGGTTCGAATTACATGTCATGGGCCAAATCAGTCTCAATTACCCTTAGTGGTAGAGACAAAATCAATTTCATCACAGGAGACAACAAAAAACCAGAACCGGCCAATCCAAAGAGGATAACCGAAGCCGAGAAAATTCAAATCCGAAAATGGCAAAATGAAGATCATTATGTAATGTATCTTCTATATGGATCAATGGAACAACAAGTTCTCGATCTCTTTCTCCAAAATTGCAACATATCAAAGGAACTATGGGACAAAATCCGATCCTTTTATGGACAGCAAAAAAACCATTCTCATGTTTACCGTTTACAACTTGAAATTCAGCAAGAGAAGAAAGGAACAAAAACCCACTTAGAATATCTTGCTTCTTTAAAAAAGAAGTACGATGAACTTGATGTGTATCGGCCATTCACAATCGACCCAAAAGATCTCAAAAAACGAAAAAAAGAAGATCGAATTTTCTCGTACCTCGTGGGTCTTGATACAAGCTATGAGAATATTCGGTCACAAATCATCCGAGCACCCGACCTTCCCTCTTTCTCCGAGGTAGTCAATCAAATCCAACGAGAGGATTCCTTGCGGGAGGCCATGGGGGGTCCTCAAGCCAGCCATGGCGAAGGACACGAGCCCCACGGCCACGCCGCCCGAAATTTTGAGCCTCAAAATCATGCCGCCCGAAACCCTAGTTTTCAATCCCACCAAAATTGACCAAATCAAAAGGGGGAGAGATGCTCTCACTGCAAAAAGGACGGCCATAAGGCCGACAGGTGTTTTTTCCTTCACCCGCACCTCAAACCCAAGTGGTGGAAGGACGGAGACTCAAAGAAGGGAAAGGGCGACGGGGAAGAAAGAAGAAAAGAGAAAGAGTTCATGCGTGGAAGTGGCGGATTCACGTCTCAAACCGGATCCGGATCCAGTAATCTATCTGGTCCGACCGAACTGGGTGCAAACCGGGTTAATGAGGGGTTTTTCGCTGGCGGGTCAAGCTCAACCGGGTCAGGCGGAAATGGGTCAGCGGATCAACTGCAACAATTGCTCCAGCAGCTCTCTGTGCTGATTTCAAATCAAAATCCAGTTCAAAAATCCTGTGGTATTGTATCTAACTCAAAAAATTCTAATTTATTTAACCAAATAATTATTGATAGTGGTGCAACCGACCACATGTTTGGATGAAAAATTTCTTACCAATCAACAATTGCCAAAAATGATCAATATGTGGTAGTTGCCAATGGTATGAAAGAAAAAATAAATAGTATAGGTGAAATTATTTTGTGTAATAAAAAAATTAGTGATGTTCTATTTTTAAATTCTTTCCCTATTAACCTACTTTCGGTTAGAAAATTAACTCAAGAATTTAATTGTAAAAATCTTCTCTTGTAAAAATATTGTATTTCAGGATCGGGTAACCGGGGAGAAGATTTGTGAAGGTTTTCTCGAAAACGGGCATTATCTTTTGAATTTACAAGAACTAAAATTTTGTGCTTCGGCAAGCTCAATTAATTATGATAGATGGCATAAAAGACTTGGGCATCCCTCAGACAAGATTTTAAATTGCATCTTAGACTTTCCAAAAAACAATTGTATTAATTGTGATATTTGTAAAATGGCAAAACAAACGAGACTTCCTTTTTCACTTTCCAATAGTAAAAGTGAAGCCTCGTTTGATTTAGTCCATTCCGATGTATGGGGTCCGGCCCCAATTATTTCTTATAATGGATTTAGATATTTTGTTATATTTATCGATGATTTTTCTAAAGCTATATGGTTGTATTTACTTAAATCTAAAGATGAAGTGTTTGTTGTCCCTTAGGCACCACTAATTTCGAAAATAAAGAAATAATTGCAAATAAAATAAAGTAGATGAGTTTAGAGAAATTTGACACAAGGAGTGATAACGGAGTTCGGCTTAAAATGCCTACGTCTCCAGGGTGTCGCAACCGCTTCTCGGTGCGCCTTTCTATTACCCAAAAGAGAAAGGTTACAACTTGTGAACCGGTGAGCCCTTACAACCAACGAGAAGTCACACGGCCAACTTGAATCGAGAACGAAGTCTCTAAGTTTGAAATCTCAAGATGAACACTCAAGAACTCACTCTAACCTAATCTCACTCGAGATTAGTGAAGTGGATTTGAGGTTGTTTGAGGGATATTGAAGTTTTTGTTCTCACAACAATGGAGGAACTTGAGCTCACAGAAAAATAGCTTTTGAATTGATTAGGGTCGGTTGGCTTAAGTTGAGGAGAACCCTAAGGTTGTATTTATAGTGGCAGCTTTGAAATGAGTTTTCTGCCATAAAACGTCCCAACGTTTTGTAAAACGTAGAAAACGTTTTACATTAATTTAGTTCAAAAATTCAAATTTCTGTGAGATCTTCTAAAACGTCCCAGACGTTTAACAAACGTTGCAGAACGTTTTCCTCTGGAGATTTATCGACTAAAATGCTATTTTGAATTCTGAGAAATGAATTAAAACGTCCAGACGTTTTGACAAACGTCTGAAACGTTTTAGAGCATTTTTCAGCTTTTAATCGATCAATTTCTAGATCTTTTACACGAGGTAAAACGTCTGAACGTTTTGTTAAACGTTCCAACGTTTTGTCCCTGTGAAACACCATCAAAGCTACTTTACTAAATATAAATTTTACAATTTAAATTCTTGATAAATAACTTGATGATTCTTCAGTTCAAGCACTTTATATATTGCAATTCCAATCGTCTTGAACCTGCATACTTTCTAAAATAGAGAAAATCGTAAAATTCAATCATTGTATGTTTTGCAAATTAGTCAAATAGACTAAAAGAGAATTGCTTGAAACAACAATCTCCCCCTTTTGACGATTTGCAAAACATACAACGCAAGTAAGTGCATAAATCGATTTTTCCCAAAATTTAAAAATTTTAATTTCCCAATTAATCAATTTTTGCATGTCTTGCATTTTCTCCCCCTTTTGGAAATCGACGAAAGGGAGATAAAAATACATCAAATAACACAATTTGTAGTGCTCCCCCTCAAAGTATGCACTCCCCCTCAATTTGAGAATTTATGAATAATAAAATTTGAGGAGTATATAAGGTATCACAATTCAAGCATGCAAGATAGTAAATTTAGAAATAATCATGCAACCATCATTGAAGGGATTCATATCGATACCATAATTCAAAGAGTCATATTAATAGCATAAATATCCTAATAAAAAAGAATCAATTCATGCAAGATAAAGAGAAAAATAACAAGTTCAAGGCATAACATAACATAGCCACCATTTAGTGAATTTTAATTTAAAAGAAAGAGAGTTTAGAATGAGGGGTCATCGTCGTCATCTCCATCATTGCCTTCTTCATCGGTGTCTTCGTCGTCATCTTCGGAAGGAATATAAGCGGCACTAGTGGTCGCACCACTAGAAGCACCGTATTGTTGCACAAAGTGCCGAGCAAGTTCAGAGGTAGTGATATCAACATCATGAATGGCTTTGGTGTTTTTGAGACCTCGGTTTCGGATTTTGCGCGAATCTTCTTTCAAGACTCTAAGATCATTCTTAATCTCGGTAAAGTCATTGGTATTGGCTAATTGGTATTGTTGCATGTGTTGAATAATCCAAGCCAATTGATTTTCCGCTCCTTGAGGGATCTCACCTTGAGCCATTGGTGGTATCGGTGGCGGTTCATTTTGTACCGGTGGTTCTTGTTCATACGGATCCCAATATTGGTTTGGTAGGGCATTAGGAGCATTTATCCAATCATTGATGGGTCGTCCGTCGGGTCGAAGCATTGGTAAGCCTGATTCCGAATGACCTTTAATCCAACCATGTTTGGGTAGAACATCAACCAAATGGTGTGGTTCGTTACCAATGATATGACTTGAGACGGTTATGCCACTTTGACGAATTATGCGATGAATCACATGATCGTAAGGTAGAGTGGCAACAAAGCTTGTGAAACAAACGATCATGTGGCGGAGAATTATGTATGGGATGTTGAACCATTTTTCATCCTGGGAAATGAGATGTCGCATGTAGTACATTGGACCCCACTCTATGTTTGATTTGATTGTTGCTTTGGGTACGAGAATGTTGTTGACTAGGATAAAAAGCAAACGATGTAGAGATGGAAGATGTGATGCATAGAAGGGTCCACCGCCATGGTTACGGTGATCAAACCAGGTTTTGTAGTGATCGGCGGATTCTAAAGCTTGATCGGGCTAATTCCGAAGGAGATAGGTTTCTTCACCCTCATTTGACAAACCAAGCCAATTGGCCACATTCTCCAGAGATAGGACAATTTCTTGCCCGCATACATAGGATTTTACTAGAAAGGGTTCTTCGGTGAATGTGAGGTTGGAGTAGAAAGCTTTGGTGATTAGGTCACTATAGGGTTCATCACAAGTGAGCAACGATTCCCATGGCCAATGGTTGATATATTGAATAATTTTGTCATCTTTGGGAAATCGAAAGGTTACCGTGAATTTATCAAAATAGTAACAATTAGACAACTTCCTACCCGAAAATTGACCCAAGAAGTTGGTGTGAGCAATTTGAGTCTTAAAGAGGTAGGAGTTGGATCGAGAGATGGTGGTATCCGGTTCAATTTCAGTTCTACTTGATTGACCCGCATCGGTTCGGGCCCTTTTCTTTCTAATTGTATTGAGTTTTGCAAGTTTTGGAGCCATTGGTTTGAGAGAGAAATTTAAAGTTACCGATTGAAGAATGAAGCACAAATCCGTGAAGAGAACGACTCTACAAGCACAATGGTGAAAACGGATCGTTGATTGAGCGGTCGGATCGCTGGATTTGAAAAGGTGGTGAAAGTTAGGGTTTTGGTGGAGAGAGAGGAGGGAGAGAAACTTGGTTTTGAAACAAGAAATGGGAGGAGGGTTGAGATGAGAGAAGAAATCACTTTAGAATAGGTGATTTGGTGGTTTGTGGAGGCTAAAATGGAAGATGAAGGCGAAAGGTGGCAGAGAGAAGAAGAGAAGGAGAGAGAGAGACGGGTTAAGAAGAAAGGAGATAAAAAAAATCGCATCGGTTCGCAGCAGATTTTTAGAGGCGGCGTCGAAAACATCTGGGACGTTTAGAAAACATCGCAAAATGTTTTCCTCTGGACATTTGAAGATGAAAATTTTGATTTTGAATTTTGATTTTACGGAAAAACGTCCCAACGTTTAGGAAAACGTCTGGAACGGTTTATAGAATTTACTTGACTGAATTATGTTGGAATTTTGAGAATTAATATTCAAGAAGACGTCTTGACGTTTCACAAAACGTTCTCGACGTTTTGGTAGATTTATGTGGTGTGAAAATTCAGTAAAATGAAATACTGACAAACGTTCAGATGTTTACAGAAACGTTCAGACGTTTCAAGATATTTTTCATGCGAGAAATTTGAACAATTTTGGAAGATGGAAGAACATGAAATCGTTACAACGTTTTGTAAAACGTCCTGGACGATTTGCTTATTTTCTCAGGTGAAATTTTGGAGTTTTCGAATTGAGAAAAACGTCCTGATGTTTTATAAAACGTCTGCGACGTTTTAGATCATTTTGAGAAGTTTTTAACTGAGGTTCAAAAAAACGTTCCAACGTTTCAGAAACGTTTTGCAACGTTTCTCTCTGGCATTTTTGTCTTAAAACAAACTAATTAATTGCTATGCTTTCAATTGAAATTTTTCAGTCCTTAAATTCAAGCATGCCTAATTTAAACCTCAATTCATTGTGCTGTTGAGTATTTAAGGGCTTGGTAAAAATATCGGCAATTTGATTTTTGGTATCAATATGTATGAGTTGAACTTCACCTTTCTCAACATGATCCCTAATAAAATGATGCCTTATTTCTATGTGCTTAGTTCTAGAATGAAGAACCGAATTTTTGGATATCATGATGGCACTGGTATTGTCACACATAATTGGTACGTTGCGGAAGCGAATGTCATAATCATGTAAAGTTTGAATCATCCATAAAATTTGTGTGCAACAACTACCGGCCGCAACATACTCGGCTTCCGCGGTGGAAAGCGCAACCGAGGTTTGTTTACGACTCGACCATGAGACAAGTGATCCGCCAAGAAATTGACACGTACCACTTGTACTCTTTCTATCCATTCGGTCTCCGACAAAATCGGTATCGGTGTATCCTATCAAATTTAATTCTGATTGTTTACCATACCACAATCTCAAATTTAAAGTGCCTTTGATATATTTAACAATTCGTTTAACGGCTTTCAAATGCAACTCTTTGGAATTGGATTGAAACCTAGCACATAGACATACCGCAAACATAATATCGGGTCTACTAGCGGTTAAATAAAGTAGACTACCTATTATAGCTCGGTATTGAGTGATGTTCACGGGTGTGCCGCTTGGATCCGAGTCAAAATTTGCATTGATAGCCATTGGTGTTGGACTCGTCTTACTCTCGGTCATTCCAAACTTCTTCACCAACTCCTTGGCATACTTGGTTTGGCTCACAAAGGTGCCATCCGAGAGTTGCTTGATTTGGAGCTCCAAGAAGAAATTCAACTCACCCATCATGCTCATTTTAAATTCACTACTTATAAGAGACGAAAAACTCCTCGGCAAGTGCCGCATTAGTTGAACTAAAAATAATATCATTTTAGCCCTTGTGAATTTGTTTTTAGTTAGAAAGAAAATAAAAATAAATACACCATACCATACCCTTTGTTTTAATCTCCCCCATACACTTTAGCAATTTGGGTGATTTAGGGAGATTTGAAGCACAATATTACATTAGTTTAGTTTTAGAAATCCAAACAATATTTGCATTGTTGTTTCCTTTCCTAAACCTACATTCTAATGAGGAGTGACCAAGCTTACAACAATAATTGCAAAATGTAAAATTCGGCTTAGCACCTAATGCCGGACCCATTTCAAAACGAGTTTGGAAATGACTATTTAACTTTTGAGTTCGATTCCAAGAAGTATTTGAAAATCTATTTGAAAACTTGGATGAAGATTTTTTGTTTTTGTGTGAATCAAATTTATTGTTATATCGGGAAGTGATTCTTAATGTACTATTTCTTTGACTTCCATTTTGTGAATCATTTTTATCTTTTAATTCATAAAACCATCCATCGGGTCCCTTAAAGTAGATTTTGTTTGACCCTTGTGGTGTGAATGTATTTTTCAAATTACTATGTGCAATTTTATCCTTGTATTTAATATTATTGTTCCTATACATAAACGCGTGATTTTGTTTTCTAGAACCGTAATTCTTGGCATTTGAGTTTTGAAATTGTTTCCCTTGTGGAATTAATGTGCGTCTACCATTGTATTGAATATCATATTTATTCATGAAGTTTTTGCAATTGAAACCATACCTAACTCTATTTTGGTTATTTTTATCTTTTAAATTTTTATTGTATTCCATTTCTCTTGAGATTTTGAGCTTTTGACATCAAGTGAATGATCATTCTTATATCCAAAACCCGACTTATCATTTGGATATCATCGTTTCTCAAACATTCTATCCACTTCATCAAGATTTAAACTAATAGGATTAGTGGATTCAATTTGAGACCTTAGAGCCAAATTTTCGGTTTTCAAATTTTGTACTTTCACCTTTAAAATTTCTATTTCACCTGCATGTGATTGACATATGTTGGTCCCATTTGATTTTTGTAAATCCACAACTTTGGACTCAAGCTAAGAATTTTGGATCTTAACTCTTGAATGATATCATCTTTTCTAAGTGATATCTTATTGGATTTATCAAGAATGGTTGTTAATCTAATTTCCTCATTATGTGTTTGACCCTTATCCAATAAAGTGCTTGTATCAATTATACAATCACATTCTTCACCTCCTTCTTCTTCATCTGTCATTTCAATTTCGGACTCATAATTATTATTCTCAAGTTCTAGTGTTACCTCTTTAGAAAGAATTGTTGAGGCTTTACTTGTATCATCCAACTCTATGTTGTTGTTCTTAACATTCACCATCATCAGACTCTCATTATCATTTGCCATCAACACAAGGTTGAGATCTTGATCATCCATCTTTGTCTCAATCCGTTTAATCTGAGTATTTTCTGCATAACGATTTATTAGATCCTCCCACATTTCGTGGGCACTACTCATATCATCAATTAACATTCCAACAGATTCACTAACACTAGCAATTATATAATTTATTGCATAAATGTTATCTTTCTTTTCAAGTTTGGATTCAATGGTCAATTCATTTTTGTCATCAAATTTTGGTACAAACTCTTTTTCTACAATATTCCAAACCTCATGAAATTTTAGGTAGTTGATCATATTTCTTTTCCAATAACTAAAATTTTTAGTTGTAAGGCCAAAAATTGGGGGTTCCTTCACAATTCTATTTGGTGCCATTTTTATAGATCGATAAAACTCAAATTAAGTGAGTCTTAATTTGAGTAACGCGCTCTGATACCACTTTGCTGTCCCTTAGGCACCACTAATTTCGAAAATAAAGAAATAATTGCAAATAAAATAAAGTAGATGAGTTTAGAGAAATTTGACACAAGGAGTGATAATGGAGTTCGGCTTAAAATGCCTACGTCTCTGGGGTGTCGCAACCGCTTCTCGGTGCGCCTTTCTATTACCCAAAAGAGAAAAGTTACAACTTGTGAACCGGTGAGCCCTTACAACCAACGAGAAGTCACACGGCCAACTTGAATCGAGAACGAAGTCTCTAAGTTTGAAATCTCAAGATGAACACTCAAGAACTCACTCTAACCTAATCTAACTCGAGATTAGTGAAGTGGGTTTGAGGTTGTTTGAGGGATATTGAAGTTTTTGTTCTCACAACAATGGAGGAACTTGAGCTCACAGAAAAATAGCTTTTGAATTGATTAGGGTCGGCTGGCTTAAGTTGAGGAGAACCCTAAGGTTCTATTTATAGTGGCAGCTTTGAAATGAGTTTTCTGCCATAAAACGTCCCAACGTTTTACTTTAATTTAGTTCAAAAATTCAAATTTCTGTGAGATCTTCTAAAACGTCCCAGACGTTTAACAAACGTTGCAGAACGTTTTCCTCTGGAGATTTATCGACTAAAATGCTATTTTGAATTCTTAGAAATGAATTAAAACGTCCAGACGTTTTGACAAACGTCTGAAACGTTTTAGAGCATTTTTCAGCTTTTAATCGATCAATTTCTAGATCTTTTACACGAGGTAAAACGTCTGAATGTTTTGTTAACCGTTCCAACGTTTTGTCCCTGTGAAACACCATCAAGGCTACTTTACTAAATATAAATTTTACAATTTAAATTCTTGATAAATAACTTGATGATTCTTCAGTTCAAGCACTTTATATATTGCAATTCCAATCATCTTGAACCTGTATACTTTCTAAAATAGAGAAAATCGTAAAATTCAATCATTGTATGTTTTACAAATTAATCAAATAGACTAAAAGAGAATTGCTTGAAACAATAGTATTTAATTGTTTTCAAGAATTTCTATGTCTCATAGAAAACCAATTCAATGCTAAACTTAAAATTTTTAGATCGGATAATGGAACCGAATTTGTAAATAAATTGTTTATAACTCTTTTTAAAGAAAAAGAAATTATACACCAAACAACATGAATAAACACTCCCGAACAAAACGGAGTGTCGGAAAGGAAAAATAAGCATTTATTGGAAATGACTCGTGCATTATTATTTCAAAATAACGTTCCAAAATTATATTGGTCGGATGCAATTCTTTGTGCTACTCATCTAATTAATAGACTACCTAGTGCTACATTGAAAAATAAAAGTCCAACCGAAATTCTTTATCAACAAAAAAAGAATCTTGATTATTTGAGAGTTTTTGGTTGTGTATGTTTTGTTCATATTAAAAGGAAAGACAAATTTGATTATATGTCAACCAAAGCTATTTTTTTAGGGTATTCATCCTCAAAAAAGGGTTACAAATGTTATGACCCAATTAATAAAAAAGTTTTCATATCTAGAACTGTAATATTTTGTGAGGATGAACCATATTTTAAAAAAAATAGAAATTACCAAAGGTACACATGAGAATAGAGTAAGGCCAAGTATGTCCTATATATATGATCTAGATTTTATACCAAATATGGATAGTGAAATTGAGACGAATAATAATGAAGAAGAAATGAATGACAACAATAATGATAATGATAATAATAATAATAATGATAATAATGAGGAAGAAGAAAATACCATGGTACGAAGGTCTATAAGGGTTCGTCAACCATCTACCAAACTTAGGGATTTTATAACCTATACGGTACAATACCCCATACAAGACTTTGTATCATATGAAAATATCTCATCTAATTATCGTGCATTTCTTACCACTATTGAAAATGAGATTGAGCCAAACAATTATAAAGATGCTATAACCAACCCGGTATGGTGCAAGGCCATGAAAGAAGAATTAAAGGCTCTTGAAAAAAATAATACTTGGGTAATTGTTCCATTACCCAAAAACAAAAAACCCGTTGGTGTAAATGGGTGTACAAAACCAAACTTAAAAGTGACGGTTCCCTCGAACGGTATAAAGCTCGATTAGTGGCCAAAGGATATACTCAAACCTATGGTATAGATTACAATGAAACATTTGCACCGGTTGCAAAAATGAATACCGTTAGGATTTTATTTTCTATTGCGGTAAACAATAATTAGAATTTATACCAAATGGATGTAAAAAATGCTTTTCTTCAAGGAACACTTGAAGAAGAGGTGTATATGACACTACCACCGGGCCATGAAATGGAAAATATTTCTAATATAGTTTGTAAGTTAAATAAGTCAATCTACGGATTGAAGCAATCTCCTCGGGCATGGTATGGCAAACTAAGCTCATATTTAATTTTATGCAATTTTAAAATTAGTAGTGCCGATCACTCTCTATTCACCAAAATGGAAGGAAAGAATACAACCATTGTATTAGTATATGTTGATGACCTAATAATTACCGGAAACAATTTTGAGGAGATAAAAAAAATTAAATCTCAATTAAAAAATAAATTTGACATTAAAGATCTAGGATACTTAAAATATTTTTTAGGAATAGAAATAACTTTTTCAAATAAGGGTCTCTTTATTTCACAACGAAAATATACTTTAGACTTATTAAAAGAAACCGGTAAATTCGGGTGTAAACCGGCCTCTACACCAATTGACACCAAATATAAATTAAACACCAAGGATGGAGAACCTTTAGAAGACATAAATCATTTTCAAAGACTCGTAGGAAAATTAATTTACCTTACGGTAACCCGTCTGGATATTTCTTTTTCCGTAAGCCAAATTAGTAAGTTTATGCATTCTCCAAGAACACCCCATTTGGAGGCCGTAAATAGAATATTAAGGTATTTAAAAAGGAATCCCAGAAAGGGAATAAAAATGATGAATAATAATTCTAACGAAATATGTGGCTATTCCGATGCAGATTGGGCCGGTAGCTATGATAGAAAATCCACCACCGGTTTTTGTACATTTGTAGGCGGGAATCTAGTCACATGGAAAAGCAAGAAACAAAATGTCGTGGCTCGATCAAGTGCGAAAGCGGAGTATCGGGCTATGGCATCCACCGCAAGCGAATTAATATGGATTAAGCAATTACTTAGAGACATGGGTGTTAAAATTGATCAACCTATGAAGATGTATTGCGATAATAATTCCGCTCGACATATCGCCTCGAATCCGGTATTTCATGAGAAAACGAAGCACATAGAAGTGGATTGCCACTTTGTTAGAGAAAAAGTCTAAGCTAAAGAAATAGAGACACCGTTTGTATGTAGCAAAGAACAACTAGCGGATGTCTTTACCAAAGGATTGGACCCGATGCATTTCAAGACTATCACTAGCAAGCTAGGATTGTACGATATATACCTTCCTAGCTTGAGAGGGAGTGTTAAAAATAAAAGATGATAGGAAAGGATTGATCTCAGCCATCCATCATTGATCAAATTAGATTAGAGTCATAAAAGTATAATAGGAACTGTATAGTACCAACGGTACATTTAATAGCCGTTAGAGACTTTTTTGTATAAATAGAACTTAGAAACTTTGTAATAGTAGACAATATACAAGAAAAAGCATTGATATCATTTTTTCTCCTCAGAATCAAAATTGTCTCATAATTCTCATAATTCTCATAATTCTCAACACACCACATGTCTTTTTTAAGTCTTTAACCAATAATCCAATAAAGAGCAAATTAGTAGGAGTATTTGTCTAATGAAAGGATTACTTTTATTGTCAAAACAAATGAAATTTCTAACTCTCCATGTGGTCCAACGAACTGCACTAACTACCATGAGCATTGCCTCCCTTTGTCTAAGAGGTAAAGTCATGGCCAATTGTTGAATATTTTCCAAAGAAGTCTAATTACGAAAATAGTGTTGGAACTGACCCATCCAAAATCAAATTTGAGACAAGTAGGGACAATTAAGAAAAAAGTGTAATGTTGATTCTTCTATGACAGAAATAACACATAGTATCACCTTGTCATTTCTTTTTGCTCAACATTGTTTTTGTTAGAATTTTGTTTCGAAACAGTAACCACATAAACATTTGCACTTTATTAAGTGGTACTGGAACCTGCCACTACAGTGAGACATATTGGACCTATTTCTCCCAAAAAGGAGAAAAAATTATACAAAGATGAAGTTGTAAATTGACGTTTGGAATCCCATTTTCATAGAGGAATATCTGAAGTTTTGTAAGGCCAACACATGGAATTTGTTAGAAACTTACTAAAGTCAAGTGTATATGTCATATTTTTATACATTATAAGCATTGATATCTTTTATACTCTAAAATTGACCTCTCGCACGGCACGAGTATATAACCTTCGTATTGTTTTTCAAATAATTTTTTTATGTGGAACTCATATAATTGAAATTTTCGTCTCTTAGCTGATAACATGAATCAAATCATGAATAAAGTGCTATTATAGATATTAATTCTGTATTCAGAATTGTCCCCATATGCATCGCTTTCATCAGTAAAGATTAATTGTCACTTTCGTTTCTGTGAACACAACGTCGACATAAAGATAACTTAAAGACGCATGAAAAGCACATCATCTGAAAAATGAGGCAACTGCATCAATTCAAAGCAAAATTCTTTTTTTGAATGTTGGCGGTAAAGATTGCCGCCAACGATATATTGAATAAAAAGTGATATTTACAATTTCAAAGCAAAATTCTAAAAGCCGTCCATTGTATTAAAGTATATAGCAGGTTACTGTATGTATCATGTCTGTTATACACTTATAGACGCCTTAGTTAGTTAACTTGGGTTAATATATAACATAATATATATTAAATTCCACACAAGGCCACAAAAAGAGCGCCATAGCAAATCCATAATTCAATAAGTCAATTTCAATCATACATCAGCTATACATACATACATACATACATACATACATATCTACTGAGGTTTGTCTCATAATCCGGACGACGTGCCATTATTTGATTTTCCAAAGTTGGGCTGGCTTACACTTAAGCTTTTCCTTTGAACCTTTTGTCCCATTTACATGGAGTTCTTCTTGTCTCTTCCATTCCATTGCCAATTTCTTTTTCTTTCTTTTTTTTTGAGGGAAAATTTCATGTATACCCCCTCCATATATTGCTTTTTTCCATTGGTCCTTTTACTGCCTCAATTGACTCAATTGAATTTTCAAGGGAGAAATACGAGATTTCCATGTTCTTAAATGGTATATATGAAATTTCCCATATAGAAAAAAAGTTATATATTCTCTTGTCTCAAAAAAGCCCATTTTAACTAATAACTACCTCTGAAAGCTTGGTGGTGCCCCATTGCCCATTTCGGGGACCGGGGACGTAGGATTTTTTTTAAAAACCATAATTAAAATAATTAAATTTAAATAAACAACACGATTGCGCTCAGAATTACAAAAACCATCAATACCGAGATGCCAATTCGGTCCGATCGCATTTTTTTCCTCCGGACCGAATTGGCATCTCGGTCCCCCCTCATTTTCATCTGTTGCGCAGCCTGCGCCACAGAAAATCCAACAAAAAATCCGGACCGATTTGGCATTTCGGTCCGGAGGGAAATTTTAATCGGACCGAGATGGCCACTCGGTCCCGATATTTTTGTTACTCAGCGCAACTCCCTTCCCTTCCCTTCCCTTCTCCCTTCTTCCTTCTTCTCTTACCCGAGGCTTCTTCCTCTCCTCTTACCCGAGACCAAACAGAAAAAAAAAAATTTTAATCCCCTCAACTCTTCATCATTTTTTATTCTAATCACATATTTGAGTATAGTTTTGAGAGAAGAACAAGAAAAGCTTCAGATCTACAAGTTTCGTTAGGTATGTAGTTAAATTTTTTATTTGAAAAAAATATCCGAATTTTATAATTTTTTCTAGAATTATTTAGTTTAGTTATAGAGTAAATTAGTTTTTTGTAGTGTATTGTAGTGTAATTTCATGTATTATAGTGTGAATTTTTAATTTAGAAAAAAAAACCGAATTTTAATTTTTTTTTGTAGAATTATTTAGTTTAGTTTGTATGTAGGGTAAATTAGTTTTTTTAGTGTATTGTAGTGTAAATTTAGTGTATTATAGTGTATTGTAGTGTAAATTAGTTTATTTTAATGTTATTTATTTAGTGATTGTAGTGTATTTTAGTGTATTGTAGTATAAATAAATTGTATAAATAGTTAAAGTAATTAGAGTAATTTAGTGTAAATAAATTTAGTGTAAATAAATTTAAGTGTGAATAAATATTTAGTGTAAATAAATTGTATATAAATTGTATAATTGTTTAGTGCAAATAAATTTAGTGTGAATAAATATTTAGTGTAAGTAAGTTGTATAAAAATTGTATAAATATTTAGTGTAAATAAATTTTATAAATATTTAGAGTAATTTAGTGTATAAATTTATTGTATCTAGTGTTTAGTAATTGTATAATGATTTGGTTTGCATGTAGAGTAATCTTGGTCATAGTTTTTTTTTAAAATAAATGTAGAATAATTTAGGCTTTTTTTAGTGTAATTTAGGCTTTTTTTAGTATAATTTAACTAATTGTAGGTTTTTTTAATTTTGTATGTAGAGTAAATTAGCTAAAGGAATTTTTGATTTGTTAACTAATTGAAGTTTTTTTATGTTGTAATTTTATTTATATTGTAGAGCAAAATGGCTGCTGAACAACCCTTGTTACAACTGCCTCCTGAGCAACACAAGATATCGTTGGTGAATACAACGGTATTTGTTTAATATCGGATTGGATTTAAATTTCAAAATAAACTTGGAAGTTTAAATTAATTTTTGTTCTTTACATTATTTTGCATGAAATTATCGTTCCAACCTGTTCGTTCACTGCGTCCTGGTCCTCGGCAAATGGGCATTCATTACCAGCCTCGGATGAAACAAGGTTTGGTGTATTTAGGCCTGTACCAGATGAAGGTTTGTTAATTTTATTTGGGTTCGGCTTGATTTTAGGCGCGTACAAATCATATGGCCAATTTTCTGCGTTGCCGAAGCTGTGAAACTCACCTCTCCATGTGTTGACATAATTTTCAACGCTATAATAGTGACTTACATATCTCATCGGATCTAGATGTCTCTTACAGCACACCGCCAAGACGTGGTTGCAGGGAATGCCAGTAAATTACGGTTTCTGGCAGTCACAAACAGGCATTCCCTGCTCCCCTTCTGGAAATCTAACTTCGTACTTCATGTCTCCATTCACCCCCCTACAATCAATAAATCATGCTATTTAAATATTACAAATTGAGAAAGTTATACTAAATTTAAGTAAATATCGACATACCGTTCTTTGGGTTCCATCATGATCGACGACCTCGTAGACGGGAAATTCACCACCCATTGGTATCACTCGGTGCTCCTTTGCTTTGGCAATCCGATGTTCTAACGCTGACATGATGTTTCCTGATAATCTCATTCCATTTCGCCGCCAATTTCGAGCAACCGCACCTCTTCTGACATACCAATCCACAACTTTATAGAATGTGCGATCAACTATTGCCGTTACAGGCAGTTGGCGAGCCACTCGGAAAACATTGTTCAATGATTCTGATCTGTTCGTAGTCATAATACCCCACCTATTCGGGCCTCCGTCATGACATTGTGCCCATTTATGGAGTTGCAGAGGCTCTTCTTCGAGATTTTGCAACCTTTTACCACACCACATGATGTACTGGTGAGTAGTAATACTCCTACCTTCTATCATTTCCATACCCTCATCAAACCTCCAAGGTTTCATCTTACCCACAAACACAGTGAAAATTTGTTCAATTACTTTGTCCTAGCACAACTTGTACACATTCGCCGCAATATGATGAGCACACAATCGATGAACTGCTTCACCCCTCTCCTCAGACCACCCTAAATCAGGTCGATCAAACACTGAACGGATTGCAGCATGCTGGTCTGATATAACACATACCCGACCGGGGCCGACAACATCTTCGCGTACAAATTGCATAAACCAACCCCAATTTTCTGAAGTCTCCTCTTCCGCAATTCCGAATGCTATTGGCAGTAATTGCTGTTCTGCATCATAAGCGCATGCCATGAATAGTTTTCCTTTGTACCTGCCGGATAGGTGTCCAGCATCTACACTTATAACTGGTCGGAGATATGGCCAGGATTGAATGCATGAACCGAAAGCCCATGCCACACGGATGAAAATATGTTCGCCCAACGTTTTAGATGGTACGTGCTCAATTTTGTATTTTGTACCTGGGTTATACCTCTGGATTGCACCGAGCATAGAAGGTAGCAGTTCGTAAGCTTTTTCCCAAGAACCAAATAAATCGGCAATAGCCAGCTCCCTCCCTCTCCAAATCTTGATGTATGAAGGCTCAACCGTTTTGTACTCATGTCTAACTGTAATTCGACATGCTTTTATTGACATCTCCAGGTCCTCCTTGAGACCCGGTTTGATTATATCTACAATCATCCTGGCAGTCATCTGACGACTGTCTGCTGTACATGCAGTACTGTAACAATTGTGCGCGTATGAGTTTGTTGCAATTGTCCAATTGCCCATCTCAGTGGTTTTTGCGTATACCCTCCAAGGACACCCCTCCGCTGTACATACAACCACATATCTGTTACGATTGGTCTGGGTTTGTTGTATTTCTAAGTTATTCTCCATGGCATATCTATTCAACTTCGATTTAAGATCAGCTTTGGATTCAAATATCTGTCCCACCGAAAATGGACCGTCGATTCTGGGTGGATGACCAAAAAATGCTTCATCCTTGTACGGCATCGGCACATCGTCATGAAATGCCGAACAAGGATGCTGCAATCTCCGATTAATAAAAGGAATAGACGATTGCCACTCCTTACTTCTTCCAACCTAATTTGATCCTCAATTTCGGCCATTTCCTCTTCCCCGACAACCGGGTCATGAGGGTCAGAGCTTGTTTCTGAGTCAGTATCATTATTCAAGTGGTCAAAATAATTCTGCAAATCAACCGGGGGTATTTCGGGGGTTTCATCACAATGTGCCGGTGAATTAGTCACCGGTATGTCTCTGCTAGTTCCGGGTACACTACCCGGATATGGGTCATAATTGGTCTGACTAACAACTGGTACTGACTCAACCACTAATTCAAGAAGTTTAAAATTCAGTACCGGAGTGGCATTCGCAAGCACCATATACCAAATCGCTTCGTGGTCTATGTTGAACAACTGGTATTTTTCTGCTGAGCCAGGTGGTGTTGTGTTCAAACGTGCGCTGATTGTCAGATCGAACCGGCTAGGTAGCAAACGAATGCCAACATATATCTGTCTTCTTAGCTCATCAATACTAGTTGAGTTAGTAACAGGAAATGTACAGGTCGGTGCGTCTGTAATTTCGCGTCTGTGGTACACATTTATTAATACTTGAGACATTTCCTGAACAAAAAATTTCACGATTAACCTTCGATAATTTTTAATTTTACAGCAAAAAATATGATCATAATTGAAAAAAAAACTTACTACAATATTCAGACGAACGCTAGAGGCACAATGCAGGAGCCGATCTGTAATTTGGAAAACTGGAATTGTGCACAATGGAGAGGCATGAAGCTCTCAGGAAGAAGGTCTCGGAAAGAAGGAGCTCTGTCTCTGTCTCGCAAAAAAAATGAAGGAGAGAAGGGGATTGTATTGGATAGAAAATGGTCTGGGACCGAGATGGCAACTCGGTCCGGCCAAAAAATCCTCTGGACCGAAATACCATTTCGGTCCAGAGGGGACCACACGATCGGCCGCATGGAAAAAAGTGGATTTGTTGTGAAAAAGAGGGGGACCGAAATGCCAATTCGGTCCGGAGTAAAAAAATTCGATCGGACCGAATTGGCATTTCGGTATTGATGGTTTTTGTAAATTCGCCGTAATCATTCCGTTTATTTAAATTTAATTATTTTAATTATGGTTTTTAAAAAAAATCCGGGGACGTAGGCGAAAAAACTATGAGAAACGTTCACTTGCGTTGTAGCTTTACGTGCAACGAGTTGAATAAATATCCTACCAATGGCGAAGCCAAATCCAGAAAAACAAATATTGTTTCATTTTTTGTTGTTGGGGAGTGTAGACCGTTGGATGAGTTAATCAGACGGCTCAGCTTAAACAATCATTTCCCATTTTTGTATGTATTTCTTCCTCGAGTAAGACTTAAGTGCTATGAATAGCATAAAGTTTTCTGTGCTACAGATTCAAAAACTTGTCATATAAATTTTACATTTCGATCTAAGTAGCTCAATAAATTAGTTATATAATGAACTTGTAAAATACTAAATTTTACTATTTTAATTTATTTATCTATATTTTATTATTTATGAATGATGGCAAAACATGATCTAAAATATTGACAATTTTTTTTTATTTTTAAGTCATTTTTTGTCATCTTTCATAAATCGTAAAAATATTAAAAAAATTTCAAAAATAGTAAAAATTATTATTCTACAAGTTCATTATATAACTAATGTACTGAGCTACTTAGATCAAAGTTTGAAGTTTATATAACTAATGTACTGAGCTACTTAGATCAAAGTTTGAAGTTTATATATTAGATTTTTGAGCCTGTAGCATGAAAGGCCTTGTGTTATCCATAACCCCTAAGGTCTAAACATTGGGATTTGGGATTAATGGAAATTAATTATGCAAATTAACGCTGGCGTGCCCGGCAAGGGCGGGGATTCTTCTCATGCACTTCACGTGCTTGCTTCTCATTCCATCTTTCTATATGGCCAGTCAATGACATGTGGGACCCACCAATTGTTGATATTTTTCTTTTTCTTTTTCTTTTTTTGAAAAAAAAAGAGGCAAAAACTCCGGACCGTTACTATCAGTATCAGTGACAGTGTTATGTTATGCTGATTAACAAAAGAACCCAATCATTTGTCACTATTTGTACAGTACAGCAACACCAAAACCTTTTTTTGTTTATTTCAATTTCTAATTTTCTATCCTAATTATATATGTCGACTTGAGAAAAAAAAAAAAGTGATGATCAGAACATTTCAGCAGTTCATCCAAAGCTCCAAACCACAATTAATTAATTATATACGCTCATGCATGTATCAAGCACTAAACACCTAAAAGCCCTAAGAAAAAATTAAAAATTAAAATCAGAATCATAAGGCGCATGCCAAATCATCTCTCCTGATCTAGCTAAAACTAGTATGGCATGGCATGGCATGGCAGCACGCACGGTGTCAACCGGAGGTACCGCACACGGATGCAAGGTTGAAATAATTGGCGCGCCGAAAGACAACGGCACACTCTGGCAGCTCGTCCAGCTCAGCAAAAAGTGCGTCGTCTTCCCCTGCTTGCAATCCAACACTCTCCTCAGGCACTGGGACCCCTAAAGCCGCCGCATCGATAGCCCCAAAAATTGACCCGTAAAGTAGTGAATCCTCAGCCTCAGGCGGTGATGTGGCACTTGGCGAACCCGACCGGAGATCAGAGAACCAGTAAAACTGATCGTCTAAGTTGTCAGGCGCAGTGATTAGATCGGTGAATTTCTCCTCCTTAATAATTGTCTCCTGTACCGGCTCTGGTTCCGGTTGCTTACTTGGTATTGGTATTGGTATTGGATCCTGTACAGGTGCAGCTTTGGAGGCATGATGGTGGTGATTCTTGGGCATCGGCCATGGATGGTTGTGTTCGAACGAGTAGGTTATGACGAGCATGCTGGGATCGTTTCGGCTCCGCTCAACCTGTTTCCTAGCCGGGCAACCCTTTGAGCTACTGCATCTGTAGTAACCCCTGATAAGTGATAATTAAGAGCACATGCATCTGTCAGTTTCTTAATTATTTTGATCAACTAGCTAGCTAGCTAGTTTAACTTAACTGACTGTGAAATTAATTAAGTACGTACCTAGGATAAGGGGAGCCTTTGATTGGCTTCTGGCCGTACTTGCGCCAAGCCCACGAATCGGACGGTGGAGCACACTCGCTGAGGCCTTTCGGCCGGTTTCCATCGGCATCTAGAAACGGCACCGAGACGACTCTCTTTTGTACTGACCTCCGACTGTTATTAATTATCAATTTTATCATTAAGCAAATTATATAAGCTCCATCATTAATTTATGAATGAATTAATTAATAGAGAAAATTGAATTGAATTGAATTGAATAATTAATTAGCTGAGTCTTGTGCACAGAGTGAATGGAAGTACCTTCTCTTGGGTGGAGGCTGGTCGGAGGAAAGGGAGGGTAAGGGGTGAGTGGGTGAAGAGAGCCTTGCCTCCTCTTGATCAGGATCAGACGGTGGGGAGTCGCTGCTACTGTACCCGTCCACCATGATTACATGCACAGTTCTAGCACAGCTCCAGTTAGGAATAGGATTACTCGCTCGCTCGTGTGGGTTTCTGTGAGCCGCACAAGCATCACAGAGAGAGAGAGAGAGATCTAGAGAGAGAGGGGAAGAAGGAAGAGGTAGTTGGATATGGCGAGGTGGGGGCAAATAAAGACAGATGGAGCAGTTTACATCCAACTATATATATATTTACGTATTTATATTAACATAAAAAGATTTTTATTAAAAAACAAGTTCAACAAGACAAGGCTGTCCCAATGAGCTAGCGATACCTATTCACATTAGATCGCTTCCGGATCCCCTGTATCAGGGGTTTGTTTTGTAATTTGTATTGCAAATTTGCAATTGATTTCTTATTTTATTTATGACGTTTTATTCCACTACACGGTGCCGTAGGTAAGGAGCCGCCACAGAAAAGCCAGAGTTTCGTTAGCCACCATATAATTGCACACTTTCATGTCCAAACGTGGAGGTGGGACCCACCTCGGGATTAAACAACTGGTGGCCGTGACAGTAACAGAGACCCCGCCCCAACCTTACAAGTTACAAACAATTCCCCAAAGATTCTAGATCGATCATCAAATTCAACACATCATATTTGAGGATTTTTTTTAAACAACGTAATTAAAATAATTAATTTTCAAAAAACAACTTGATTACTGTTTTTTTTACAAAAACCATAAAAACCGAACTGCCAATTCAGTCTGAAGGATTTTTATTTTGACCGAATTGGCAATTCGATCTATAGAATTTTCGGGGGTTGTAGGAACAATACCACAGAAAATCCGAATAGGGTACAATACCGAGTTGGCAGTTCGGTATAGTGTTTTTTTAGGCTATACCAAATTGGCAATTCGATATACCTATATTTAATTCCAAAACGAGACGCCTCGGCCTTCTCTTCTGCTTCCTTCTTTCCCCTACCCGAGACATCTCTCTTCTCTTCTCCTTTTCCTACCCGAAACCATAATTAAATTTTAACCCTCTTAAATCTTCATCATTTTTTATTTCAATTACATATTTGAGTATAATTTTGAGAGGACAACAAGAAGAACTTCAGATCTACAAGTTTCGTTAGGTATGTGGTTAAATTAATAATTTGAAAAAAAAATCCAAAATTTATATTTTCTTTTTTTAGAATTATTTAGTTTAGTTTGTATGTAGAGTAAATTAGCTTTTTTTAGTGTATTGTAGTGTAATTTAGTGTATTGTAGTGTAAATTAAGTGTATTGTAGTGAATTGTAGTGTAAATTTTTAATTTGAGAAAGAAATCTGAATTTTATATTTTTTGTATAATTATTTAGTTTAGTTTGTATGTAGAGTAAATTAGCTTTTTTTAGTGTATTGTAGTGTAATTTAGTGTATTGTAGTGTAAATTTTGTGTATTGTAGTGTAAATTAGTTTATTGTAGTGTAATTTAGTGTATTGTAGTTTAATTTAGTGTATTGTAGTGTAAATAAATTGTATAAATATAGAGTGTAAATAAATTGTATAAATAGTGAGAGTAATTTAGTGTAAATAAATTGTAAATAAATTTAGTCTAATAAATTTAGTGTAAATAAATATTTAGTGTAAATAAATTGTTTATAAATTGTATAAATATTTAGTGTAAGTAAATTGTATAAATATTTAGAGTAATTTAGTGTATAAATTTAGTATATTTAGTGTAATTTTAGTAATTGTAGAATGAGTTGGTTTGCATGTAGAATAATCTTGCTCATAATTATTTTTTAAAATAAATGTAGAATAATTTAGTCTTTTTAGTATAATTTAGACTTTTTTTAGTATAATTTAACTAATTGTAGATTTTTTTAATTTTGTATGTAGAGTAAATTAGCTAATGGAATTTTTTATTTGTTAACTAATTTGAGTTTTCTTGTGTTGTAATTTTATTTATATTGTAGTGCAAAATGGCTGCTGAACAACCCTTGTTGCAATTGCCTAATGAACAACACAAGATATGGATGGCGAATGCGAAGGTATATGTTTAATACCGGTTTGGATTTAAATTTCAAAATAAACTTGTAAGTCAGGATTAATTTTTGTTGTTTACATTTTTTTGCATGAAATTATCACTCTAGCCTGATTATGCACTGCGTCCTGGTCCTCTCCAAATGGGCGTTAATTACCAACCTCGGATGAAACAAGGTTTGGTGAATTTAGGCTTGTACCAGGTGACGGATGTGACTCATTGTTATGTTGATAAGGGGTTGATCACTGCGCTCGTCGAGAGGTGGAGGCCCGAGACGAATACTTTTCATCTTCCGGTGGGGGAGTGCACAGTGACATTGAAAGATGTCAGCTATCTGTGGGGCTTACCTATTACCGGTAAAATATTTTTTGTTACTAATTTATACTTTTGTTATTAATTTATATTTAATGCAAGTAATTTAGTGTAAATAAATTTTATAAATATTTAGAGTAATTCAGAGTAATTTAGAGTAATTAGTGTAAATAAATTGTAAATAAATTTAGTGTAAAAATGCTTCATCCTTGTACGGTATCGGCACATCGTCATGAAATGCCGGACAAGGATGCTGCAATCCCCGATTAATAAAAGGAATAGATGATTGCCACTCCTTCCTTGCATCTTGCATCCTAATATGATCCTCAATTTCGGCCATATCATCTTTCCCGACAACCGGGTCACCAAGGTCAGAGCTTGTGTCTGAGCCAATATCATTATTCAGCTGGTCAAAATAATTATGCAAATCAACCGGGGGTATTTCGGGGGTTCCATCACAATGTATGGGTGAATCAGTCACCGGTATGTCTCAGCTAGTTCCAGGTACACTACCCGGGTATAGGTCATAATTGGTCTGACTAACAACTGGTATTGACTCAACACTAATTCAAGAAGTTTAAAATTCAGTACCGGGTGGCATTCTCAAGCGCCATATGCCAGATCATTTCGTGGTCTATGTTAAACAACTAGTATTTTTCTGCTGAGTCAGGTGGTGCCGTGTTCAAACGTGCGCTGATTGTCAGATCGAACTGGCTAGGGAGCAAACGAATGCCAACATATATTTGTCTTCTTGGCTCATCAAGACTAGTTGAGTTAGTAACAGGAAATGTGCAGGTCGGTGCGTCTGTAATTTCGCGTATGTGGTACACATTTATTAATACTTGAGACATTTCTTGAACAAAAATTTTCACAATCAACTTTCGATAATTTTTAATTTTACAACCTAAAATATGATCGTAATTGAAAAAAAAAACTTACTGCAATCTTCAGACGAACGCTAGAAGCGCAATAGAGGGCCGATCTGTAATTTGAAAAACTTGAACTGTGCACAATGAAGAAGCACGAAGGTCTCGGGAAGAAATGAAGAACTCTCTGTCTCAGAAAGAAATGATCCAGAGATGAGAAGAAGAGTTTTTTTTGACAAAATTTCACTCTGGACCAAATTGGCAATTCAGTCTGGGCTAAAATTCACTCTGGACCGAATTGGCAATTCGGTCTAGAATTAAAAAAGCCCCTAGACCGAATTGGCAATTCAGTCTGGGCTAAAAGAGCCTCTGGACTGAATTGCCAATTCGGTCCAGAAGGAGTTACACGCAAGGCAACAGGAAAATGGTGGGGAACTGTGAAAATCCTCTAGACCGAATTGCCAATTCGGTCTAGAAAAAAAAAATCCTTCAAACCGAATTGGCAGTTCGGTTTTTATGATTTTTGTAAAAAAAACAGTAATCAAGTTGTTTTTTTTTTAATTAATTACTTTAATTACGTTTTTTTAAAAAAATTCCATATTTGAATCAAATTTAGCAGGTGTTATGTAAAGTTAAAGTTAGTAAAGATGTAGGGGTATATTTGTAAAGGTGCCTGCGTGAGATGAGTACAAATTCAGGGAATAATAATACTGAGTAGGCTCAGCTTAATTAATCTATTCGAAAAACGAGGCGAGATCCCGCACATGATCTCTTTCTTCTTCTCTCACCTTACTTCCTTAATTAGCTTGCTTAGGAGATGCAAGAGCCAAGAGGTAACGTGCATTTAATGTTCACAGCTTAAAAAAAGAAGAGAGAAAGCCTAGCCTCCTTTTTTATTCAACAAACTTTCGTAAAGACCCTGAATTTTTATTAAATACAATCCTCCCTCCATCTTCTAGCTAGGTATGGATGAAAATGATCCAACAAAGCTCCTGTACTAATATTCAATTTGTTACGAAAAATAAACAGATTTAGGTATCTTTTTGAAAAATTTATAAAATCATCCGTGCAATTTTATTTACATAATTAAAATACAGATACAGATACAGCCAAATCAGATGTGCTCCTCACTGCCTCCATGTGCTTATCAGAAGAGAGAGAGTTTTAATTTCTGGTGATGACCTAGAAGTGGTGAGGCTGGAGGGCGACTAAGGGAACACGGTTGTGTGGGCCCCATTCCTTGTCATCATTGGCATTGCTCAAATTATGCAAGAAGAAGAATAAAAAAAAAAATCTGTGAAAGAAAAACCATACCTTTTGTTCTCGCGTGCCACACGTGCGTTTAGATGGAGAGGGAGAGGGATGTCATCTTATTATGGCGGTGGTTCGGAGACAGATTCGTACAAACTTCCATTCCGGCCAAATTATTGGGAATTCAAATGCTTTTATGCTTTTAATGAATAAAACATCAAGTGTTAAAATGTAAATGCTTAATGCTCTCATTAAATATAACATGACTACATGAGGTGACGAGGACCAATCCGAGATCCACCGGGTCCTGATCCTTAAAGTAACTCAATCTTTGGGTTTTGGATCGAGACCGTCCGATTCGAATTCGTCACTCGAGATCATCTCGGTATTCGAATTCATCATCGGAATGTGTGCGCTCACTTGGGAGACGGATTTTCACAGATTCGAATCGGACGGTCTCGATTCAAAACCCAAAGATTGGGTTACTTCACTGGATCCGAATTCAGATCCATCCCGGGGACCAACCCAAGAACCATTCCGAGTCACACTCATATTCGGATTCATACTCACTTTGAGAAGCGTGCAGCTGCTATTAAATAAGAGAAAATGTTTTTGTACCCAATCTTCTTTACCACTTTTTATCCAACCTTATCAAATTATCTTCCAAACAGTCAAACTTCCAACTATCAATCTTCCTTATTTATTTTTCCAATCTCTTCCAGTTCTCTTTCTCTCTCCTCCAATATCTCATCTATAAAAAAAACTGAAAAGCTAAGAAATGAAAAATTTCCCGATCTGTCTGTCCGTGACTCCGAGCTCAGACTGCTCTCACCGCAACGGAGTCGGCGCGCCACCGCATCCTCCTCCTGATCGCTGACTCCACGGTCACAGACCTCGGCGGAGCAACTGGTTGCCACGTTCGTCAGCCGCACTTTACCCGATCTCCTCCTTGTTTGCTCCGATCACCAGACTCGAGGAGGTATATGCTTAACAGTTTGAGGTCTATGTTTAACAGTTTTACAGGATATATATGCAATAGTTTACAGAAGATATGCAATATTTACAGGGTCTATTATAACAGTCTTACTGATTTAAATTTCCAGTATTTATTTAATAGATTTACAGGATATATACAGTGCTTTACATGATCTATAGAAATTTTACAGAATATGTTTAACATTTTTAATAATTTAAATTTAAATCTCCAGTATTTATCTAATAGGTTTACATGATATATTAATCAGGTTTAAAGGTTTTGTATTGTATTTTATAGGATATATTTAACAGTTTTACATGATATATGCAACAGTTTACATGATCTATGCATTGTTTTTTTTTTATTGTTTTTACATGATATGTTTAACAGTTTTACAAGATATATGCAATTGCTCCTTTATACATGTCAGATTTATTTTGTACTTCCTTTGATTCAAACTTTTGACACTATCTATATGTTAAATATGAGCAAATTAAAATAATGTAAAATAAAATAGTCTTTTTTATCTTGCTGCATGCCTTGGTTAACAGGTGAATGCGATACTTGTTGAGATGGTGCACAAATACAGGCCAAAGAAATGGTCGACAATCGCACATGCACTTCTGAGATGTATCAGAAAGCATGGTAGCAGTCCAATAGCACAACATGTCCAGTACCTCCAGGTTTTACCTTTACTGGGCTTGGTTAGTTCAGTAATACCTTCATTGTTGGTAATTATGGGCACTACTATGGGCAGTTATGCCTTTTATCAAAAAAAAAAAAAATTGTAGGCAGTACTTAATATGTCACTGAGGTTTGTTCTTTGAAATCTAAGATACTTAGTAAGTTATCTGTATGAAATTAAACTATTCACTTTTTTTTTCTAATAAATCAGTTTTAATCTTTTTACATATAGCCTTCTAAAATTAAAAAATAATACAGGAACTGTTATAGAGAGAGTACAAGAGGCTCACCAAAATAAGAACTGTCCTATGATGCTGCTCTTTCCAGGTTAATTACTGTTCATTACTTTTTTTTCAATGCTTTGCATGGTGATCTTGAATTGAATTTGCAGCTTGTTGAGATGGTCTTAAATGTACAATATTTTACATGATATACTTAACAGTTTTATAGGATATATTAGTTATTTTACAGGTTTTATGCAATAATTTTCATTCTATTTATTTTATAGGATGCTTTTTGCGGTGGATGTTTCTACTATGAAAATCCATTATTACACCTCAGCTAGTGGTATTGGAGCATACATGAAATACCACTGGCACACCATCAGATGGCTAAACAAATTTCTTTCCTCGAGGACTTGTGAGCGTTTGTTTTAAAAAATTTCTATGCAACATTTTACATAATTGTTCAACTACTTTTTCAGGATTCTTTCAATGATTTATAGGATTAGGACTTGAAGTTTTTATTAATTTGTTGATATCATTTTTTTCTTTCAGCTAAACCAACTTGGAAAAATGTTGGTATTATTAAAGATGTATGCCCAAAGCAGGAGACAATTCAATGGACTGTGTAATTTTTATTTTGCGTTTTGTCTACAACCTGATCACCGAGATGCCTCTAACTTTCTCACAGGTAATTTTTACATCTGCGAGGTTTACAGTATTGAAGTTTTATAGTTTGTACATGTTAGTTTTATAGTTTCAGGTGTTAATTTTACAGTATTGAAGTCTTATAGTTCGCATGTTAGTTTTACAGTTTACATCTGCGAGTTTTACAGTATTGAAGTTTTATAGTTTGTATATGTTAGTTTTATAGTTTCAGGTGTTAATTTTAAAGTATTGACGTCTTATATTTTGCATGTTAGTTTTATAGTTTACATCTGTGAGTTTTACGTTATTGAAGTTTTATGAAAACTTATCCAATCTATAATCTTATTTATTTTGTTTTTTGCAGGATAATATTTCGAAAGAACGTGTGGTTTTAGCGATGAAGCTTCTCACTCATCCAAATAACGTTCACCAAAGGGTTATGAAGTAATTTCATTGTTTGTATGTTTGTGTGGAACAAATGTATTTGGTTGTTGAACAGGTGTATTTGGTTGTGGAACAGGTGTATTTGGTTGTTGAACATATGTATTTGGTTGCGAATTTTAGAGTATTGAAGTTTTATAGTTTGTATATGTTAGTTTTATAGTTTCATGTGTCAATTTTACAGTATTGAAGTCTTATAGTTTGCTTCTGTTAGTTTTATAGTTTACATCTGCGAGTTTTACAGTATCGAAGTCTTAATTTACATGATAGTTGCATATATAAATATTAATAAATGAAGAAAAAAAATTAAATTTTGATGCAAAAAATTTAATTTTGCATAATTTTAGGTGTTATTTGGAAATAACTGCAAGTTTGAGAAATGGTTCGATTTTAAAATTTTCTAGAAGCTGTCACTCTGAAAGTACAGCCAGTTGAAGTACAGGAAGTACATGTAGTTTGGCAGTTGTGAAAGTTGCAAATGGTTAGCAACAAACTTGGAACCACTTGCAAGAGTTGCTGGTTGTTAGAATTTTGAATTACGTATTATATATGATTTGTTATTGAAGATACAGTATTGAGTATATAATTTTACAAAATTTGCGCAAGTCAAATGACAGTTGGTTTGGGTAAAAACTGGGTACAACTCCTTGGGTACAATTAGTCACTTCCATTAAAGAATGACCTACTTTTAAGATTTACCATTTACATTTTCTAGAGAATATTAATTGATTGTTGCATTTCCTAGATAGTTATTTATGTTTCTTTCTTTCTATGTTTACATTTCCTAAGTACTCATTTATGTTTGCTTACTTCTATGTTGCAAATTAATTACTCCTTGTCGACTATAAAATGAGAGCTTTTGTAAGAGAAGAATAACTTTTGGATATCAATATATTTTCTGAGAGAGATTTATTCCCGCTTTTGCTACTTAGCATTCGTGTTTTCTAATTCCACTAAACAGAGTTCGAGACCTGTCACTAGCAGAGTCGAGTTCCGGGACCGAGATTGCATCAAGTGGTATCAAAGCACAGGTTCGACAACCACCTTCATGCTTGCGTGAAATTGTATCCCCGACAACTACCAGATTCGACAATGGTCGACCCAAACCTTATTGCCATCCTTGAACGGATGCAGCAGAACCAAACAACGCTACTTGAGCGAATATACAACAATCAAACCCAACTTATTACCACACTCATGCAACAATTAAATCCGACCAACAACCGAGAAGAAGAAAGGTAACAAGATCGAGATCAAAATCCTTCGATTCGTGAGTGGGATCGAAATTGGGATGGTGGCCTCCGAGTTGAGATTCCAAATTTCTCGAGAAGTCTTAAACCCGAAAAGTTCCTTGACTGGACCAATACTGTGGAAGAAGTCTTCGAATTGAAAGATGTTCTGCCTAAGAAACGTGTACCCTTAGTGACAATTTGTTTCCGAGAACGGGCATCAGCATGGTGGCAAAACTTCAAATATCGTCGCTATCTCGACAACCTTCTACCTCTGAATGATTAGAATGAGCTCAAGCGTGAGATGAACAGCGAATTTTTGCCGCTCAACTATCGACATACTTTATACCAGCAGTTTCAAATCTTTTCTCAAGGATCAAGGAGTGTGGACGAGTACTCTCAAGTTCTATAAACTGGAAGCTCGAAACCAGTTGAATGAGACGGAGGACCAGCGAGTTGCTCGGTACCTTCACGGGCTTCGCAACTCCATCCAAGATGCACTCGCCGTACACTCTTTCCACAATGTCTCTGAGGCACAGTCCAAGGCAAAAGTGTTGGAGCAACAGCAAACTCGTACTCGCAATTTAGTCCCAAGGTATACATATTCACCAAACCGTACTCAAACCGAAACTCCACTAAATTCGAATCTACTACCTGTTAACCCAAACAACAACCCAACTTCCTCACAAAACTGCACCCTACCTCTACTAGCCAACTCTCAACCACAGAACAACCGGAAGGCCAACCGGTGTCATAGATGTCATAATCTTGGCCATTACGCCAACGAGTGCCCCAAAGCTCGAGTATAGTATGTTACCGAGCATGATGAAGACTTTGAGGAGGATGTTGAATTATATGAAGATGAAGTCTACGAGACTAACCCCGATGATGTTTTTGGGGAAAGCCTAGTCACTAGGCGATTGTGCCTAGCTCCGCCAACAAAGGAAAACTGGAAGTGGCACGACATATTTAAAACTCACTGTTCGATAAATGGGAAGAAGTGCAACACCATTATCGACTCCGAGGAGGCCGTTAGAACATCATCTCTGATGAGGCCATTAGAAAGCTCAAACTTTCGACCTCGGC
Organism: Carex myosuroides; assembly: GCA_028015225.1. NCBI lineage: Eukaryota > Viridiplantae > Streptophyta > Magnoliopsida > Poales > Cyperaceae > Carex > Carex myosuroides. The sequence continues at coordinate 293,147 of CM051484.1, forward strand.
ACACCCGCATCCCTACAAGCTCAGCTGAGTAACAAAGATGTCGAAATTATGGTCAACCAAAGGTGCCAGTTTCAGTTCTCTATCCGACCACATTACTCCAATATTGTCCGAGCAGACGTGGTACCAATGGATGCTTCGCACCTTATTTTAGGTCAAACCTGACAATTCGACAACCATGCCGTATACGATGGCTGAAAGCACCTTTACACCGTGCAAATGGGAGAAAAGAAGGTACAAATCTCGCCAATTCAGGACTTTCCGAATATGAGAAAGACGGTATTTTGTGTACCAACAGAAGAATTCGAACAAGACCTAGAATAAAAGGGCATTTGCTTGATTGTTGCATTGACAATATTTCTAGAACCGAAGCAAAATAGCAAGCACCGTGGGTTAGTTGAACCAATCATAGCTGCTTATAAGGATGTCTTAGGCGAGTTGCCAAATGGGTTGCCACTATTGCGAGATATTCAACACCAAATCGACTTGGTGCCAGGTGCAACCTTACTGAACAAAGCACATTATCAGATGTTGCCGGAACAACACGAGGACCTTCGTCGACAAGTCCAGAAGCTTCTCGACAAGGGCTTTCTGCGAGAAAGCATAAGTCTGTGTGCAGTTCCCGCATTACTAGTTCTTTAGAAGGATGGGACATTCAGAATGTGTGTCGACAGCCGTGCCATTAACCGGATCACTATCAAATATCGGTTCCCCATCCCGCGTCTTGAAGACATGCTAGATCAGTTAAGCTGTGCGACTATCTTCTCGAAAATAGATTTAAAAAGTGGCTACCACCAAATTCGCATTAAGCCGGGTGATGAGTGGAAAACAACTTTCAAGACCAAAGAAGGTCTTTTCGAGTGGGTTGTTATGCCATTCGGCCTCTCGAATGCGCCAAGCACTTTCATGCGAGTAATGACTCAGGTACTTCGACATTTCCTTAACAAATTCTTGGTGGTTTATTTCGATGACATCCTCATTTAATAGCTGGACCAAAACTGATCACATCCACCATTTGCGTGAAGTACTCGAGATACTCCAAGCCAACCAGCTATTTGCCAACCCAAAGAAGTGCTCATTGATGGCCCCGACTCTCATTTTCTTGGGCTTTATCTTCTCGGCTCAAGGCATTAGTCCCGATGAAGATAAAGTGCACGCAGTACAAAGTTGGTTATGCCCGACCACCATTAGCGAGGTTCGCTCGTTTCTCGGTCTTGTAGGGTTTTACCGGATATTTATACAAGGATATAGCACCATCACCTCGCCAATCACCGAATTACTCAAAAGTAAGAATTTTATATGGACCAAGGAAGCTCGAGCCGCTTTCGAACAATTGAAAACAAGGCTCACACAAGCACTAGTACTCTCGTTGCCAAATTTTGATAAAGTGTTTGAAGTCGAGTGTGACGCCTCGATGATTGGGATCGAAGCTGTACTTTCCCAAGAGAAGAGGCCAGTGGCTTATTTCAGTGAGAAACTTGGTGGTCCGCGCATAAATTATTCTATGTATGATGTCGAACTCTATACTATTGTTCAAGCACTCCAATATTGGCGACATTACCTTCTCCTGAAAGAGTTTCTCCTCTACACCGACCACCAAGCTCTGCAGTTTGTGCAAAGCCAAAGAAAATTGAACACTCGGCATGCAAAATGGGTCATGATGTTGCAAGAATACACCTTCTCTATCGTGCACAAATCTGGGGCAAGCAACAAAGTCACAGATGCATTAAGTCACAGATTCAATTTGATCTCGTCAATGAAGAGTGTAGTTCTCGGCTTTGAAGAACTTCCCCGAGAATTGCGAGAAGATGCCAAGTTTGGACTGATAATCAAAAGCATGGAATTTAAGGCCCGAGATGACTATGTGCTCCAAGATGGTTACCTTTTTTTTGAAAAGTTGCTTTGTATTCCGAATACCTCGCTTCGATTCTTGATAGTTCAAGAAATCCACAAACAGGGGCATTTTGGAGCCAAAAAGACATTACATCTGACCCGAGAAATGTTTTATTGGCCTAACATGTCAAAATACATCAAGTTTGTTATTTCAAGCAATTCTCTTTTAGTTTATTTGACTAATTTGTAAAACATACAATTATCGAATTTTACGATTTTCTCTATTTTAGAAAGCATGCAGGTTCAAGACGATTGGAGTTGCAATATAGAGCGTTTGAACTGAAGAATCATTAAGTTATTTATCAAGAATCTAAATTATAAAATTATATTTGGTAAAGTAGCTTTGATGTTGATTCACAGGGACAAATCGTTGGAACTTTTAACAAAACATTCAGACGTTTATTTATGTGAAAAACATAGAAATTAATCGATTAAAAGCTGAAAAAATTCTCTAAAACGTTGGAGACGTTTGTCAAAACGTCTGGACATTTTAATTCAATTCTCAGAATTCAAAATAGCATTTTGATCGATAAATTTCCAGAGGAAAACGTCTGGCAACGTTTGTTAAACGTTGGCAATGTTTTAGGAACTCTCACAGAAATTTGAATTTTTGAAATAAAAGTTTTCTACGTTTTACAAAACGTTAGGACGTTTTATGGCAGATAGCTCATTTGAAAGCTGCCACTATAAATAGAACCTTAGGGTTCTTCTCTTCATTAATACAGCCGACCCTAACTTTTCAAAAAGTAATTTTCTGTGAGCTCAAGTTCCTTCATTGTTATGAGAACAAAAACTTCAATATCCCTCAAGAAAGTTGTTTGTCAAGCGATGCCAAATTTGCCAAGCTGCCAAAGGGACCGACACCAACCAAGGCTTATACACTCCTCTTCCAATCAACTGCACCTTGGCGAGATATTTCAATGGACTTCACTGTGGGTTTACTAACAACCCGCAAGAAGAATGATAGCATCTTTGTTGTCGTAGACCAATTCAGTAAGATGGCAGTCTTTGCAGCTTGCAAAACAACTATAGACATGTGTAAGGTTGTCGAACTCTTCTTTTCAAAATTATGCGACATCACGGACTGCCGGATTCAATAGTGTCGGATAGAGATGTGAAATTTATGAGCCTATTTTGGAAGGAAGTGTGGGCCCTGGCTTGGAACATCACTGAAGTATAGCACCACGTGCCACCGGTAAACAGATGGTCAGACCGAGGCAGTCAACAGAAGTCTCTCAAATATGCTTCGACTCAGGTAACTTCTTTTGGCACTTGGGACACGCTCTTGCCGAAGATTGAGTTTGAATACAACCGCTTAGTTAACCGCTCCTGGAGCTACGCACCATTTTATGTGGTGTACGGGTATCTTCCCCGAGGACCCCTCGACTTGCTACCAATGGACTGTCCGAAAATGAAATCCAAAATAGCTGAGACCCATGCATGCGATTTGCAAGAAATCCACGCACAAGTTCGCCAAAACTTAGAGAAATCATATGACTACAAGGCCCATGTGGATAAGAAAATGTGCCACATAAGTTTAAAGATAGGCGAACTCGTGTGGGTTTATTTGAGTAGGGAGCGATACCCGAAAGGCGATTACAATAAGCTCACACGTCGCAAATTTGGACCTTACAGAATACTCGCAAAATTTGGCGAAAATGCATACCGAGTCGAGCTACCTGATGACATGCATATCTCGAATGTGTTCTATGTGCGGCATCTCCATAAGTATCATGGCGAGAATTCAAGCTTGAGGTCAAGCTTTCCTCAACCCAGGGAGCATGACGAGGACCAATCCGAGATCCATCCCGGGGACCAACCCGAGAACCATACCGAGAACCATTCCGAGTCAGACTCAGATTCGGGTTCAAACTCGCTTTGAGAAGCGTGCAGCTGCTATTAAAGGACCTACTTTCAAGATTGACCATTTACATTTTGTAAAGAATATTAATTGATTGTTTGAATTTCCTAGATAGTTATTTATGTTTGTTTCTTCCTATATTTACATTTTCTAAGTAGTTATTTATGTTTGCTTACTTCTATGTTGGAAATTAATTACTCCTTGTGGACTATAAAATGAGAGCTTTTGTAAGAGAAGAAGAACTTTTGAATATCAATATATTTTCTGAGAGAGATTATTCTCGCTTTTGCTACTTAGCATTCGTGTTTTCTAATTCCACTAAACCGAGTTCAAGACCCGTCACTAGCGGAGTCGAGTTCCGAGACCGAGATTGCGTCATGAGGGTTGCAAAATAATATTTTCTTAGGAGGTAAATGTATATCATTTATTTTATTATATGAGAGGATGTAATTGGGCTGAACTTAATGCTATTTATTCTATCTCTCCATCTTTATTAAAAAATAGAAGAACAAGATTGATTATGGAGACTATGTTTTTTTTTTCTTTTTCTATGAAAGAAATAAAACAGAAACTCTGATTAGCTTAGCTAGATTTGGGTTTACATTCAACTAAAAGGTTCGCCAATTTTTTATTGTGATATTTTAGCATCCAAACAACTGGTTCAAGCTAAGTTGATCCACTTGATCATAACTCTCAATTAATCAATTAATTAATTAATTGTTAGTATGAGAAAGAATCGCCACCATGATTTAAGTATTTAATTAATTAAACACCTAATAATTCTATTATTTTACAATGTGAGATCTTATCCACTTAATTTCATCATGGTGGGCCCACAAAGAAAAAAATAATAATTCCTACAGTTGCACCTGCAGGTCGTATATAGAAATATTAACCAATTGAATTTGTCAAACAACATTAAAGCTAAATTTACTCTGCCAAGATATTATTTCCAGAATGTCACCGTCTCCAGTATAAATTAAAGACAAACCTTATTTACATCCCCACTTATCACTTAACCATATATACCGATTACATGTTATAAGTTCATAATTTAATAAACTAAGGGTATGTTGCGCAGACACATGGGCAGGAGAATGGACACAGGAACAGAAAAATTTTGAACTGATTTTTTATTGTTCACGTGGGAAAAAAAAATTCAATATGAGTAAATTTTTTTTTCCACGTGAACAGTAAAAATGAGAGTGCAGCCGAACATGTTCTCAAGGAATGCCACAATATTGAATAGTTATGTCACCATCACCAAAGCAATGCCCCAAAATGAATAAGTGCTGAGGATTATAAATCTTTGATAACTTTCTTTTCAATATCATTTCCAATTTATTATTGTCAAGATTATATTGACAGTTGGGATAATTTTTCTGCATCTAAAAAAAACTATTTATTTTCATGTTTTACTGGTTGTTTTGCTCTGATCTCATGTGAAAATATTGAACAAGGATTGCTCATTTGATCTGGTCAAAATGTTGTATTAGGCCAACAAGGTTGTGTACGTATATATTAATACGATTACATTACTGACATTAATTTCATCATTTTTTACTGTGATTTTTTTTTTTCATGAAATTTAATTGGAAAGAAATCATGCACAGTTTGGGGCTGGGATGAGATCATGAGAAGCAATAAAGAAGTCAAAACGGCTACGGAGTAAGAGCGATTCCTGCTCCGCATATTGCGATGATTCCAGAGCTAGTACTTAAATTAAATTGGATTAATATATAAAATGATGGTGTCATGGTGAATCATGGCATCACCATTCACCAAACCTGCTCCATTTTTTCCTTGTTCACCTGTTCAAAATGACAATTTAATATTTGTCGCCGTTTGGTTTCGTCAAATGGAGGGATTAATGAATTAATTGGAAGTTTCCTCCTCCTCCATGTCATTGTCAGCACCATGTGTCCTATCCGTATTAATTTATTGGGAACCTTTTAATGAAGTGTGTGTATTGGGAACCTTTGGCTCTTAGATCTATAAACCAAACTTTGGGAGCTTAATTCTTTTACAGATTTTGCTGCAACATATTAATTACTTGTTTGTTTATCTTATCTGTAAACAATTTGCGGGTTGACAAGGAGATGCACCCCAACGTACGTTTAGCAGAGCAAAAGCGTTATTTGTAAATTAAAATCCAAGGAACTTTTATTATTAGCCTCTAAATTATTATATTTCTGATTTTTTTTTAGTTTTAACATATCCTTCAACTATTATGACAACTTTATATATTTGGATCTTGATAATTGTCTCCGCATTCCTATTCCCACATTATCTCCGCACTTAACTTCCATAACTATCATGGGGGACCGTCTCCACACATTTTTCTTATATAATCTGTATTGTCTCCGCACAATTTAAAGTATTAATACCTATGAACAAAAATATTTATACCTATTCACGGAAATATTTATACCTATGCACGAAAGTATTTTAACGTAAATAATTGTCTCTCCAACCAAATCTCCCAAACTGTCCCTACACCATAAATACTTATGGGGACCACTCAAACTAAATTGGGAGGGGGACCAAACACGTTTTTTAAAATATCAATATTGTCATAACTATATGGGGGGGCGCAATACTTAATATTTTTTTACATATGGCATTGGATGACGTTTGAAAGTATTAATATCAAGTATTGAAGGTATTTATACTTATACACTGAAGTATTTATATATATAGTAGAACTAGGGTGTTCTTAAGTTCACCAAGTCCCTTGGTGAATTCAAGTCTAAAACCCATCGGATCGGCTTCAAACGACAAATCCGAACCGTTGAAACCCGTCTACCTTATGAGTGATGCGTCTACATGCAAAAATTTTAAATTTTAAAATTAATTTTGCATAGAGTCAAGTGGTCAAAATACGTCAAAAAATGAATGCATTAAAATTAATTTATTAACCTTCTAATTTTGACCGCTTCACTTTATACTAAATTAATTCGAAAGTATAAATTTTTTACATGTATACGCATCACTCGTAAAGTAGGCGAATTTTAATGGTTCGGATTTGTCGTTTGAAGCTGATTTGATGGGTTTTAGACTTGAGTTCACCAAGGGGCTTGGTGAACTTAAGAACACCCTAGTTCTACTCTTTATATGTATATACATTGTACAAAGTTTAAATTTCAAACATTTGATCATATTAAGTTACATATCAAAGTATTAATATCTTCTTTTGCAAGTATTGATACCTATGTACTAAAATATTTATACTTATGAGGTAAACTACTTTTGTTATTAAAAGATTGATGCGGGAATACGAGATCCACACTACTTCATTAGAAGAAGGTTGACGTGTGGGACCATTGGAGGACTGAAAAAGGAGATCATCATATCAATTTAGGCATGCAAGTATTAATATCTTACTTTATAAGTATTAATCTGTTATTTTTCAAGTATTATACCTATGAAGATTGACGCGGAGACAAGTGCATGAACTGAAAAATGGGGACTAAATAATTAGTGGGAACCATAGTACAACCTTCATTTACAGTAACTGCAGAGACAGAGGGGGATAGAAGTGCGGAGAAGTGCGGGGCGTAATATAATTATTCTATATATTTCCCATCAAAACCTTATGATTTAGATATCTATTCATTAAATTGTTCAAAAAATAATTATTTATCCTTTAAGATCTTTATAAATATATTCATTTCTTGATTGAATTAATTAAAACTACAAGTTAATATTAATTAAAAGTTACAAGACAGTGATGCCCTTTAACATGCCGCCTGGGCGTGTTTACCCTTATTTTTTTATTAATATTGATTTCTACTATTTATTAATTAGAGTTGAGATACGGCGCTTTGAGAAGTAAAGAGTTACTTTACTTTCTTCTCATATTTTTATTTTCAAAATTCAAACAAATGATTATAATTTTTCAACATGATCTCGAAGCTAATTAAATTTTACATTTTTTTATTTTTTTATTCACTAAAAAACGGTGATTTTCAAAAATAGTACAAAGTTCTTGAAAAAAATAAAAAATTTAGTCACCAAACATGTTTTAATACGAAAATCATGTTTTAAAAAAATCGAATTGGACTATTTAAACTTGGAAAAATAAAAATATGAGGTAAAAATAAAATAACCTGTTTTACTTGTCAAAGCTGGCTAGCTCAAGTCTATTAATTAAATCGAAAATAGATATAGCTTAAGATGTTAAATTTGGAGGAAGAAATAATTAATTTGAAAGTTTTAAATTTTGATAGATAATATGTAGATGATTTGTTAAGACTTAAGTCTCATGATCTGATTGATCTCTCTTTTTCTTTGGCTGCCGTTCCTATTATCACCTTTGATTTTGAAGTTTGAACCCCCTCCCTGCTCCCTCCTCTCTTTTTCTTAATTCACACATATATGCTATCCATCTTTCATCTAATTAATGAGTTTTAACAATGCTAATTTTCTCAACTCTAGCTAAATCTCAACTTATTAACGTTAATAAGGATCTTTTTATTATAACTTCTGGATATTAAATAGTTGAATGTCTTGACCTCCAACTTTTATTAAAAAATAATATATATATATATATATATATATATATATATATATATATATATATATTATTGTTCTCTCTGTTTTTTTTTTTTTTTCTTCCTGTCTCAAAAATATGGACCAAGAGCTGCACGAGTCCACTGTCTAATATTCGGCCTAAAGTGGATCTGAAAAAAAAATGAGATCGAGATAGGTGACTTGAACATAATAAAAGAAGATATTACTAGTACTAGGCTTGAACTCGAAGCCCTAGAGGCTAGAGCATGTAGAACCCAGAAAAATAGAAAGAGCAAAGTTTTTTTCTTTGCCTTTAATAGACATGCAGTAGATGTAGATTTCAGCTGATATCATATCCATCAAAAGTTTCTTAAAAAAGCCTCAATAATAGAAGTTTATTAGACCAAAAAAATAGCAACTTAATTAATTCAGTGCAAATAACAAAAAAGAAAAAAAAAAGAAAAAAAGAAGGCTTGTTGAAACAATATATATTCCTTTATTTCAAGTAACGTTACCTCTGCTAGCTGTTTAGTATTCCTAACACAGTGTTGGCGAATAGCAGGGCAATTCTCCTTTGGCACGGACATAATAAGCATTTAATCGGATATATTTAACATCCATGAAATGTGTTTGTTTCGTGCCAAAGGAGAACTCGCCCCGTTATTCTGTAAACCGTACTTGAGTTGTGCATTTCATATTTCAATCGGTTGTACATTTATATATGGTCCTTGCCAAGTTCAAAATTTGGGATATCCAACAGCATATCTCTTGGAATTTTGAACTATTCCCAAGTAGCTTCCTTAATTCCCTATCTGGCTATATTCTCTTTTCCTTTTCAAATGATTCTGGCTGCCTAGCTCCTTGCTGTTGATTGAAATCCTATACACAACATGAAGCCGCAAACATATAAAAAATGTTCGAGCTATGTTGCAAAGAGATTTTATACCCCCTTTGACTTAGCTTTGTGTATAAAACCTGCTTTTTAGAATAAAGAGGATGCCCTTTGGTCGGTCCCCGTCCCAGAGAAAGTGCATGAGATCAAGTAGATTGTGCCTTGCTTATTTCGAATAAGGGACATGCCTTCGGATGTTCCTTCTGTGATCAGAAATTACCTGCTGTTATATATAATTTTAATCAAACCTAATAATGGTGCATATTTTACCATTCATCGGAGGCAACATTATGTTAATTTCTCGAGCACAAATGCATGTATTTTCAGCAGCAGCAGTTTTACTGTGCATATATCACTTTCGATTTGGAATATTATATGGCCACACAAGGCTTCTTTTGAGATAACCTCTGTTTTTTTTTTTTTTTCATGTATATTGAATGAGGAGAATATCCTATCCTTTGATCAAGGTATATTCCGCGTTTCTCTCTTGGACCGTCGATCTTTTGTGTCAATTTCAATGGCTTTATGAGATGCGGGTTGATCTTGTATTGAGACCTTTGCCTTGCAAAATCACTATATAGAAAATGTTGAGATGTATAACATCCTCATCTCAGAAAATGTGGCATAAAATGCAGAAAAAGATGTGATCCTTTTTTGAAAACGTTATTATTCCGTTAAAGCCTAGAAGGGGCCTTTAAATATGCAGCACAATTGTCAATCAACAGTGAGGTGAAACCACGAAAGAGCAAAGTTAGTGGCATAATAACTGGGCCATGTCTCCCTTGGCAGTTGCCTAATCGAGTTGTTGCTGTTGAATTTCAGCTTTATTTATGAGCAAATAAGGCCCAATAAGCGAAACTGGCCTGCATGTGAAATGATGGGCTGGTGCCCAATAGATCATTGCGCCTATTGGGGCATGAGCATGACTCCCTCGTCAAGACTGCAGCAACCGACAAGATGCACCAAAACTATGGCCTATGGGACATCATTCGAATTTTTATACAACTATATTATTTGATGGTGCATCATGAATCATTAATTTCATATTTAAATTATTTGATGAACGGCATAACATATTAACATGCACCTGGAATCATTACTTTTTTATGGGCATAGCATATTTACCCATATATTTGTTGGTTTCCGATTCACTTCTTCATATCTTATGTAATCAAGTAAAATATTTTAGCAAGATTATCCCAGAATAGGTGAATTGAGATAAAAAAAAAAAAAAAAAAAATGCCCATTCAGCCCCCACCCCCGCCCCCCCATCACCACCACACTCCAGATTCCAGAGATGGACCTCTCTCTTCGGGACGAAGGTCCGATGTGCTGATGTGGAGCCTTAATAAAGTTTGTGTAAATTAATTCTTCATGACTTGCTTCATCGGAAAATATAATGTAGGAAAATATAATGTAATGTTCTCCTTTAAGGCTTTAACACTTGGAGCATCTCCAACGCCTTGCAAACTAAATTGTAAAAATCTACGTGGCTCCGATGTGTTAATTTCATCTCCACTTTCACCGATGCGGACCTCTTTCAAGTTTTGCAAGCTTTTATAAAATGAAAGCTTTCAAATAGCTTTCATTCTCCCACGCTGGCGACACTCTCCAGTTTCCTTCACTTTCATCTCTACAGTTGACAATTAAATTTGCTCTTCGTTTCCTCCACTTTCATCTCAGCAGTCTTCGTCGCTACAGCAAATCACTATTCTCGTCGCCTCCCCCTCTGCTATCTCGCCGTTGTTCCCCTTCCCCTTCATGATGCTAAATTAGACCGGATTTTGAGGTGAATCAATTAAATCCATTCAGATTCTCTTCCAAACTAGCTTTTTATCGAGAGAAAAAAAAGTGAAAATGGAGAATAGTTATGTTATAATCCGTAATTCTAAATATAATTAGTTGGCCTAATAATTTAAAATTTACAACTAATTAAAAATTTAATTAAAAACCAAGAAAAATAAATGTTAATTAATTAAACGAATAAATTAACTTATATAAATTTATTTTAAACCAATTAGGAAATTTTATAAATTGTAGAATTTAACAAATAAGAAGTTTTAATTTAGGAACTACAAATATTGATAACAAAATCAATTTGATAATTAATGAGTTGACAAATAAATTATGAAATAAATTCGAGAACATTCGATAAATTCGTGTAGAATTTTAAACACAAAATTTCGTTAAATTAGATTAATTGTAGACCTTTCTCATATTGATTGTTACTTATTTGATTATGGAATTATCTCAACCGTTCAAACTCAGTCCACGAATCTCGAGGTAGCCCTTTTATTTCTTTCCCCTCTCTTCCCTTCTCTCTGCCGATGGGGCCCCCTCCTTTCAACTCCCTCTCTCCCTCTCTTTCGAGAATTGGAGAGGAAGCCTAGGGCTTTTCTCTCTTTCCCCGGGCGGTCGTCGATCGACCTGCCCCTGTTCCATCGATCATGTACGACCTTGACCTTTGTCGCTTAGGCGCGTGGGTTACGCACCTGCTCTCTGAGAGCGTTGATTTGTGTGGTTTCTCTCTCCTGGGTTATATAATCTCTTCTCTCTCTCTCTCATTTTTGGTTTGTTGATTCTTTGAATTTTCGCTCATGTGTTGAGACCTAAACCACTATCCCTCTTTCTTTCTGTTTTCCACTGTCGATTGAGGAAATCAAAACCCTAGGGTTTTTTATTTTTGCTTGCGTTTGTGAGCTCGATTCCTAGCAAGTGTTGGCCAGTGCTATTTTTGTATGGTGGCGAGACTTAGACAGCCGTGAAGCGAGCGAGCGCTTGGTACCGGCCGAGCTTTGACCTTTGTTGCGATTTGCTCCTTTCTCGGGTAAATGTTCAAGCACTCCTTTTATTTTGTTGATTTCGTGCTTGGTGAGGCATTGTCGTATATTTTGACTAATTGGTTGTCTCGCCCAAGTTGTTGATTTTCTCGGCGGTACGATGAATTTTGGGACTATGTCGTTTTGTGATGATTGTGCGATTCTGTTGTTGGTAATGGCCTTTGCTTGTTGGCTCTTAATTTGGTGCATTTCTATCTTCTGTATCGGCCTTACTTATTTGTGTTGGCCTTGCTTGTTGGTTTTGGCTTGTATATGTTATAGGGTTATGGTGCTTTGTGTTGTTGCGTGGCTATGCCCTTTTTCTTACTTGCTGGTTTTTGGAGCTGGCTTGTTTGTCTCTGTCATTGTGTGCCTTGTTCCTTTTGTGTGCTGGTATCCTGTGATATTGGTGCCTATGTAATTGTTGAGGTGTTTGATTGTAGAATTGTGATGGTACTGGTATCAGTCGGTACCAGCCCAGTGTTGCCACTGGTATCGATTACGTGGTTTATATTGGCATTTGAACTGACAGGGACCCTATTGTAATGTTTTGAAATTAGTTGGGTGATTTTGTAAAAAGTAGGCCCTTGCGTAAATTAAAATAAATGGGGGACTGAAATGCAAATTTGGGATTTTTTATGGGCTTTTCGAATTGGGCCTTAGCTGATTAATGGGAGAGCTTAGGCCTCTTTGAACTTGGGCTTTGGTTGTTTAATTTAAAGAAGGCCTTAGGCCCTTTTTCTATTGGCTCGGCTGTGTGGATTGAATGTGAATTTAATGGGCTTAGCCCAATCCGAAATGAATAAAAGAATTGGAAATTGGAGTTGCGCCAAACATGAAAAGAAAATTAGATTGGGCTTTGGTAATTTAAATAAATAAGCTTGGCCCAAATCGAAATTTAAAAGAAAAAGGATTTAAAAGTGGGCTTTTGCAAAAGTAAGTGAAGTAAAATTGGATAAATTACTTCGGGTCTCGAGCCTCCTTTTGGTTTAGCTTGATCCGAAGTTTTCACTTAAAGATCGAGAGATGATTAGTAAAGTCCTGGATTGACGCCTCATGACATACTATGAGCAGATACTAGATTATCCGACAGGACAACGTATGATCCTGAAACACAAAATTAAATTTAGTTAATTACAACACATTATAGTTAATTAGGATTAGTAATTTAAGAAATTTATTTCTATAAAAACTAAATATAAATATGTTGTTAATTAATAAATGACAATTAGTTAAAAACATATCAATATTTTTCGAATCATTACGAACGTTTATAAATTTTATTAAGTAGGATAATTAAATAATCAACGTATTATATTATATATTTTTAAATAAAATAGCATGTACGAATTACTAAACAAATTGTATAACTTTAAAAAATAAAGAAATAATTTATTAGTAGCGTGTTTTTAATTGTTTACGTACTTATGAATAATTTAAATGAATAATTTAAATTGATTGTAAGTAATTAATTAGAAAACGTACTTTTACACTACGAGTACTTAAGTGCGGTTAATAATAGCAATATATATAACGTAATAAATAATTTACGTATTTTTATCGTATAAATACGTAGTAGCACCATTTAAATATTATAAGAATTTATTTAAGCAATTTATCTTCAAATTAAAATATAATAAATAATTTATGTACGATAAATTCAATTAAACTAAATTAGTTAGAATTACTCACGCCTAATCGGAACCGAGTCGAACTAACTGAACCGATTGAGCATTGTATCCCGTAGTTGAACAATCAGATTCAACCACTTAGTTAAAAATAATAAAATGGGGAAAAGGGTTACGAATATTTAGTTTAGCATTTAATTAATTTACGTCCGAATTATAGGTCATCAGACCTACTGCGATTTTGACCCGTGGATCGATCCCGCTAACGCTTATACTAGAACAGGCGAGGATCCCGCGGAAGGCGATTATCGCTAGCGTTGCTTTCAGCCTACTATTTCAGGTGTCAGATATCTGAATTATTCTTTCGTGGCGTACTCTTACCAAGTTGACCACTTGACCTAACATCTGTACTTAAAATTAATTAGATGCATTAGAGCATATTTATCTTTTCTGAACTATAGATAGGATTTGCATAATCCCCGATAAATGAAAATTTACCGTATTTTAGGAGTAAAATAATTTAATTACTTATATATTATTATTAAATATAGGATCATATGCATTGGTATGTGTGAGAAAGAAGACCGAATGACTGCGTTCTATTTTGTAGTATGGGATGCGAGGTGGCTCGTGGGTCATTGGGCTGAGGGATTCTTGATCCCTTGGAGGTCTTATTTGGATTATATTATTATATGCATTAAGTTGGAGCTATTATTCTGTTCGATCATTTTACCATTACGTGCGGGCCGGACTCGAGCCCAGAGGCATGAAAACGATTCGAGATTTGTCCCCTACATTAGGAGCTACTTGCCATATACGACTTTTGTTTTAAAAGAAAAGAGACTGCATGTCTCAGGTGTGTGATGCAGGGCTGCGGTCTCATATTTTTTATACGAGACTGCGTGTCTTATGTTTTTTTCATTGGTCTGGCCGAACGGTGGAGTTCCGTTGTCTGCTCATGAGGAAACGGATTAACTTATTTTTACGACTTGCTTGTAGATTTCTCCTATTTTATATGTTTGGATGAAGAATCGTTTTAGAGTAAGATACACCGAATTGAGATATATCTATCTACTAGCGGGCTATATATATTCTTGAGGGTCAATGCTCAATGTCACTAGGCAACGTGTATCATTAGCTCCTTGCCCGCAGCACTTGGACTAATATCTTATGGGATCTTTGGGTCCGATTGACATGGCACAGGGTGTTTATCCGTATTATTATTATATTCCTACACAGTATTCCGATACATGATCCGATTTGATAATTTATATAATATTCTCCTTTAGTTTATTTTTGGGAATCTTTGCATGTTGACATAATAGGATAATCACATCATCTCATTTATTATATGTATTTTCTTTTATAAATAGTATGATAGATTTATATATTAAAGCATGTGCATTTAAAAGTACTGTTTACAAAACTTTACGTAAATTACAATTAAAAGTGTTTTAACTTAGAGGATCCCTGAAGGGATAATACTGGGTCACATACTGAGCGATCGGTCGCTCACCCACCTTTTGATATGGGATTTTAGGTACAAAGACTGGTGATTCGCAGCAGGAGTTTCCAGGAGCTGTCATTGATGGCCACGCCGCTTGATTTTATACTTTAGGGCTTTTGTTAGGTTTACGAGTTCCCATATTTTTTATTCGTACATTAGACTCGATAAATCATGTATCCCCCTTTTTTAGATTATGTTTATTTTATCCCGATGTGGATTGTATGGAAGCTATATGTATGTGTATGTTTATTTTAGATTTATGACCAGTGTTATAAAATGCAGTTCCATGCGGTGCATATGCGGTCGCATATGCGTATGCAGCCCGCTGCCGCATGAAAAATGCCTATGCGGACCGCATATGCAGTCTAGGCTAAAAATGGGTTCCAAAACATTCAAAACCCATTACCGGACATAAAAATATGATGAAAACGGGTTAAAAAATACCCGGAACCCATTATTTGAGTCCCACATATGCTGCGCCTCAATGGCTTCTTTTATAGGTGCTCCAGCCCTTTGGTTTAAGTGTTTTGAAATTGTGGGACTAAATGAGGGAGTAAAAACCGGATTGGTGCTGGATTCTGCTGGGCTGCTGCTTCTGCTGGACTGAATGCAGCTGGGCTTCTGCTGGACTGAATGCAGCCGGGCTTCTGTATGAAATTCAACTCATACGAATTGAATATCTGTATGAAATTGTGCTGGATTCTGAATGCAGCTAGGCTTCTTTTAAGTAGCCCATTTCCTATATATGAAAATCTCCGTATGTCTTCTGGCCTGCTTAAAATTATTAAACTCAAACAATGGAGTTCCATTTCTTATATAATTAAAATTATAAATTTTATGAATGGGTTGTCATATGAATTGCATATACTACTAAAATCCGCATATATAAGTCCGCATTAAAATCTGCATATGCGGCCGCATATCGCATATGCGGTATGCAGTGACCTTCCGCATGCATGAACAAAACCGCATTTTACAACACTGTTTATGACTGATGTTTGTTTATTTTATTCTCGCTTTTGCTGTTGCTATTTATTTATATTTGTTTAGCCTTGCGTGTTTTTGTGATTATTAGACACGAGGCAAGGACTGATCATGCCTTAATCCGGAATTCCCAGTTTGGGGTGTGACAAGTTACAACAAGAGGGTTTTGCTGACAGCTAGTGACGATGAGGTATCTAAGGGAATCGTGTATCACCTTGCCAAATTCGGATTGAGGTACTGTGATTTGTGATTTTTTTTCTTTACTGCTCCAATTTCAAAGGAAATCCGAGCTGAAATTAGCAATTCCAATCGCTAGGTTAAATATTGATTATTGTAATTTCTCCCAATTTGAATACTATTAAGGGAACGAACCAGTAGCAGTAGAAAAGTGATTCAAAACATATCTCAGTTGTATCATTATGTAAAATTGGGAGTATTAGTTCTGATTTTATTCACATTTTCTTTTCATTTAAGGTTGGTATTGATGGGAGATGAGAGTTCTCTTAAGGGACTAGCTGGTGAAGTCTTGAATTCACTGGAAGCAAGCATATTCAAGTGGTCAATTTCAATTTTGAAGAAGAAAAGGAGTCGACTATCGATTCAGCTGTAAAGCTAGCGTGGAGCATCCATGGTGGATTGGTTGCTTCTTTTAATTGTTACACTTATGAAGGTAAAAGATAGAAGAAATTAATTTTAGGAAAATATGTTGGCTCATATCTACATTGTACCAGTATAATTGCAGAAATTTAGGCCTGATTATATCATATTACAAATTAAGTCCAACTTAACCTGTGTAATTACAATTAAAAAATGACATAATCAGAAATTGCTTAAATTATTTGTTCTCTCACTGTCACGGCCGGGGTGCTACTGGTCTTGCATTTGATATCACAAATGAAATAGAAAAGGTGGAAGCAGCAAATTATAAATAAGAATCATACATAAGATTAACAACAGATCATTTGAGATAAAATAAATTGCCCTTGAAATGTGAACAAATATTTGTAGGCCCTATGCATGACTATCTTGACATAAGTGAAGAAATTTTGAGAGATCTAAGAGGAATCACCATGGCAAGAAACAAGTGCATTCTCAAGTAAAATTTTTGCTTAATATATCTTCGTAGTGTCTACGTATTATTGAATATTATTTTCTTTGCTCAACCGAAGGACATACGGGCTCCTTTTTGACTGGTTATATCCGTCTCTATTTGGGCTGATGTACCTCAGATCATTATTAGTATTTGGATTCTTATAAATTATATATTGTGATTTTGTAAGGTGATTTTATTTAACTAATTTTTCAAGGGAAATTGTCCAGGTTACAACACCTCTGTCGAAGTTCATGGTAGAGTGTCCTCAGAACAAGGCTCAAAGGCTGACATTTGATTGCTCTTCTCCAAATAAAACCTTCTATTTAGAGAGGTTAGCAAGGTGATTGTGGCTTATGCATGGCTCTAAGGAATTTAACCCTTCCCAATAGTGCTGATATGTATGCCAACAAGTACAAAGGGATATGGATTTCTCTGACCATCCTCACAAGGGGTAATTTGATATCTTGTGCACTAATTTGATTGTTATTTGTTTCATATAAAATTTAAAAGAAAATAATACTTTTGCAATGTATGTGCAGCTATGGCAGGGAACTATGTGAATTTCGGTGTCTTTGAGCTGTATGGGGATAGAGCACTTGCTGATGCACTTGATATATCTCTGAAAATGACACTCCCTATTCCTTTGTCAGATGTATTGGCATACATGAAGGTATGTTTTGGTTTTATGAATGAGTTCCATTCTATATTCCATTAGGCACTTGTTGTTTGAATTGTTGTCAAAACTAGATTAAAAGTTATACTATGCTTCATTTTATTTAACAATTCAGGTGAGCGGCTCAGGCCCTAGGTTGCATTTGGATGGTTTGTAATGGGTGTATCAATGCTTAGTCCCTGGATTGCATAGGTGTTTTTGTGATTTGTGAATGCCAATAGATTTTCATTATTCTTGATGTTTTTATTTTTAGTGAAATGGATGTAGAACTTTCTTGTATTTGTTCATGTTTATCTGAATATATTGCGTTGATGAATATCATATCACGTGAGTGCGAGCTCCTGTTCTTTTCTTCGTTTTCTTTTAGGTTTATGGCGAGAGAGAAGAGACAGGAGAGAGGGAGGGCGGGAGAGAGGGCTTGTGCTGGTCATCTTGGAGAGAGAGAATTGTTTAGTGAAGTGGTGAGGTGGAGAAAGGAGATGAAAAAGGAAGGGAAATGCACGGAGCAGAAAGAAACGAAGAAGAAAGAAAGAGGTTAACCAAAAAAAAAAAAATAGCTGATGTGGCAGTTAAAATGAAATTAAATATAATTTCATGAATGTAGAGGCGGTGAAAGTTAAATGAATTGAAATTGTAATTATACTATTTGAAATTGCAAAGATTTTCACCGTTGGAGATGTTCTTAGACGATGATTACTGAATGAAGATATATATAGCTAGCATATATACAGCATGATGTGATGGTCAATTGGTCATTACTCATTACTGGCCATGATTACTGATTATGATCTTCTTTCTAGTAGATATATTGAGCAATTTTAGCTCAGCATGTTGCCACAATTCATGTTTAGTAGTTTCAGTTTATGTTTTGTTTTCATTTATGGTTTTTATTGTAGTAAAACGTCATACGTACTCGTACTGGATTTATTAAAATATATTTTTTTATATCATTATCAGATTATTATGAATATTCATTCAAAATTTATTCAATTCAAATTATCAGATTACCAATATTATTGAATAGTTTTTGTAGTTTGTTTCATTTTGCTGCTTTTCAAAACTTCAATAATAGAGAAGAAATCAGAAATGGCAGTAGAGAACTAGAGATCGATCACTGCCACTGGCCACTGGTCGCTGGTCGCTGGTCGCTGGTCGCTGTTTAGAGAGAACAAATTTAATGCACATCTCGGTCTCGCTCTCTTTTTTTCAACGCGCGCTGTTTAGTCGGTTTTGAACCGAACCGAATTAGTTTGGATCTCGGTTCGGTTTTGCTTTTTAAAACCGATGAACAGCGATGAACAGAATGACAAGCAGCTTGTCGCTATAGCTTTTCAAGCAAGCACAAAAACAGACACACAAGTCCATCACCTTCCTTTTCAGGCGCGCACCTAATAAATCTAAATCTAAATTTCTAAATCGCCAGTCCCATTTCATTTCCCTTCCAATCTCCGCAATCTCTCTCTCTCTCCAGTCTCCAGAGAAAAAGCTGAGTCGCACCTCACCTGGAAAACTCCCTTTGCTTCACTTCTTTCCTTCCTTCCAACCTCCGACTTGGACCCCTCAACCTCCGCTCTCTCTCTTACATAACAATCTCACTCCCCTCTCCTAACCATGCATGCTCTCCTCTCTTTCTATCAATCGCCTCGGATTCGGATTCGGATTCGGATTCGGATTAGGGTTGGGACAGGATGATGGAGTCGGGCGTACAATACTGCACCACTTGCGGCGAGTCGGTGGGGTTCGTGCCAGGAGTAGAGGGCCAGGAGGTCTTTGTGTCTTGCCATGGATGCAGCTACCCGTTATGCAAGGCTTGTTTAGAGGATGAGATCCGAGGTGGGAGAACCTCGTGCCTTCGCTGTGAGGAGCCTTATCGCCATGTGTTGGGTATGTACATATGTCAAAAAAAGTAAAAAAAACAACTAGTGTAGTAGTACTAGTATAGACGTATAGTTGTTTTGTCAGGTCGTACAATTTGTAGATACAAAAGGCTTTCAAATAGCTCTAAAATTTCAGCATTGAAAATTTGATCTAGAATTGTTATATGGAAGCGCTTAAACTTCCAAAATGACACAGATTTTTTTAAATTCCCACAGAAATTACCAGACTTCCCTCAGATTTATGTGCAAAGAATGATCTGGAAAGCATGCCTATTTTTTTTTTTATTCAACAATTGTGAACCCCACCAATACTTGTTAAATATGCTTTCAAATGTCTTCACCATTCCAAACTCAGCAATTTTAATTAGATACATTTCTTGAAAGTGTTTGAAATTCAAAAGTCACAATTTGCATTATTCCAAGTTAAAGTATCCAAAATGTCCGTACAATTAATAATTTTTTTGCATATGGGAATGACTTGTGAATAACTGTACTGTCAGATCTTTCTGGCAAAAAAGGCTTTGAATTTGCACCAAAAAACAATAGAGTTGAAAATAACAGCTACAAGCATTGAATTAAAATGTTTGCAATATTCCAAAGGAAAAATGTAACTGTATAAGATTGCATGCAAAGCTCCCAACTCTAAGCATACTAATTGAGATGTCGGGATTTGGGGATATAGATTTTTTTTTTTACTATATTAGTATGTAATTACAATTGAAAATTTTCTTCAATGGTTTATAGAATTTTGAATCACAAGATAACAAATATCTGGTGTGTCATTTGAGTCCAATTTTTGGTTATTGACTCTATACTCCTCAAATGTAATTCAGATGGAATCAGGAAAAACCATTTTATGCTCACCACTATTGATAGGAAATCATGCGTAGCCTTAGCAATCTAAGGAATAACCGTGAATAATTATGCTAAACTACTGGTAGAGCTTGTCTTGTTATGAATTTTTGTTGCTGCCCTTGTTCCTGATGTATTAATTTGAATTAAACATTCAGAGAAAACTCACGAAGACCCTTATGATTTGGAGGAGACTGCAGCAATTGAAGACCATACCAGCATGCATCCGGTGAATCTCTAACTAGACACATTATGTTTCACTTTTGGTATTTGCATCGTTTTTTTTGTTGAACAAGTGTGTGCAAATTTCTTATAGGTAAACAGATTTCATGCCAGAAGTACAAGTAGCTTCTCTGCAGTTGGGAGTGGTATGTGCTTTCTTCTTCTCCATTTAAACTTTTTTCTTGCATATGAGATACCTGTATTGATTTCATTGTTATTTTTCTTAAAGAAATCATGAGCGAATCCGGGAACCCAGTTTGGAAGGACAGAGTACAAAGCTGGAAAGATAAGAAGAAGAGCACAAAGAAAGCTCCAAAAAAGGCCGAATTGGCTGAAATCCCAGTTGAACAGCAACAGATTGATGAAAAAGAGTAAGAATTTTCTCTATTTGTTTATGCACTTGCAATATTTGATTAGAGAATACTCGATAAATTGTCTAACTTGGTTGTTCCTGCAAACTTTCTTTGACTTGTAAGTTTATACATTCGTCAAATGCAACTGGAATTTTATGAAAAAACAGATCTTTAAACGCGTTGGACAAGAAAAAAATCGCTTGAAAATTAGAAAATTGATACGTGTGCAATTGCCTATGATAAAACATTTTGGAAATTCTTTTTCCAGGTTAACAGATGCCTGGGAGCCACTCTCCAGAGTCATCCCCATCTCAAAGAATAAGCTAACTCCCTACAGGGCGGTAATCATAATGCGACTTATAGTTCTCGGGCTTTTCTTCCATTACCGTATTACCAATCCTGTGGATAGTGCGTACGGCTTGTGGTTGACATCAATTATTTGTGAGATATGGTTCGCCTTCTCCTGGGTGCTTGATCAGTTTCCCAAATGGTGTCCTATCAACAGAGAGACATATATTGACAGATTGGCTGCTAGGTATATTTTGCTTTCAATGCTGTACCAGTAGTATTCCTTCCTTTTAGTATTTAGTGTTGCTATAATATCAAGTGAAAAAGGGTCATTTATAATGACATGAAAATGGTCTGTTCATAGAGGACAAATGAATACTCATTGAGAGAGCAATTCTGCTGTTCTTGGAGTTACTATTAGTAAAAAGAAACTCAAGATCTTTTTTCACTAGAAGTATTCTTTTCACAAATGCACGTTGATCTTCCTTAAAGTACTTGTAGCTTCAATATTAATTTTGTGGGGGGAGATCATTAAATGATGAAAAAAAGATATAAAACAGAAATAAAATTGAAAAGCTTTGAACCATTTATTAAAGGTTTATTTGCACTTCAGATATGAAAGAGATGGCGACGAAAGTGCCCTTGCAGCTGTGGATTTCTTCGTAAGTACAGTGGACCCTCTTAAGGAGCCTCCTCTCATTACTGCTAACACTGTCTTATCAATCCTGGCTGTTGACTACCCTGTTGATAAAGTCTCTTGCTATGTCTCTGATGATGGTGCTGCTATGCTTACATTCGAGTCGTTAGCAGAGACTGCCGAGTTTGCCAGGAAGTGGGTCCCATTCTGTAAAAAATTCTCCATTGAACCTCGTGCTCCAGAATACTATTTCTCTCAGAAAATTGACTACTTGAGGGACAAAGTGCAACCTTCTTTTGTCAAAGAAAGAAGAGCCATGAAGGTAAAATCAAATTGGTGACTTCTTTTCTTTACATTCTGAAGCTAATCGACTGGTAGTATTTAAATTGGCTCCCTTTGTTTATGGCAGAGAGATTATGAAGAGTACAAGGTGAGAATAAATGCGTTAGTTGCCAAGGCACAGAAAACACCAGAGGAGGGATGGGTTATGCAAGATGGGACCCCGTGGCCTGGGAATAATTCTCGTGACCACCCTGGCATGATTCAGGTTATATATATTATACTTTTGTCCAGGAATTTTTCTCTTTCTTACAAGACTGTTACTGTCATTTCTGTGAGTGACAGTAATTACATCTTAACGTGCTTGTTAGTTGAACCATTTCAACGTGCTTCTCTTAGAATTTACGCAAACAAATCAAGGGATTGAGAGTTTCTAACATGAATTCATGATTCTTTTTTTCTTTTTTTTGTTATTCCCAGGTTTTTCTGGGTCAAAGTGGCGCCCGTGATATAAATCAGAATGAACTTCCACGGCTAGTGTATGTCTCAAGAGAGAAAAGACCAGGATACCAACACCACAAGAAGGCCGGTGCCATGAATGCTCTGGTACACCTGCGTCAAGTTCTATTCAAAATACCAAAACTTCCTCCAATTTTTCACACATTTTCTAATTTCTGCATCTTAAATCTGCATTGCTTTGCAGGTTCGGGTTTCTGCCATTCTGACAAATGCTCCATTCATACTCAATCTCGACTGTGATCACTATGTAAACAACAGTATGGCTGTTCGTGAAGGGATGTGCTTTATGATGGATCCTGCTGTTGGTAAAGATGTGTGTTATGTGCAATTTCCTCAGAGATTTGATGGCATTGATAAGAGTGATCGATATGCTAACAGGAACATTGTTTTCTTCGATGTAAGTATTTAAGTTTCTGCAAGTGTATCTCATTTTTGTAAGAAAAGCCTATGCTTTAAGCCATCTCTTTGTTTTCTGTAAGAAGAAAAAAAAAATCCACACATGGCAACCAAAGTCAAGTCAAAACTGCCCCTGGATTTCTTGCTAACTGTACCAATCTCTTCACTACTGGCTTTTTAAAACTTGAAACCATAGATCTTAATTTGCTTGGCTAGACCATTTTTTTTTTAGATTTTGACTTTGAGAATACCAACATGACTGGTTTTTGCAAAATGATGAGTCTTAATTGCAAAGACACGATTAATATTTTCTTTTTTATGCTTGATTAACTTTGCATTAATCTTTTTGTAAATTATATTGTCATGCCTAGGTAAACATGAAAGGGCTTGATGGCATCCAAGGTCCTGTTTATGTGGGGACAGGTTGTATGTTCAACAGGCAAGCACTCTATGGGTATGGCCCACCATCATTGCCCGCACTTCCCAAGAGCTCGTTTTGTTCGTGGTGTTGTGGTTGCTGCTGCTGCTGTGCAGGACCCAAGGAAGAAAAGAAAAGTGAGAACGAGATTTACAGAGAGTCGAGACGTGATGACTTAAATGCTGCCATATTTAACCTTCATGAAATAAATAGTAAGTTTGTGTCTAACATTCACAAAAAGTTTGCTCAACTCTGTTGTATGGAATTTATGAATTGTGAATAATTAATTTAACTTTAGATTATGATGAGTATGAGAGGTCGATGCTGATATCGAAAATGAGTTTCGAGAAGACTTTCGGCTTATCTTCAGTTTTTATCGAGTCTACATTAATGGAGAATGGTGGCGTGCCTGAGTCGACAAATCCATCAACTCTAATTAAAGAAGCAATTCACGTCATTGGTTGTGGATACGAGGAGAAAACTGAATGGGGCAAAGAGGTGATCCTCCTTTCCACTATCCTAGTGTAGACCAACAAAAACCTTTTGATATCATCGATTAACTGTTTACTTTTTCAGATCGGTTGGATATATGGATCGGTTACTGAAGATATCTTGTCGGGCTTCAAGATGCAGTGCCGTGGTTGGAGGTCAATCTATTGTATGCCGACAAGACCAGCTTTCAAGGGTTCGGCACCAATCAATCTTTCTGACAGGTTGCATCAGGTGCTTCGTTGGGCTCTTGGCTCAGTTGAGATTTTCTTTAGCCGGCACTGCCCTCTTTGGTATGGATTTGGAGGCGGCCGTCTCAAGTGGCTCCAAAGACTGGCGTATATTAATACTATTGTGTACCCGTTTACCTCTCTTCCTCTCGTCGCATACTGCTCGCTTCCTGCTATTTGCTTACTCACCGGGAAGTTCATTATCCCCACGGTAATATGATTTTTCTTCTTCGTTAGTACACTAATATGCAGTACTAAGCCTTTACAACTCTGATTTAAAAGCATAGTCAGAAAATAGTCCACCTTATTATTATAAGCAATCAGATCCAGGTTTTCAGTTGACAACAATGACCCGAAAAAAAAAAACAATTATTACCTGCAAATCTGCATGCACTTTTCTATTGTATTTTTAATAAACTGCAGTTCTTTATTCTCTCAGCTGTCAAACATGGCAAGTGTGTGGTTCTTGGGCCTCTTTCTCTCAATCATAGTGACAAGTGTACTCGAGCTGCGCTGGAGTGGCATAGGCATCGAAGACTGGTGGCGAAATGAGCAGTTCTGGGTCATTGGTGGTCTCTCGGCACATCTCTTTGCTGTCTTCCAGGGCATTCTGAAAATGATTGCTGGACTCGATACCAACTTCACTGTCACTGCCAAGGCTTCCGAGGATACTGAGTTTGGTGAGCTCTATATCTTCAAATGGACCACTGTCTTGATTCCCCCCACTACCATACTAGTTCTGAATTTGGTTGGGGTTGTTGCCGGTTTCTCTGATGCACTTAACAGCGGGTATGAGGCATGGGGCCCGCTGTTCGGGAAGGTGTTCTTCTCCATGTGGGTCATAATGCATCTGTACCCATTCTTGAAAGGTCTCATGGGGAGGCAGAACCGCACACCAACCATTGTTGTTCTCTGGTCGGTGTTGTTGGCTTCGGTTTTTTCACTGTTATGGGTTAAGATCGATCCGTTTATTAGTAACACGGAAGGTTCTGAGTCAAAGGGGTGCCTTTCTTTTGATTGTTAGGATTCTTGTTCTCGATTTTTTTTTTTTTCTGTTTTGTTCTACTTTTTATTGTCAGAACTACTTCGTGGAGCAGTATTTTGAGTTTGCCACCGTGTAATGTGCTACATCATTGAAACTGTTTACAAATGAAAGTATTAAATTCATGCGTTTTGATATCATTTTGGTTATGAAATGTTATAAATAAGCTATGAGGCACCACATGATAAGAGTGTCGGTCTTGTGTGAAGTGTTGGTCCTGTATACGGACAAAGCAATGATATATATGCAAACTTTAATGGGTACAGTACAGCTGCATCACCATTCACCAGTAAGATGTTGCTACTTGCTACTGCATCACAGACTGTAATATGCTGCACAATTTTGCTGCCATAAGATGCGCCAGGTTATTACAATCGACCAAATGATAGCTTGCCTTTGCCTAAAAAGTAAAAAGGCATCTTTCATTGATGAAGGCTTGTGAACCCTGAGGCTTCTTTAATTGCTTTCACACCCTCCATCCACCTCGAAGAGAATTTTTTATTTATAGAAAATATTATAAAATAATAGAAGAAAAAAAGAAAGAGTACCTTGAAATTTTTTTCATGCATGGCATGGATGGATCGGCAAAAAAATTTCCAATCAAAAGTTGTTTGAACTAAATTGTGTGAATAATTTCCAATCAAATAAAATTTACAAAAATTTAAAGTTTATAAAAATAAAAGTGTGTGAATAATTTACAAATAATTTATGAATGATTGGATTTGTAAGATTAAAAAATAAATTGTGAGTATTTAAAAGAATTAAGAAATTCATTTAATTTCTTCAGTTGGTTCCTAAATATGCTAAAAAGATGAAAAGAATGATTTGCAATCCTTTGTGCGTTTGCTGGAGTCGCATTTATTAATGGCCGGTTTAAAGTCTATAAAGCAAACAGTTTTGTGTAGAGTGCAGACTAAACTCTAAATTTAGTTAGGCTCACACAGACACAGTCACACAGACACGGACGGAATAAAAGAATTTCAAATCTTATGAGACCTCTATTACTTACTGTTCGGTTGGACCGGAATAAAAGAATTGAGTCTCTACCTATTTGTAAAATGAGCATATTTTCATTTTCAAAGTTCAAACAATCGATCTGACCGTTCAACATTATCTCCATATTAAAATGTACTTGGAGGTCAAATTTTACATTTTTTTTGAATTTTTACTATTTATTAAGTATTTTACAAAACTAGTCAAATTCAGACCATTGAATTTTGTACCCATCTTTAATAAATAGTAAAAAAATTCAAAAAAATGTAAAATTTGACCTCCAAGTACATTTTAATATGGAGATAATGTTGAACAGTCGGATCGACTGTTTGAACTTTGAAAATGAAAATATACTCATTTTACAAATAGGTCCTTACATCCATAGAATTATTATTATTATTATTATTATTATTATATGTTTATATTTTATCTATTGAATTTATATTCATCATTTTATTGAATATGCATTTTATTCAAGTACAACTCGGTGCATTTTATTGAATTTTGTATTCATCAATTTATTCATGTACAATATGAAGAGAATGATCCAGCATATTCGGTGCTTTAACAAAACTCAACAAAGGTCAAAATGGCCATTTCCAACAATTCTTATATTTTAATAAATGTTTACTTCCACTATTCCAATAATTTAGTTCACGGAACACATTAACACATTTGGAATATACCAGAGAAGAGAAGAGTGGTCAATTCCCAATTCTACAATATCTTTATTCTCTTGCTATTCCATACCTTCTGAATAATTGCACAGCACCAGATGGACAGTCACTGCCAGAACTGTACCACTATTAGGGGTGTCAACGGGTACGGTAAGGGTCAGTTAAAAGCATTTTCATACCCATATCCATTACAAATTGTTCTTACCCGTATCTTACCTTTACCCGCTACAAATTATCTTACCCGTACTCTACTCTTATCTATTATGGTTGCCGGATAACGAAACAGTAGCGAGTAAATAACGGGTGATACTAATATAATAATTATTTTTATTATTTATTAAATAAAACATTAAAATATATACATTTAGTCCACACATGTAGGGCTGCAAACGAACCGAACCGAATCGAACTTACCCCCAGTTTGAGTTTGGTTTGAATTAATTTCGAACTAGGTTTGGTTTGAATTAATTTCGAACTAACGCAATTTCGAATCGAACTCAATTTCGAATCGAATTTTTTACGAACTCAATTTCGAACTTCTTCGAACTTTGTTACGATTTACGAATATCCAAAATTTTCCAATTAGACAACAAAGTTTTCAAATATCAAAAGTATCAAAGTACAATTTAAATATCAATAGAAGTAGAAAACAATCAACAAAGTCTTAGAATTATTACAAACCTCAATATTATCCTAAATAAAAAATTAAAGTTCATTACAACTAGGCACTAGCTACTGAAAAATCCTTCTAAAAAACCGTCACAGGTATCCAAAACTTCAGCCATATATTTCGCTTCATTAAACTAACTACTGAACATCTACAAATTACTTTATAGATGCAGTAGCAAGGTTTCCAACATCCCACGCTATTTTTGCATCATTAGCCTGGATTACCCGAAAACTCAGAATCCTATCGTGAAAAGCAAAATTTCTAGTATCAACATGAACCAGATATCATTATCAGCACATACCTACCTGACAATTCAAAATTTCTAGTTGGACTGGGCTTTTTGTTTCAAGAAATAATTTTTAAAAGTCAGAATCGAGGGCAGCCTTATATTTTCATCAGCGAACATAAGTTATCAGCGGAAATTAACGGTTCACGTTTGAGTTAATTTCGAACTAAATTTGGTTTGCGAACCTATTTCGAACGAACTAGGTCCAGTTTGAGTTTGGTTTGAATTAATTTTGAACTAAGTTTGGTTTGAATTAATTTCGAACGAACTCAATTTCGAATCGAACTTTTTTCGAACTTTTTCGAATCAAACTCGAATCGAATTACGAACTACGGATTTTTTGTGACACATGTATAGTATTATATTGAAAAAAAAAATTGATCATGCTAAGCGCAAGTAAACCAATTAAGGTACTCTTTTAAATTCTTATTAATATATATAATATATATAATTTTTTTATAATTATCCAATCGGATAACGGGTACAAAATGGATTTACCCGTACCCTTACCAGTTTAGATAACGAAATTTTTTTTTTACCCGTACGGCCATACTCAATAAATTCACAAAAAAATATCTTACCTGTACCCATTTTATCAAATACGGTACGGGTCGGGTAAACGGATAAAAGAGTATCATTGACACCTCGAACCGCTATTTTTCTTTTTTTCTTTTTATTTTTTCTATTTCGGCCTTTGAAAGTTGAAGCGGCGAAGCCTATATTCTATAGGCAAGAATGGGAAATCGAACTATTTAATTTAATAAATACAAAATTGTAAATTTAAACTCTACGAAAATATTAAATAAGTGTGTTCGTTTCCAACTTTCCATGCTCTTAACGTGAATATTAAAAGTCTATGAAAGCTCGTTTTTTGGGCTCGCTTTTGTGAAAGAAATTATGTATGTTTCAATGAAACGGTGGTTTGTGCATATTTGAAGATATCCTCTTTTGAGTGTTGATAAATATCATTTTTTTCTAGTGTCGATAAATATCTGGTAACTTGGAAAAGGCATTGTAAAGTAAGTTTTAATATGTAATGGATAGTGTGGATTGTAAATGAAAGGAATTCACATCCAGTACAATACTTGAGGTGAAATGAGTAGATCTGAACCATTCTTTTAACCTGGTACGAATCCCAAAACAGACTCTTATAATTTTCATAAGCAATCCACCGGATTGGATTGAGTATGGTCTGACTGGAATTAATCCGGACCGTCCGTTTTTTCATTGTACCCCTCCAGTATCTGAGGGGAGACGCACTGAACAGGAAGGACCACAAATCTGATTGATTATGGCAGTAGCTTGGCGAGTTCACATAACACATGCATGCTTGCCCAAAAATGTCAGTCTAAGATACACAATGATACCTACGGGTTTCTTCTCAAAATAAAAATAAGAAAGATACACAATCACAAGTCAATCCTATTCCTGCATGTCAGTACTCATTGGCTCATTGAATGCACTGCCAAATGCCAATACCCGAATACCGTGGAGAAACGCCAAATCTTTTCTCAGTAGTTGTCATTCTAAGTAACAAAGGTGTTTCCCTACAGGCCTATATGATATGATATGATATGATATGATATGATATGATATGTATGGGCCAGGACCAGGACCAGGGCCAGGACAATACAATATGGGCCAATGATGGTACTCTTAAGCCCCTAGACGAAGCAAAGGACTAAAGTTTAAAACTTTATTAGTGGTCCGTGCTGGGCATCATCAAAGTTTCAGCAGCCCCACATAATAACATATTTGGGCTTATTATGACAACATGTAAATACATCATACCAATATGAACTATAAATTTAAAATTGAACAACTGAAACGTAACAATAAATAAATAAAAATTCAATTAAACTTCAATGACTTTATTTTTTTTTTTATAAATCAGGAATGGCTAAGCACCCCCATTACCTTACAAATTTAAGTGTCTGACTGGTCAAATCATATTAATTTAACAAGATATATTCTAAATAGATGATTTGTGCAGTAGCAAGTGCTCTTAGTTAAAACTTTTATATGGCTTTATTAAAGTAAGCTGTCTCATTATCTCTGCGGTGAAGGCAAGCTCAATTCTCAAACGGGGAAAATTATCAATGTGGATGTGGGTTCAAACAAAACAGAAGCTAAGTTATCTCCAACTCGTGCTCAGCTAATTTATTTAATGAGCGAGTCAAGCCGAGTTGGAATGACAAAAACGAACTGTAAAACCAACTCGAGTTCAGCTCATTATAACTCGTTTGATCAGTCAATTTTCTTTGTTATAGTTACAGTAAGAGTTTATCTAAACACAAACAATTCAAACATAATTAACAATATAACTAACAAAACAAACAATCCGAAGAGCAGCTTAGAAGTCATTTAGAAGAGCATGGGATTTATTATGATGAATTTTGTATAACTCGAATTGTTAATGAGTGAGTTGGAATATGTTCAAACTCAGCTCATTTATTAAACGAGTCAACCAACTCGCCGAAATTTTTTTAGCTACCATCCTAAGAAATTCAAATTAAATCAATACCACCTTGTCCCCATTTTTTCCATTCCTACGACCCACGCAGCCACAGTCCATGCAGCAAATTGGACTGGTGTGCGGACTGGAGAGGCGCACCAAGAATTTTTTTTTTGTTTCTGTTTTGGAATTTAATATTATTTTGTTTTGGTCATGTTTTTTTTAAAGGTCAATATTATTTTCAGTTAGAACTGACTCAAGTTGTAAATAAACAAGTTAAAACTAACAGTTAGCGAGCAAGTTAGAAGCGAGTCAGTAGTTTTGAGCGATACTGTAGAGGCCTAGTACCATGCATTCATTATTCCATGGAAAATGCATTATCCATAACCATAGGCCTTTATGATACAGGGGGTGTAATAAATGATAGGCGAGGGCGATATTTTGATTAAAAATAATTATGACTGGCGTAATGAATGATGGCGAATTATGCTTTTGATATGACAAATTTTGACTTTTTTACTTGCAAACAAAAAAAGGATTGATTATAACTTTATTAGCACGGTTAGTCTAAGTGCAAAAAACTTCACAAAACAAAACAAGCAGCTTAATGAGAAGTCGACCATAAATCTTACTCCACACATGCATAATTTTTCATTATCAAAACAAAATTACATGTCAAACCCAACAACTTTGTCCAAAAAAAAAAATAAGAAAACAAAGAATCCATGCATCTAGCTTTATAATACCGACATTTGTCTAGCTAGCTTGTAAGTTTTAAGCATAGAAAACAAAAATAAAATCAACTTGATCCACAAACCTTAGACAAGCAAAAAAGGAAGATGACCAAAAACACAAGGCATGAAAGGCCAATGGCAATCCCAAGCACAAGCTTGTTGGGTCCACGGTGGCCTCCTCCATCATTGCCGCTGTCAGCCTCACCATAGTCATCCATGTCATCCGATGACGTGTCTGATCGTGTACGGCCGGTGGGTGGCGACATTGGCAACCCATATCTATTGCACGGTGCAACCCCAAGTCTAAGATTAGAAGACAGTACTGAATGGTTATAACAAAGATTGCTATTCCCTCCCACTTTGAAAACTTGTAATTTAGATATGAAGGATGCATTGAAGGGGATAACCCCTTCAAGGTCGTTGTTCTCTAGATTGAGCACTCTGAGCTTCTTCATCCCAGAAAAAAAAGTCGGTATGCTCCCGTTAAAATGATTTGAGCTGAGGTCGAGCTGAACCAAGTCGATTAGGTCTGCGAGCGAGCTCGGTATCGACCCAAAAAATGAGTTGTTTGATAGAGAAACGTTCTTTAGTGACACCATATCACCCATTGAATCAGGGATGTTTCCAGTGAGAAAATTGGAGCTCAAATTGAAGGTCTGTAGAGAACCCAACATGCTAATGGTGCCAGGAATGATTCCCTTGAGCCGGTTCAAGGAAAAATCAAGATGGGTAAGATCAAGACAGTGCCAATGGTGAGGTATAGGTCCTGACAGGTTGGCATTAGAAACGGTGAGGCTGGTGAGATCAACCATCTGAGATATAATCATAATCGGCGCGCTTTCGGTCACTGGTACGCCACTCAAGTAAAGCTCAGTGAGGTTGCGTAGAGGCGAGAGCAACGCACTGGGTACGCGCCGAAGGGAAGAAATGCAAGAGAAGGAGTGGAGAGACGAGGCGAGCTGAGGTGGGAGCCTCCTGGGAGGAGGGATGGGGCAGTTCAAAAAGGAGACGGATTTGAGAGTGGAGAGGGACTGGAGAACAGTGTAGGGGAGGTCTAGGTCGGTGGAGCAGTTGGCGAGGCGGAGAGAGGTGAGGTGGCGAAATGGAGCGGCCCCGTCGCATGATGTGGCGTTGTCGCGCGGCGAGGGGACAGCGCAGGCGTCGCTGGTGGCGGGAAAGCCGAGGGATTCGAGCGCGGTTTGCTGGCGCGGGTCGAGGGAAGAACCGGGTCGGGTTGGGGCGAGCGGTTGAGAGAAGGGAAGGAGGAGAAAGAGAGAGAGAGTGAGGAATGGGAACGAGGTTTTCTTGGAAGAAGACATGACTGAGAGAGACACCACTGCACACACCAGTGAGTGGGTGAGAGGAGAGAGGAGAGAGGAGAGGAGAGGAGAGGAGAGGGAGAGGGAGAGGGGAGAGCAGAGTGGTCGTGAAGTCGAGGATCGAGGGAATGAAAAGTTGGTGGGTTTTTGCTACCAAGTTCTCAAAAAAAGAAAAGTTGGTGGGTTTTACGAGGTTCGTGGCTTTTGCTGGTTTTGGCAGAAGAGAGAGATAGAGATAGAGATAGAGGGAGTTGGATTTCATTCAAAAATATTGACTGCCTTAATGCTTAAATTATTACTCTTCATTCTTCATGCTTAGAAAGTAAAAACTGTTTAAGTGAATTATGATTTATGAAGTCGCGCATAAAATATTTATATGCGTGTGTTCTAGACAACTTAGTATCCTATAATATTCAACACATTTTTTTTAATGGTTAGGGGAAATTTTTCACTGAGAAATATATTGATAAAGAAGAGTATTTATAGAGCCATTACGTCAATTTAATTACATCAATTCAGTGATTTGCGTATGGTGCCTAAATAATTTATAATACAATTAAATATTAAAAAGCTCTGCTAAAAAATTAAAAATGCATCAATGGTGTCAAGGCCATTTCTGTCGTATTGCATCAATTGCAGCCGCATTAATGGTAATATGCTCATGTTTCCTCTGTTGGGAGAAAGTTCTCCAATTTCTTTCCTCAGATGACTTATGATCCTGCCCGATATTTTTACTAATAACCCCAACAAAAAAAAATATCAAATCTGTCTTCGATCCAAAATTTTTACTAAAAATACCGTAACCGCTTCATTGGGGGTGGTCCACTAAAAATAGCAGACCGCCCTCCCATGAGACGGTTTGCTATTTTTTTTTATAGACAATATGAATATCAAGATGCTGAATTTTAACGCTAAAAATTCGGATTTTTTTTAAAATATTTGTTAGATTACTTCTTTTGATGTATAATTAGCATATTTATACTAAAATATGTTAAATTACTTGAAATTATGTTAAATTACGTTGAATATACTGGAATACGGTAAATTACGCTAAACTCTAAACCCTAAACTCTTATTTTGAACAGTTTCTAAACCCTAAATCCTCAAAATTACCGTACATTAAATGATTTACAATTTTCACATAACATATTTACAAAAATTAGTGATACTTAAAAGAAACCCTAAACCCTAAATCATAATTTCTAAACCCTAGTTTCTGACATTTTTATTAATAAATATACCTACGTTAGCTGGGTTTTTTGTTAGATTACTTCTTTTGATGTATAATTATCATATTTATACTAAAATACGCTAAATTACTTGAAATTATGTTAAATTACGCTGAATAACACTAAATTACGTTAAATTACGCTAAAGCTAAAATACGGCAAATTATGCTAAATTACATATGAATAGGGATGAAATCTTCACTGAAAAGGCAAAAAACGACGACAAAACTTCAAACGGCCATAAAACGGCGCTCGAGTGTCCGATTTCAGCAAATGATCACTTTTCGGAAAGCTTGCGAAACGACGCATGCGTCCGTGCTAGCTATGCCAAATTTCAAAATTCAGAATTGTCAAAAAACAAAAGGAAAAGCATCAAAACTTGAGTTGAAGTTTCCGATTAAGATTTTCATTTCTATTATTCAATCTAAATAGCTAAGTAAATTAGTTACATATGAACTTGTAGAATACCAATTTTTACTATTTTTTGAATTTTTTTACTATTTTTTAAGATTAATGAAAGATGGCACAAAATTGGTCTACTTTAGCGTAATTTACCATATTTCAGCATAATTAGCGAAGTTGTTGTAATTTAGCGTAATTTACCGTATTCCAGTGTAATTCAATGTAATTTAACATAATTTCAAGTAATTTAGCGTATTTTAGTATAAATATGTTAATTATACATCAAAAGAAGTAATATAACAAATATTTTAACAAAATCTGAATTTTTAGCGTTAGAATTCAGCATCTTGATATTCATATTTGTTGTTTCAAGCAATTCTCTTTTTCGTCTATTTGATTAATTTGCAAAACATACAATTATTGAATTTTACGATTTTCTCTATCTTAGAAAGTATGCAGGTTCAAGACAATTAGAATTACAATATAGAGTGTTTGAACCGAAGAAATCATCACGACATTTATCAAGAATTTAAATTGTAAAATTATAAATTGGTAAAGTACTTTTGATGTTGTTTTACAGGGACAAACGTTGGTAACGTTTGATAAAAAGTTACAACGATTAAATTGTCTGAAAATATACTTAGAAATTAATTGATCAAAAGCTGAAGAAATTGAAAACATTGGAAACGTTTGTGAAAACGTTGTAACTTTTTACATAAATTCAAGACATTAAAATGACTGTTTTGATCGATTGATTTCCAGAGGAAATCGTTGGTAACGTTTTAGCTAAGTTCACAGAAAAGAAACCTAAAATTTGAATTTTTGAACTAAACGTTTTCAACGTTTTTGAAAACGTTGTAACATTTTGTTTTAGAAAGCTCCTTCCAGAGCTGCCACTATAAATAGAACCTTAGGGTTCTTATCCAAACAACTTTCAGCAGCCCTAAACTGTCACACCCCAAACCAGAATTTCCGGATTAGGGTGTGATCAATCCCCGCCTCGTGTCTAATACTCATAAAGACACGCAAGGCTAAACAAATATAAACAATAATGCACAGCGGAAACAAAATAAAACAAATAGCAATAGTCATAAATATCAAATAAACATAAATACATACAAATATCCATACAGTCCACATCAGGATAAAATAACAAAATCTAAGCAAGAGGATACATGATCTATCGAGTCCAATGTACATAACAAAAGCATTGGACTCGTAAACCTATCAAAAGTCCTAAACAACTAATCAAGCGACGTGGCTATCGAGGGCAGCTCCTGACGTCTCCTGCTGCGGATTGCCAGTCCCTGTACCTGTCCCACATCCAAAAATGTGGGTGAGCGAATGATCGCCCAGTATATGACCCAGTATTATCCCTTCAGGGATCCTCTAAGTCAAAGCACATTTTTAATTCGAAATCTACGTAAAGTTCGGTAATTGTTCATTGTTAATGCACATGCTGCAGTAATTAAAACCTACCATAATAACTACAAAAGAAAAATACGTATAATAGATGACATGATGCGATTATCCTATTATGCCAACATGAATAAATTTTCCAAAATAAAATACAAGCATAAGGATATATTTATATACAATCGGGGTCCCGTACAATAGTACTATGTGTACAAATTAATATAATAATAATACAGATAATATCACCCCGTGCTGTGCCAATTTAAATTCATATATTCAAACCAATATAATCCAACAGGAGAAAACATAATGCAAGACGTAAGAATAAGTTAATCCATTTCCTCATGAGCAATGAGGCCTCCATCGTCTGGCCATAGACATGAATCAGATAGACGTGTCACCCTCAAAGGCGCGAGACCCTTTTACCGCAGGTCTGGGCATGAGACCCACTAGAGCGTGTCATTCTCGCCGAGTATGCGACCCCTAGTGACGTGTCATCCTCGCCGGGTATGAGACTCACTAGAGCGTGGCATCCAGGACGAGTATGCGACCTCTAGTGACTGTCACCCCAGCCTACATCACAATGCCACCCCCAGGACAGCACACTGGCGCACTGGGCATGAGACCCTCCGGAGCGTGTCATCCTCGCCGGGTATGAGACCTCCAGAGGCGTACGGTCCCAACACCGACCTGGGGCTATGAGGTAAGCCGTACTAGACTGATAGCTCCTAATGTAGGGAAGACATAGCTCGAATCGTTTTCGTGCCTCTGGGCTCGAGATCGGTCTGCACGTAAATAGTAAAATGATAGAAAAGAATATATCGTTCCAACTTAATGCATATAATAATATAATATTCCTAAAAAACCACCCGAGGAACCAAGTGGTCCCTCGGCTCAATGGCTAACGGGACGACCGGTTCCATACCAACCAGTCGGAACGCAGTCACTCGATCTTCTACTCACTCTCACCAATGCACATGCTTAACTAAATTACTACGTTGTCCTCTACGAGTAGAGGACAACTAATATCCTAATATAATATAATATTAATTAAATTACTCTACTCCTAAGAAAGCAGTAAATTTTCCATTTATAAGAGGTTATGCAAATCCTAAATTACAGTTCAGAAAGGATTAAACATGCTCTAATGCAACTACAAAATTTAAAGTACAGATGTCAGGTCAAGTGGTCGACTGGTAAGAGTACACTACGAAAAGATAATTCAGATATCCCACACCTGTATAGCAAGTAGTGGTCGTACGCAAGCGCTAGCAATCTCCGAAATCTGCACGATCCTCACCAGCTCCGGTATAGCCGTCAGCGGGATCAGTCCACGGATCGGAATCAAAGTAGGTCTGCTGACCTGTCATTTGGACGTCAATTAATCAAATACTAAACTAATCATTCGTATCCCTTTTTCCCATTTAATTATTCTTAGCTAATGTGCTAACTTAATTAACTAATTACGGTTTGAATTTACGCTCAATCGGTTCGATCAGTCTGACTCGATTCTGATTGAGCGTGAAATTTGGTCTAACTTAGTTTAAACTAAACTAACGTAATTTAAATATTCGTTATATTTTAATTTAAAGTTAAATTGTTTAGCTGATTAATTAAAATATTTAAATAAGGTTAATACGTAGTTTTACGATAAAAATTCGTAAAGTATAATGTACGTAATTTAAGTTACTATTATTTAACCTTAATTAATTACTTACAAAAATTGAAGTACGTTTCCTAATACGAATGTGTTTCCTAATTAATTTAGCTACACTTAAATTAAATCCTAAGTACGTAATTAATTGCAATACGTTAGTTATTTAATTATTTTAATATTTTTAAAGTCATACAAATTATTTTAATGATAAAAAAGAACATTGGTATTGCGTCTTGTGCAACTGTGAGGC
Organism: Carex myosuroides; assembly: GCA_028015225.1. NCBI lineage: Eukaryota > Viridiplantae > Streptophyta > Magnoliopsida > Poales > Cyperaceae > Carex > Carex myosuroides. Next base: position 330,696 of record CM051484.1, read on the forward strand.
TTCCGTGATGTTATAGAGTTGTGCCATTGTGGTTGCCCAGAGGCCTAGCTACTCGGTCCTTTTGTAAGCGCCAGAGCCATTTAACCAGTAGGGCTTGGTTTTGGTTGTGGAGTGAAATGACTCCCATGCCTCTCCCAGTTGACCAAGCAGTTTATACATTTCCCTTCCATATATAGGAATCTGCTTCGCAATTTGTCTATTTGCCTGATGACCCCTTTGGCAGTCTAGTCTAGTCGCTTGCATGAAGTGGATAGGGATGGCTAAGAGAACTGCCCTGACCATAGTAACTTTGCCTTCATAGGATAGGAAGTTAATTAGATTTTCATCCCTCCATCAGTTAAATTAATCAATATGAATGTTACGTATAGTTTGAAAAACTAATCAGTATCAAATTTACAGACTATTACATGTATCACTATATATAATATGTTTCAGGTCTTTGCCTAAATTAATGTTCCTGAATCATAGTTGCGGATTATTCTTTTTTTGCGTGTCCTCATTTTTGAACGTTCGTAGTCATAAATAAAACTTGAACGCATACATAAATATTTCGATGCATAACAAATAACTCTTGTTAACATAATGCTTACGAGCTAAATCCTATAGAACAGATGCTGTTCAAGTAAGGTCGTGCTTATGAGCTAATTAAATCAGGAAGCTGTCTGTGCCTTAAAAATTAGTATGTGAACCAAACTAGAATTGAAGTAGAAAAAAAAGAGAGAAATTAATATTGGAGTCGTGTAATTATATTTATATATGGACGCAAAACGACAGTGTTCCTTTGCGAGACACGTCTTACCAAAAACCAAATGGTCCCGTCCGTGTGCTTACTGTATCACTACTTGACCTTCACGAGGCATTGTCTTATGGAAACCCTGTCCCAACTCCATTGTCACGTGTTCTCCATTTGAAGCATACACAAGCAGATGATTTATATATTGATTAATTATAAGGGCCCAACAGATCAATCTGGGCCTCAGGTTTCAAATTAGGACTGCTGAATGAAAACCAGTCGAATCTCTTCTTTCTTGAATTCGGATCCAGTGAAATAGGATCACAATATTAATAACATCTTACAAGTTTGAAATGGTCAATGGAAATATTAATTCGCAAGCTCCATGTTGTTTGTTTTCTCTTCAGTTTATACATGAGGGTCCAAGCTAAGTAGGCCGAAGCCCTATCAAGTCATTTCCGAAATGTTTAGATGCTAGCTCTTGCCTTTTAATTGTTGCACCAAGTGTACGCGGGTCCATTGTACCCCAAATCTGTTAGCCCGAAATGTTTAGACTTGCTACTTCCCCAGAGAGAGAAGAGAAGGAGAAAGAGAAAGAGAAAGAGAGAGAGAGAGAGAAAGAGATGCATGAGCTTTGAATACGCTGAGAACTAATTTGTTGGGGTAGATCGTACACGTGTTCGGTTCCATTTGAGAGGTCTTTGTTTCTAAGCAAAAATGTTGGTAACATCGATCGACATACTTATCTGAATTATTTTTTATATAATTCCTTTCAACGGCCGGCTTTTTGGTATTTTGAAAATTATTATTCAAACTACAAATTATCATTATTTTATATGTTTTCTATCGGCATTTTGGTTAATTAATAATTAAGCCTGACAAATTTAATATTAACGGAACAAGTTCCATCAATAATATTTGTTTCAAGCATTACATTAATTAGACCTGTCCATTCTGCCTTTGGGGCATTAATTTACAATGAGAAGTTGCCAAACCAATCACCTCACAAATTAATTGAAGCTTTCAAATACGAAACCATTCTGCCTTTGGGGCATTTACAATGAGGACCCTGCCTTTTATTCTCCTGCTTTTCATAGAAAAAATAATAGCTGATGAGAGATGCTCTAATCTAATATGTTATATCCACTTAGTATATACGTACTATGTAGACCTTATCTATATATTGTTACATCTTTTGGAAATTACTTTTGAAGCTTAATTCAGCCATGGTCACATGAAATCTTCTTCGAATTCTTTGAAGGAATTACTAGCAGATGCTATTTGTTTGTTAGAAGTCATCTTTTCAGGCACCATCAGACCCTTGTAGCTCCTTCGTTCCGCCAGTCTCTCTTTTTCTAGCCGTTGGAGCTCTTCTCTTCTTTTCTGAAAAAAAAAATATACAATTCAGAAGTTTTGAGTAAGTGTCTTCAAAGAGATTAAAGTTTGTATTTATACTCCTTCATATTTCTGCAAATTAAAAAAAAAGCTCAATAAAGCTACATGGACAAAGATATATAAATTGATCTAGGAGACCTTATCTCTCATTTGAAGTTTCCTTCCAGCCTTTTCAACAGCATGTAAGGCCTCTCTCTCAGCTGTAAATAATTAACATGCATATGTGTAAATAATTATAAACAACAACAAGAATAAGTGAATAACTAATATGCATTAATTATGGTGACTAGTGACTAGCTGCAAATATATATATGTATGTTAGTATTATCATATTATGCGACTCACCTTTCAAATCTGTCACCCTTTCAACTTTGGTCTTATTCAACCAGTTCACTATTTCATTGATTCGCTTCTCAACTCTCACTGTGCGTACCTATTAATTATAATCATAAAATTAAGTATCATTAATTGCAATAACTGATTCCAACCATCCATTACAATTTACAACTGTACCATTGATGAAATGGTTATCAAAATATATATAAAAAATAAAAAATATTTTCTGAAAATTAAGAAGTAATTGAGTCACCAATTTTGGGTGAAAAAAGCCAACTTGGCCGACATCCATCGACAGTGTTTTCTTCAGATTTGTCCATGGCGTATATACAATGTCAACATTATTCATCTTATTCCCTGTTATAATATTTCTGAAACATTATTATAGCATTAATTACCTTATGTGTGTGTGTGTATATATATATATATATATATATATATATGTCAGTGGAAATAAAAGTAAATCATAAATGAAAGCGTACTGGTACGGCAGTTGATTTGAAAATTAAAGAATAAATATACCTTGAATGGAATTAGCTTTCACAAGCTGAGCACAATCCTCCAGTAAACCTTCACTTATGTCATCAATTGTTTGGCCTCTGGGCATTCTAAGATAGACATGAGCAGAGGATACCTTATCTACATGAAACCTGGAATAAAGCCATGTCATGCAAATGCATATGCATGGAGAGGCAAATTGCATTAGAATATACATGCATATTACGTACCAAAAGCGGTTTTTCCAACAGATCTAATGCAATTTGCTTCAACAACCCTAAAAAATGATTAATTTCTGGTTGCATAATAAATTACTTGAAGTTTATAATTGAAGGAAAGTGGAGACTGTATATGGAAATGCTGTTTTAGAACTGATTCTATTCCAGCCTGTTATACCAAATTTATGGAAGATAAGTTGTTATTAATCGAAAGGGGATCGAGGTAGCACAGTTGGCTAGAAAAAATGTTCTAGGGCTGATGGTTATCCAAAAGTCGAGAATTCGATTCTTCCTCACGACTTTGCAGCCTCTGCGAATGTTTTCAAAAAAAAAAAAAAAGTTGTTACTAATCACCAGAGCTCACTCGTCCCGGACTCGTCTACCATTTAATGTTCTTATGCCGCTCGTGAGTTCCAATATTGCTTGTATTAAATTTTGTACATAATTAACACTCAACACAGATAATACAAGCATTTAAGCATTTGTTGGCGATGTACATGATGCACATGCAGCACATCTATTGGTGAACAGGTCGGAAACAAATAAATTTCGATCGGACAAACAAAATCATGGATCCCTGTCGAGAAAAATTAAAGAGATAACTAAAATGTAAAATGATGTGATTGCTTTCACAAGATGTCACAAGTGAAGATTTTCAACAAGCAATGATCATGGTTCTCTTTTGTGGTACGAGATGGATTTAACACCGCAGAGAACAAAAATGAAACCAATTATTAATTTTCCCAGAAAAAAAAAGTGAAACCCAAAGGAGGAAATGAACTGCATATATATATATATATATATATATATATATATATATATATATATATATATATATATATATATATATATACATACTTTGACATATAATTAAGAAAAAGGAAAAGTAAGTAAATATGAATGCAATTAATTACCAGATGTCTTGGGGGAAGCCATATTTGATAAGCTCCTCATTCTCATTCTTGTCAATTCCCATAAAAATGGTGTAGTCTCCTAACTCCGGCCGAGCCTTAAAGTACAAAACCATATCTAGCTAGCTAGCTATATATCTTATCTTGTAATATAATAGAAACAATTAGTAGATATATACATGTGATTGTAATTAATTAATTAATTCAGCTTAAGGATAAAAAGGTTTGAGAAAAAAATGAGTGCGGGGTGTTGAGATCTAAACACAACTAAATTAAATGTTGAGGTTGAAGACTCTGATATATATATATATATATATATATACCTGCAGTCCTGCACAGATCCCAGATGGAGGAATGGTCGAATGGATGGTTGGCATTTTCGCTTTTTGCCCCCCAATCAAATTGCAAATTTATCGATCGTCTAGTCAATTCGGGCTTTTATGAGATTTAAAAGTTTTGGAATTTTGATTATTGTATAATTATCTTGTTGAACATTGTAATAATATATATGTTTTAGAATTTGTCATGTTGTAAGGATATTTATAGTATTTGGAGCTTACAAAATAAAATATTACAAGATTCGAATATTTTAAATTTAATTAAGCATTCAACACTACTTTTCAATTCATAGTAAAGTCAATGATGTAATTATCTCTAGAAAAATTTTAAATCCAATGACTATGTTATTAATGTTTTAATTTGTACTGAGTAGGACTTGAGCATATATTGGTAATTTATAGAATTAATGATCAGAAAAAAAGACAAAAAATAATTAGAAATTTGAAAATATTTTACTATTTCACAATTAAAGCATAAAAAAATAAATTAAAATTAGTGAAGTAATATGAACGATTGTTACTCAATAAAGCTGAAACTTGTTTGCAATATGTTAGAGAACAGAAAAATTAGTAACCGACACAAAAATGTTAAAAAAATTCACTGTTAGAAAGACAAAAACAAAAAAGAAAAAAAAAATTATTCAGGGGCGTAATGGAAAGTAACGACAGTTGACACGTGGATACACGCTGGATATGAGAAAAAAAAAATGTTGGAAAATGTCACAATCCACAAAGCAATTGTGTAGAAGGTTTACCTGTGCGCAACTGAGGATGGTATCGCTACTGGATTTGGCAATAAAATTAAAAAAATGGGCATTTCCGCTAACCACGAATCTGATCGATTTGGTTCTGACTCATCAGTCCTCATACTTAGAGAGGGAAAAATGGCACGCCGGAGCCGGCTCCGTCACGAAACAGCACGGTTACTGCACGGAACGGCACGGCACGCGAGTCATTCGCGTGCCGTGACTCGCGTGTCCCGTGCCGTGACCATTCGCTTGCCGTGTCCATCTTTTGAAACTTTGGCACGGCACGGCACGGCACGTGAAAAATTTAGTCACGGCACGGCATGGCACGTAGTCACGTGTAATTAGGATCATTAGATATTAATTTGATGGTGAATCTTGAATAAATTAACTTAAATTATGATTAAATGGTCACGCGAGTCACGCGGGTCACGGCACGTTTAGGCACGGCGTGACTCACGTGGCTTGACCATTCGCGTGCCGTGACCACCTCTTGACATTTTAGTCACGGCACGGCACGGCACGTGAAAAATTAACTTGGTCACGGCACGGCACGGCACGAGACCAAAGTCACGGCGTGTTAGTCACGGCACGGCACGTTTTTCCCACTCTACTCATACTTATCATGACTTGTCTGTTGTGGGTCCCACTTCACAGATAATGGTGGGCCACTTGAATTTTTTTTATTAATATTTCTTTTCCTTCTGTGAGATCAAAATAGAGTGATCAATCCGGATCGTTCTTTTAATTCGGCACGAATCTTTAAACAGACCTCACCTCCTATAGTTTCACTAGGCACCCAATTGAGTTCGGCCCGGCTGGAATTAATCTGGGCCGTCCGTTTTTCGAAATTGTACCTCAGATATCATCTGGGGGACACGGACTCTTATAACTGGGCCTTAAATTTACAATTCTCAAAAGACCCTTAAAAGGCCATGATTAACAGGCCGAGCGAATTACCCAGTTTAATCCGGACTTAAAATCAGAGCCGTTTAGGAAAGAAGTAATGGTTGAGATGTAAAGATTCCAAATACTAACACCAACACCAACGCGGAAATAATAAAACCCTAGACGCCCTTCCGTGTCCGATAGCGCTATATATTTAGCGCCGACTAGGGAGAGATTTCCAATGGATATACAGTTCGCTGCTTCATTTTCGAACGAAATTTGTTCTTTTTGGTGTTTTAGTCTTTTATTTCAATTTGTTGTTAGCTGATAAGGAACGATGATGATTGATATCAGGTCTCGTTCGTCGTAATGGCTACTTGCCTTGACGACCATACTATATATCACCACCCATATTCTGAGTTCAATCCCTTTTTTTTTTTTTATTTTATTTCTATTTCGATTTCGATTTCGATTTCTTGCTTTATTAAACTGTTTCTGTTTGTATGAATTTGGTCGATGATGTTAAAAAAGAAAGACAAGCATATATCCGAAGCCTATGCTGTGTGGATTAGATCTAATCTTCTCTCTGAGGCTATTTTTTTATTTTTTATTTTTCTTTCTGATCCCCTTTTGGGTTATTGAAATTATTAGTTTATTTTTTCATCTTTTAAAGGGTGGCATTGATGATCTGTAGGATTTAATGTATCTGAGTTTTATGAAGACAAAATCCGCGAAATGTCTTCCGCCTTCTGAGCCACCCTTTAACACTCGAATTAAATCAGCATTAAATGAGCTGAATAGTTCAAATGATGGCCTCAAATTGGGGCTCTGATTAGATTTGAATGTCTTTCGCTCCTAACTGACTGCCTTCTCAGACAACTAATTCTTTTTTTTTTGTTATCTAGTTGATTTCTTTTATTTTTTTTTATCTTGTGAAAATATGTTTCTTACGTATTTTTCCCATGAAGTTGAAATAATACCTGAAGTCCGTTCAATTTTTTCGATAAATAATTGGTTTACATATTAACTACGAAGAATTTATTTGAAAGAGATTTTATACTTTGAATGGAACACTTAATTTCGCTCATATTTTCACTTGCAATGCAAGCACTTGTGCACTCAAATAAACACATGTTTTGGGCCATCGGTACCATAAGAGGTAGAGGGGTATTTCTTTCCACAGTTCTCTCTCTCATTTTTGTTTCACAACAAACTGCACGTGCACGCTCGTAGAGACTATAAGAGAGACTTTATTACCGTCGTAGAGAGTAGAGACTATACTGACACCACCCTCGATTAGATTAGATTAGATTAGCCCAAACAATAAAACAACATATTGCAATTTCTAACGGCATATGCAATTTCATGACTTTTCAAGCCACGTCTAATTAATTTTTGTTTGTTTGTGCTAGTTAAGTTAGCACACGAAAAACACGTTCACATGTTTTTGAAAGACAATTGCTATGCGTGAATGCATAATTAGCAATGTTTTAAATAGCGTTTATAGTGTCATAGCGGAAAAGCTACAAAAAAAAGCTATAGCGAATAGCGTAGTTATAGCAGAAGCTATGCTACGTAGTGTTTTTTTTTTTTTACAAAAAATATATTATATATTTGTACTCAATATCAACATTATATTTTCACCATACGTGCAATACTATTCATAAATTAAGAAGATCAAGCACTAATTCAAGGTCCTTGATTATTTTGTTGAAGCCATAACCTATTAATTTTGCAAATTCACCATATGTGCAATACTATTCGGAAATTAAGAAGATCACTACCAATTGTTCACTGGCACAACATGCAATTTGGCCATCTTCATTAAGTATATATCTTGACTTGCATTTTATTAAAAAATCAATATTATGTTAATTTGATAATAGATATGTCGTATTCCTTTGAGCTTGATGCAACTGTCTGAAACCTTTGTAAATTTAAGCAAGTTACCAGCAGAAGTAGAAAGAATCAATTTTTTCTCTCTTTGTGCATTTATGCAATTAACTTCTTGATATCAACTGTTTCTTACCTTCTTGATCTTTAGTTCTATTCATTGTTAGCATTCGATTGATCCCAAACAGGGTCAAAAACAGTTGATACGATACTGTGTTTATTTCAGCTTTCCATTGATACCAGAAGACTAGCTGAATTACTGGAAAAAAGTTTAAAAAAATATATCTACCAGCACAATTGCTTAGGTGTTTCAAATAATAAAAATTGGAGTCAATTATTTCAAAAAATAGAAGAAGCAAAATCAGACTTGAATTTCTGTAAAAAAAAAAATAAGAATCCTTCAGAAGTGCACCCTCATAAGTTTGGGAACTAACACAAAAATTTGAGTATTTCATCCCTTATGTGGCATAAACACAATTAAATTGTATAAAGCATGGTCAACTGGTACCAATCTTTTTGTTTGACTTTGAACAAGGGCAAAAAAATTGTTGGCTTTGTTTCCATATACAGTTGCAATACTGACTTAATTTTCTTTCTTTAAATACAACAAAGATGTAAAACCTTCTGTTAAATCAGCCTATTAATTATTATTCATTACTTACAATGAGTAGCAGAGTTCCGGGATATGTCTAGGTACAAGAATTTATTCTTTGAATGCCTTTTTTAGGAGTCATTAAAGTATTTTGAACTACAAGGACTGTAAAATTGTAGGCTTTCTTCCATATATGGTTTCAACTCCAAAGAGATATTTATCTTATTAATATTGTATCATTTAAGAGTACCTATTGTATATTTTTTCAGATGAGGACATAGATGTCTGCTAATTGATTATATAATTTTTTATTGCATCCATTATTTTCAGGTTAAGCATGTTTTTCTTTGAATTTCCTTCACTAGCAAAATCACTCGGATATGTAGAGCAAACATCATTCATCTGTGCGGGCGGCAATAATCGAATGTACTTTTGTAGATGTTTTATTGCAGTTGGCCAAAACAAAACTTTCTTTGGTCTTTTGTTGTTTCTATTGACTCCCTTTATTTCTTCATCATATTTTGCCTTGCAGACTAACTATTTATTATGCCAAGTGCTTTTGAATTAGTCTGAACTTTAGCATCTGTTTAAATCAAACTAGAATTTTTTTAAATCAATGTATTGCAAAACGAATTTACTTTTTTTTTCTTGTGGGGAAAGAGTTTTCCAAACTTATATCTTCATTCAATAATTTTCTTTCTTTAAATACAACAAAGATGTAATACAATAAATTTCATTCAAAAATTCTAATATAAATGCTCAACATCGAATATAACGGGACTAATAAAAGTAGCAACTCCTTTGTTGTCGCTGGCCACTACCCTCTATTATCTTGGTGGGATTTCTAAAATCTATTGGATTGAATCACCATATGTTTATCTATTTAGGGTTTAAAGAAAAATAAGGAAACTCCTGCTTTGAGCAAAAGCGATCAAAGGAAACTAAGAACATTGGAGGTTTGTTTGTTCTTGATTTACTATTAGTAAAGCTTTTGACATAGGATTTGCAATTGTTTGCTTATTCTACATTTTATATTTGGATTGAACCACCATCTGTTTATGTTTATCTATTCAGGATTTAAAGAGAAAGAAAAAAATAACCTTTTGTGAGCAAATACAAAGAAAATTGAAGGTTTGTTTGTGCTTCATATTGTATTAGTAATTGGTTCCATGTCTTTGCTCAGGTATTTCGTTTGATGAATCTTTTGTTTAATTATTTCTTTCCTCTCTGTTATTTTTTTTGAAGAGAAGCAGCAAGAACTGTAGGATGCTAAGAAACAAAGGAGGGTGAGAAGGCAAGCAGAAAAGATGATAAAAAAGTGATCACCAAACAAGATGGGAAAAGCAAGGAGAGCATTGCCAGTAAGGACATTGAGGAAAACATCATCCAAAGAAGGACAGTGGTTGACAATGAACTGCTATAGGTAACTATTTTATTCTCGCTTATACAATTCTAGATTCAAGAATAAATTGTATGTTCTTAATTTATTGATAATTTTTTTTCTATGTTGCCTGAACTTGGAAAATTATCAATAGCAGGGGAAGAAATGGGAATTGTGTTGATTTTTATTCGTTAAACCTAATTGATTCAAAGGGTATTAGGGACTTAAATCCAACTAAATTGATTCAAAGGGTATTAGGTACTTGATATTAGCATCGTTATGTTAGTGTATGATGCATAAATATAAAATTATTTTATTTGAGAAATCATTTTATTACAATTAACTATTTTCTTCAGAAAATGAGAATTAATTTGAGAAATAAAATGATTTCTCATTTTCTGAAGCTTCGGAAAAAGCACACCAGAACATTCAATCCACATTTGTTACTCATTATTATACTGGTTCAGTTTTGAAAGGCTTTTGCTACATTGTTGTTAGACACAAAATGTAGTCTAAATAATACAATTAAGTCTCAACTCTGCAATTTTTGCTTTTTTTTTTTTTTTTACTAATTTCAGTTTTGTGTTTGATTGCAATTGAATTTTAGAAATCATTTTGAGTTTGGTCAGATTAGGCCTCAAATCATGTCAGTAAATCACTTTCAAGTTTGGTATACGGGTTTATATACACTGAATTTGTTTGCAACTGTATACGAGTTAATGCACACTAAATTTGTAGTTTTGGGAGGTTTGAGTTTTCACTCAATTTCTAAGCCTCAAGTTGTAATCATCTCGAATTAGAACTACAATTGTTGGTTGATTCAAGTTTGGATCAAGCCCAGTTGACTAAAACAAAGTGATGTATATTCACATTTCTGCAGCAGTGATGACGATACAGCAAAAAAAAAAAAAAGGAATAATTAACTGCACCATCCCTTTAAAAACATAGTCTCCATCTGGACAATACTTCCAACTGTACAATTTTTGTCAATCAAATGCTGATCAAGTTTATATATTGTTTTTGTTTCATATGTATAGTTTATACAAATATTTAAAATCATATCCAACATGATCTATATGTATATACACTGTTTTGGTTTTGTTTTCCTCACATTATATCAACTACTTATTTTGTTTTGTACTGCATTGTCTCAATCGTCACTGCCGAAGCAAAGTGAGCATAGTTTTATATTATCATAATATAAATAGTAATCGTTTAAAAGCAATCCTACAATTGACTCACAAGTTACAATGATTGGAAGTTTGGGACAAGCTAAAGCTTTAATCGGTATGTTATTTGAGGATAACACAATGATAAATTGTGACGTGTTTAAAAAATAATTTAACAAAATGTAGAAAGGGCTAAAACCCAAATTATACTTTAAATTTTTGTATTGGTAACGAAGATGATTGACTTGTCTATTATCTAATTGAATATCAAGAACTAGCCTTTAATCTAGTGATAAAATACAATATTATCTGAGTGGAATGCTATATATTTGAAATCCAAATAATTTTTTGTTGTTGTAATAACATAATATGAATTTAGAAGTCATAAACCTCTGTTTCAAAAAAATTATCTAACTGAACATCTGAATAGTATTCCAAAATTATTAAGTATCTCCTGACAATGTAACAAATTGTGAACCAAAATTACAGTACGATGGATTTCAATTAAAATAATAATATTAGATTGAGGAGGGTTCAAATGCCTCCACTTGTCATGCCTCCATGCGTCTCCAAATCTGAACCGCTCATCAACCTTTCAGATCAACGGACAGATACAGCTTTCTTTGTAATTCTCCTGCCCTCCCTTTCTCGTCGTTTCCTCTCCCTTATTTCCCTCTAATTTCATTCCTTTCCCTTTTCGTTCTCTCCATCAAAATTTTGGTACGGCTCTCCTTCCCCTCTTACCGCTCTCTCCTCTTCGGACCCTCCATGGATGAACCTCGAACTTCGCATCAACCCCATCCTCATCCCACCTCGCCTGATCTCGGTGGCTCCTCTAAATTCGTACACAGTTCTATGGCAACAAGGTCGATCTCATCTGCACTCGATCCCAGAACAACCCGACTCTTCTATTCTAGAGCATAATATTGATTGTTTTACTGGTTGCCTGCAATTGGAACATTCTAGTTCAGCAGCTCCTCAATCAGCGAAAAAAGATAACTTGAACACTACAATGGTATGAGCTCTTCTTCAATAAAAAAAGATAACTTGAACACTCCTAAATTCGTACACAGTGCTTGGAACTATATACTACTGTCTTTTTAGTTAGTGAAAAAGTGTTTTAAATAAAAAAAAAAGTTGAGACATTGAATTGTTGCTGTGTTGAAAAAGTGATTGCATAATAATTGATATTTGAGAAAAAAAATGAGACTAATCAATGTTTAATTGCATGAAAAATCTGTCCTTTACTTCAAATTTACACTCAAGCACAACTAAAATAAATTATTCTATCTTTTAGGATTTTACTTGTATGGATGGTGGCAACCTTGTGAAGATGATCAATGCTCCAGACAAGGAAATTGAAACTCTTAAGGATAGAGAAAATCATAACCAACTCAATGACACAACCCCGAAAAAGAGAAGTAATGATGGGATTGTACCTTGTGAAGGTATGAAGTTCACATCACTTGAAGAGTTTGAGAAGTATTACTATGCTTACGCTTTTTCTGAGGGATTTACTGTGCGGGTCAAGAAGACGCTTAAATTTGATCGAACAAACATTGTTCGGTACCGTCAATACGTGTGCTCGTGTGCTGGATTTTGTGATGCAAAACAGAAATCAAATGATGAGGGTGATGAGGTTGATGAGGATGAAGAAAGGAAAAGGAGAAAAACCTTGACTCGTAGATCTGGTTTCCCGGTAACCATCACTATGTCAAAGAATAAGGGTGTGTCAAAGGATAAGGGTGTATGGCAGGTGAGAACTGTGAACAACAAGCACAATCATTTATTAGTTAGTCCCAACAGTCGAACCCACTTAAGACAACATGGCGGTATTCCCTCAATAGCAAAAAGGCTTGTTGAAAAATTCAGTGAATCCGACCTACCAATCGGCAAAGTACCAGCAATATTGAATTCTGATGCTGGAATCAATGTTTCTCAAAGAAGCTGTTGGAATCATAAAAGAAATCTTAGGCTAATGAACTTGGATAGAGGTGATGCAGATGCCGTTTTTCAATATTGCAAACGGAAGCAAGTACAAGATGCCAACTTCTACTATGCTATTCAAACTGATGATGAAGATCATTTTGTAAACTTCTTCTGGATTGACTCCACAGCTCGACAATACTATGAGAGGTTTGGAGATGTTGTGGTCTTTGACACAACTTATAAAACTAACAAGTATAGTATGCCTTTAGGAAATTTTGTCGGTGTCAATAACCATAGCCAATCAATCGTGTTCGGTTGTGCTTTGTTGCAAAATGAGGAAGAAGAGACATTTGTTTGGTTGTTCCAAACTTGGTTAGAGGCACTAAATGGAAAGTTGCCTATATCAATCCTTACGGATCAAGATCGTGCGATTAAAAATGCCATTGATAAGGTTTTTCCGTTGGTTACTCATAGGTTTTGTCTTTGGCACATTTTGAAAAAATTTCCCGAAAAACACGGGTCCATTTACAAGGAGAATTCACCATTTAGTCGAGAGTTGCAAAATTATTTGTATCGTTCGATCACCACCGAGCAGTTTGATAGTGAGTGGAATATGATCATGTTGAAGTACAAACTTGCAAGTGATGAGTGGCTTAGAAAGCTATTTGATATTCGGCAGTCTTGGGTTCCGGTATACAACCGTACTACATTTTTTGCCGGTATGAATACCACACAAAGATGTGAGAGCATACATTCTTTCTTTGATTCCTTTCTTAACAAAGGAACCACCTTGCGAGAATTTGTGATTAAGTATGAACGTGCTATTGAACATTGTTACATAGCTTAACATGCTGAACGTTTTGTCTCAATCTACAAATGTAAGGTCCAGCATAGAAGAACAAGCAGCAACCGTGTATACAGGAAACATATTCAGTAAATTTCAAGATGAACTTGAAGAAAGCTTCAAGTTAAAGAGAAAGAAGTTGATAAAAAATGGATCCTCTACCCAATACAAGGTATCAAATTTTCGTAATCTCTATGAGGAATTCGTTGTAACTATAAATGTCGAGTCAAAAGAGGCATCTTGTGAGTGCCACTTATTTGAATTTCAAGACATCTTGTATAGACATATATTAGATATTTTCAATAAGAAGGGTGTGGATGAAATACCTCCTAGATACATCTTGCCACGGTGGACAAAGAGGGTTGCAGAGGGAATTCATATTCCCCTTTACAAGAAGGATGGGGATGCAATTGCTCGTGATGTGCAGTTTAACAGTACCATGAGCCGGTTGAGGCCTTATTTGCATGTATCTGGTGAAGTATTTCACACCATCATAAAGGATTTAGACATGATGATTGAAAAGTTTTCTAATATGCAAGAGACTAAAGAGGAAATAGCTACTGTGGCAGTCACCAAAGAGAATGCCAAAGTTGCACCTCACCCACTTCTTGGTGATCCACATATTTCAAAAACCAAAGGCCGCAAGAAAGATTCAGTGCAGGAGTCAAAGAATGGACGCCTGAAAGGCGGCTTTGAAGTAGCTATTGAACAATCGAAGAAATCAAAAAGGCGATGCAAAGATTGTGGTGAAGTTGGTCACAATGTATCTACATGTGAGAGAAGAAAGCGAGCCAAAGCTGTCGAGTTAGTTCCATGACAAAGCTGCAAGACTTTTTTTTTTGCAATTTTGTTATAAATATAAATTCCATGTTTTAATGGATTTTTTTGAATAAGCTACACTGGTAATTTTGCTTGATATATTTGAATCAACAAATGGATATCTAATTGAATTCAATGTGCAGTTAAGCATTACACTTAGGACCTAACAATGTTTCTTGGGGTTGCAAAGAAAATATTTAACATTAACAATATCATTACACTTAGAAGGCACTTATCTGACGCTAATAAAAGTTGACATTTTCTTCTTATTTAAGAAATTTTTTGAACATCTATCTCTTGTGTTTCTGTTTGTTCTTTATTTTTTAGTTCAACCTTGTATCATGCACTCGCCAAAAGTTAAAAAAACACCAAATTGAGCACCATTTTTATTAAACTCCAACGAGAACACAAAATTGCCTAATCTTTTTAATAGAATCCAAAATGTCCACTACTCAAAGAGTCAACAAAACCAAACCAAAACACTTAATTAACACACTAAATTCTCCTAGTAAAAATTAAGACAAAATCACCAATAAATCGATTGTGCTTTGATAGCTTTATTTTGTTTATTATCGATTGGTATGTAGCTAAAGAAAAAAGGAAGGAAGAACCAATAAATTACATTTCAAACAGAATTGAATGGAGAAGTAAACTTGAAGCATTTCACATGATCATATAGTGATTTTGATTAAACAATGTAATTGTCATACAAAAAAAAAAAAAAGCAAAACAAATTCAACATATTGTATACAATGCATAACACCAATTAACATACCACTTTTTCATACATCGGAAAAAAAAAATTAAAGGGTTTTCATGTATCTAATATTCTTCTATGATATCTATAAGCTATATCGAGAATTTTTTTCAATTTGGAGTTGAATCTCTTCTTCTAGATGCCTATCAAAGAATCAAAGATCATTGATAACCTAGGAAGCTTCTTCTTCCTACATATACAAACATACAAAAATGAGCAAATTTATAAGTGCAGTTATATAAAAATATAAAAAATGTAACATGCACCCTAGTTAACACAATATGCTGTATGCATCAAAACTGAAACACATACCAGTAACTGAAGCACATACTAGTTAACCGGACAGTATAGCAGCACCAGTACCAGGATTTTTATTTTCTACTTTTGACTAGAATATAATGTCTTAGCTAGGCTCACAATCTTTGGTAACAAATTAACCTCAATGGTATGGACTAAATCAAGTACTAATTGAGATGGGATTGAGTAATTGTGCCATCTTTGAGTTTCAATTTGTGCTTAATTGCACAGTTAAGGATCTAACTTTTAGTTAGGCTTAATTTCATATTATATAGAAAACGAAATACAAGTATTTTTACAGAAATAAAATACAAGGTTTTCAATTCACTAGGTTTGTACAGAAATATAGCAACTCGCAAGATAAAGACCGCTCACCTCAAGAAGTCGAGGAATCACCGACATCAGGCGAGCGACATCAGGCGAGGAACCACCAAGGTCCACCGAGAACTGTGTACGGAACCACCGAGATCAGGCGAGGCAGGAGGAGGATGGGGTCGGTGCGAAGTTCGAGGTTCATGGAAAGACAACGGTGAGAGAGGAAGGAGAGCAGTACCAAAATTTTGATGGAGAGAACGAAAAGGGAAAGGAATGAAATTAGAGGGAAATAAGGGAGAGGAAACGACGGGAAAGGGAGGGCAGGAGAATTACAAAGAAAGCTGTATCTGTCCGTTGATCTGAAAGGTTGATGAGCGGTTCAGATTTGGAGACGCATGAAGGCATGAAAAGTGGAGGCATTTGAACCCTCCTCTATTAGATTATAGTACACTTTCATTGTGAAAAAAACGTATTAACAATGAGTCGACCATAATTTCTAGATTTACTTTTTTAAATATCTACTAATGATTCTATTGATAAAAAATGTATTTATAACAAGTCAAATGATCTTAATTTCTAGATCTACTCTTTTATTCTCACTAATTCCTTAAAATACTTTAATTGTCTAATCCTACTTATATAGTCGTTAACACTTTCAAATGTCTACTACTAACGATTCTATTAATAAAAAATGTATTTACAACGAGTCAAATGACTCTAATTTCTAGATCTAATGTTTTATTCTCACTAATTCCTCTAAACTATTGTAATGTTCTAATCCTACTTATATACATTTTTAATAACCCTATTATCTTAATCCCCATCTCTCTTCATGACCGGATCTCCTTAATTTTGAAATTTAGTAGAAAAAGATAGACTCGGTTCTTCTTTGCCTTCTCCTGAAAATTAGTTTGCCTCTGTGGTGTCAAGATCTGGAGATCTCCTAAACAATGGTGTTAAGCTTTAGAGAAAGAATTAAGTTTCATGGTGAAAGAGACACAAAAAGATGAATATGAATAGTGGGGTCAAATAGAAGCATAGGTTAATAGTTAATGGGCTGTGTTTAATTTTCTGTTTGAGCTATGTGAATTTAGTTTTAATGAAGAGTATATTTAGTTAGTAAATGGAGAGTTAGTGCTTCACACGTGAGGGACAATGCGTGATGCGCGCTGTCAACGGATGAAAACAAAATTTTCATTCTATTCAATTTACACTTTGTTATGAAATATAATAATAGACATTTCACCTTCTCCACCTCATCCACTATCTATTAGATAGTGTTTTATATTAATTATCTTGTTAATTGTATGGCTTTTCATTTGCTTTCTCTAGCCTATAAATAGAGATTATGTAAATAGTTGATGTTGATTGATAGATGGAGATATAATATAGAATAAGATTTAGTCTCTCCCAAGTTGTGTTTTGTTTTGTTTTATAATACGTTATCAGCACGAGTTTGCTCTAGTCAAGTTGCGACGGAATTTCGTAGAAGCACACCTAGAAGGTACTCTTTAGATTACATTTCATTAACATTACTGTAAGTAATAATATTTATTTATTGGATGAAATTTTCTTATTTTATATTGAATGAGAGTAATATTTTCATTCCCTGAAGAGAATGATAAAACAAGTACATGATAATGGCCAGAAGCTTTTGTACATATTATAGCTAGAAGCTTTTTCTAAGAGAACCTGAAGTTCTTAAGCATAATCTTTTATACAAGAGAACCTGAAGTTCTTTGGCAAAGTTAAAAAAAAAAAAAAAAAAGAGACCAGAAGTTCTTATATGAACCAGAAAGTTATTAATATTTATGATAACCGGAAGTTATCAAATCAATAAAGTGTCTCCAATATTTAATTCTCTTAATAACCTGAAGTTATTAAGATTCTTTTTCTTCAATCGTTTTTTTTAATATATATATCTAACACATTTACTGCAAATGGAAAGAAGTTGCAAAGTAATTATGTAAGTAATTTATATGATTGGTTATTATATCTTTCATTAATTTAAATTTCATTTAATTTTTTTTTATTATGTTTGTTTTAGTTTATAAGAATCATTCCTTGAAGTGAATGATGGAATAATAACCTGAAGTTATTATCAAAACTAAATGTTTATCAAGAACCTGAAGTTCGTATTACTCGAATAGAATAATAACCTGAAGTTATTATAATTGTTTAGAACCTGAAGTTTTATTTGAAATTTTAATATAAAATTAATATAATAACCAGTAGTTATTATAGGCCACTGGATGAATAATAACCTGCAGTTATTCTCAATTAAAAAACCTGAAGTTTTATTAGAAATTTTCATATAAAATCAATATAATAACTAGAAGTTATTATAGGTCATTGGATGAAAATATAACCCGAAGTTATTTCAAATTTAAATTTTACATAGCGCAGTCAAGCAATTTAATAACCAGAAGTTATTAAATAAGTATTTTATTATAACCTGAAGTTATATAATATTAACCTGAAGTTATTAATACATTTAAATTTATTTATTTATTTATTTATGCAATTTACATATTCTTTTATTTATAATTATTCATCTCCCTTTTCACAACCTTAAGTTATGATATTAATAACCTGAAGTTATGGCATTAATAATCTGAAGTTATGATATTAATAATCTGAAATTATTAATACGTATCTATTCTGTAGTACACATGACAAATCTCACAAAGTTTGAATTTATCTCCTTTTTCATTTATCATAACTCGAAGTTATGGTATTAATAACCTGAAGTTGTATTTTGTTATAAATACGTATTAATGAAAAATGAGAAAGGAAAACATCTTGAAGATGTTTGTTACATATGTGGGATGACAAATTATTGGTCGCGTACCTGTCGTACGTCCAAGCATTTTGTAGAGCTTTATCAAGCCTCAATTAAGAAAAAAAAAGGGGAAATGTGGAAACTAATTTTACTGGAAATGACCCCGAATATGAATGTCATATGGATACACATCTTGATGTATCAAATTTCTTTCATAATGTGGATAAATAAATAGACACTTTTATTAAGGGAGAAAATAAAATGTAGAAATTTATGTTTATGATTTACATTTTTATTTTTATATTGTATGCAAATAAAATTAATGAATAAAGTTAGTTAATTTTTATTTTTATTTATTCTTGCATTCTTTTATTTTAAAGAAAAATGACTGACGCAATGGTAAATAAAGAAGATCCATGTTTAGTAGACAGCAGAATACCATATTGAAAAGTAAGAAATATTTTTCACAATTGCATCTTGGTGAGACTAATATCCACACTATATCTGGCACAACTAATTTAATTGAAGGCTCCGGAAGAGCTTGTATTTTGTTACCTGAAGGAACAAAATTAATAATAAATGATGCATTATATTCAAGTAGATCCAGAAGAAATCTACTAAGTTTTAAAGATATTCGAAAGAATGGTTATCATATTGAAACTATGAATGAGAGAAATTGTGAATATCTTCATATCACATCTATTAAAAATGGCCAGAAAATTATAATGGAAAAGATGCAAGCATTGTCTTCTGGACTATATGGTACTTATATAAGTACAATAGAATCAAATATGGTTACTAACCAGAAGTTAGTTGTTACTAACCAGAAGTTAGTTGATCCAAAGTTATTTACTTTGTGGCATGACAGATTGGGTCATCCAGAAAATATAATGATGAGGAGAATAATTGAAAGTGCAAATGGGCATCCCCTAAAGGACCTGAAGATCCTATTATCAAAAGAATTGACATGTGAAGCATGCTCTCTTGGAAAACTAATTACTAGGCCATCTCCAAATAAAATTGGACCTGAAGCTCCTTCATTTTTAGAAAGAATTCAAGGAGATATATGTGGGCCTATTACACCTCCATGTGGACCATTTAGATATTTTATGGTGTTAATTGATGCATCAACACGCTGGTCACATGTGAGTTTGTTAGCAACAAGAAATGTTGCATTTGCTAGACTATTAGCACAAATTATCCAATTGAGAGCTCATTTTCCGGATTATCAAATTAAAAGAATCCGGCTTGATAATGCAGGAGAGTTTACTTCACAAAATTTTAATGATTATTGCATGTCTATTGGAATTACGGTAGAACATCCAGTGGCCTATGTTCATACACAAAACGGTCTAGCAGAATCGTTGATTAAAAGGTTGCAATTAATTGCTAGACCTTTACTTATGAAATCTAGTTTACCGTCTGCTGCATGGGGACATGCCATTTTACATGCTGCTGCACTTATTAGATTAAGACCAACTGCATATCATAAATTTTCTCCATTACAATTGGTCTCTGGAAGAGAACCAAACTTGTCTCATCTTAAAATTTTTGGTTGTGCTGTGTATGTTCCAATTTCTCCACCACAACGTACAAAAATGGGACCACAAAGAAGATTGGGAATTTATATTGGTTTTAACTCTCCATCAATAATTAAATATTTAGAACCATTAACTGGAGACGTTTTTACAGCACGTTTTGCTGATTGCCAATTTGATGAGACAATATTTCCAATCTTAGGAAGAGAAAAAGAAAAGCTGGTAAAACAAGAAGTAACTTGGAATGCATCCTCAATATCTTATCTTGATCCCCGAAGTGGTCATTGTGAATCAGAAGTTCAAAAGATTATACATTTGCAAAGAATAACAAATGAGTTACCAGATGCATTTACAGATACAAAAAGAGTGACTAAATCACATGTACCAGCTTTAAATGCAACTGCTCGAATTGATGTAATCCCAGCAGAGGTTACTATACAGAGAAAACGTGGAAGACCAATTGGTTCCAAAGATAAAAATCCACGACAAAAGAAAGAGCAGAATAAAGCAGTTGGTGCAACTCCAGAAGAAATTAATAAAATCCCGGAAGAAATTAATAAAATCCCAGAAGAGATTGATAAAACCCCAGAAGAGGTTGATGAAGTTCCAGAAGAAACTCAGGTACCTAGTGATTATGAGATCTCAATAAACTATGTACAGAATGGTACAATATGGAACCGAAATGAAACATGTACTGATGAAATTTTTGCATATGCTATAGCAATTGATGTGCTAAATGAGGAAGATTATGTGCCAAAAACTCCTGAAGAGTGTATGCACAGAAATGATTGGCCAAAATGGAAAGATGCCCTGAAGGCTGAATTAGATTCGCTTGAAAAGCGCAATGTTTTTGGACCTGTAGTCTTAACCCCAAAAGATGTTAACCCTGTAGGTTACAAGTGGGTATTTGCAATAAAAAGGAATGAGAAAAATGAAATTGTGAGATATAAAGCAAGGCTTGTGGCACAAGGTTTTACACAAATACCAGGAGTTGATTATGAAGAAACATATTCACCTGTAGTGGATGCAATAACTCTTAGATTTTTAATCAGTCTCACAATCACTGAAAACCTTCAAATGCGCCTCATGGATGTAGTCACAGCTTATTTGTATGGATCACTTGATAATGATATCTATATGAAAGTCCCTGAAGGATTAAAAATGCCTGAAGCATTGAAATTAAAACCTCGAGAAATGTATTCTATAAAGTTAAAAAGATCTTTATATGGACTAAAACAGTCAGGTCGAATGTGGTATAATCGACTCAGTGAATATCTCGTAAAAGAAGGATATAAATCTAATGTAATTAGTCCATGTGTTTTTATTAAAAGATCAATCTCAGGTTTTACAATTATTGCAGTATATGTTGATGATTTAAATATCATTGGGTCTCCTGAAGAGATCGAAAAGACTGCAAAATTACTAATGAAAGAATTTGAAATGAAAGATATTGGAATAACAAAATTATGTCTCGGCCTGCAGATCGAGCATTTGTATAATGGTATTTTTGTCCATCAATCAAACTATATCCAGAAGATGTTGAAACGTTTTAATATGGACAAAGCTCATCCTTTAAGTACACCAATGGTTGTCCGATCACTTGATATAAAAAAGGATCCTTACCGTCCTCGAGAAAAGAATGAAAAAGTTCTTGGTCCAGAAGTACCATACTTAAGTGCAATTGGGGCTTTGATGTATCTTGCTAATAATACGAGACCTGATATTGCTTTTTCTATAAATGTACTAGCAAGATATAGTTCTGATCCAACACGCCGACATTGGAACGGAATTAAACATGTATTTCGTTACCTTTGCGGGACACGTGATATGGGACTATTTTATCAAAAAGATACAAAGTCCAAATTAGTTGGGTATGCAGATGCAGGATATTTATCAGACCCGCATAAAGATCGATCACAATCCGGATATGTGTTTACATATGGCGGTACTGCAATTTCATGGCGATCGACAAAACAGACACTCACGGCAACATCATCAAATCATGCCGAATTAATTGCTCTATACGATGCTGGTCGAGAATGTGTCTGGTTAAGATCAATGATCCAACACATCCAGGAGGAATGCGGGCTGGAGTCAATCAAAGGAAGTCCGACAGTACTATATGAAGATAATGCAGCATGTATTGCTCAAATCAAAGAAGGATATATTAAAGGTGACAGAACCAAGCACATCTCGCCAAAATTCTTCTCAACTCATGATCTACAAAAGGATGGCTTGATAAATGTTTGTCAAATCAGATCAAGCGACAATTTGGCAGACCTATTCACAAAATCATTGCCAAGAAAAGTTTTTGAGCAACTTTCACAGAAGATCGGCATCCGTCGCTTAAAAGATATATGTTAAAATGAGGGGGAGTATTATACACGCTGCACTCTTTTTCCCTTCACTAAGTTTTGTCCCACTGAGTTTTTCTTAGTAAGGTTTTTAATGAGGCAGCATAACTAATCCGGAAGTATCAGTTAATTCAAATTGTTCCTGTAGTACCAAATTAATATTTGTCCTGCAGTACAATATTAATAGTGTATAATATAAGGTAAAATATCTAAGGGGGAGTGTTATGAAATATAATAATAGACATTTCACCTTCTCCACCTCATCCACTATCTATTAGATAGTGTTTTATATTAATTATCTTGTTAATTGTATGGCTTTTCATTTGCTTTCTCTAGCCTATAAATAGAGATTATGTAAATAGTTGATGTTGATTGATAGATGGAGATATAATATAGAATAAGATTTAGTCTCTCCCAAGTTGTGTTTTGTTTTGTTTTATAATACACTTGATGATTCTCTTCTATTTTTTTTCCTAATTACACAAAATTATTTGACATAATAATTTTAAAGTACAAAACAAAATTCTGGTAAAAAAATCTTGAGTTTTCGATCCGATTCAGCCAATTTCAACCGATTTAACTAATTCTAATAAATTTAGTATTCAATTAATTAATGAGTTTGAATCCGATAAACTATTTGAATCCGATTGCTGTCTCTCATGGCAGAAATCCTGCGTCCGCCTCTGGACACCGCGCTTCGACGACCGGATCTGTTCATCGCCACTTTCCGATCAAGTTAGAGACTCTATCCTTCAAGATCTAATGATACCGCGCTCTTGACTTCGGATTCTTCTCTTTCTCTCATTCTTCTCTCCACTCTTAAGAGATAGAGCTGAGAGAGAAGAAAATATTGTTGTACGAAGAGTGAGACCTAAAAAAGAATGAGAGGCGGTCTGAGAAGTGGAGACTGCACTAGAATTAATATTGGTCGCTTTTGAAATCTCTTTGGAAAGAGCGATTTTTTTTTTTTGCGCTTCGCTGGACCCACTTTCACTGTTAACAATTTTGTTAGTTCCATATATAAGATATTAGAAGTTGATTTAACCGCTAATTAATCAGCCTTTGAATCATGGAAGCTGATATGAGTACCCGCAGTTGAGTACCCGCACTGTACCCGCACATAAACTATCATAACTGTTTTTGGGAACCGCAACCGTTGAGTATTTATAAAACTGTAATTTTGTTTTACAAGTATTAATAGTAACATTGTGAAGTATTTATACCTATACAAGACAAGTATTTATATCTATACAATGAACTACATATATGATATATGAATTGGGACCACAACCAAAACCAAAAAGTATTTATACCGTACCCGCACCTTTTTATAACTGTCAGACTGCATTGGGGACCAACCAAAAAGTCACGTGGATCACACCACCAGTGCTACATTCATGGTTTAAATTAATTCACATACAAAATAGAAAGTATTTATACCTAAATTGTCAAGTATTCATATATAATTCATCAAGTATTCATACCTAAGATATCAAGTATTAAAAAAAACTGGACACAATACCTACTCATCTTTTACACGTTTTTTAAGGTGGTTTTTTTTTTCTCCGTTCAATCTAACCAATTTTTGGGACGATCTATGAGGAATTTTACAAATTTAAAACCACGAACGTGTTCTACACAATTTTCTCTTTCAAATGAGATCCATAATGACATACTTTTACACGTTTTTCAAAATATCAAATATTCAAATATAAAAAGTATTCATACAAAATAGAAAGTATTCATACCTAAGATATCAAATATTCATATCAGCTTCATCAAGTATTTATACTTAAGATATCAAGTATTTAAAGAAAAAAACTGGACTCATCTTTTACACGTTTTTCAAGATAGTTTAATGATTGACAAAGTTAGTTATACCGTTATGGAAGTTAATTGGGAAAGAAATCAACTGCGGGTACAATGCGGGTACTCAACTGCGGGTACCAAAATAATTATTCTTGAATCATATAGCCTCGTTTTTCTATAGGGAAAATATATATATATATTGTTTACCATAATGATCCACTTTCTGAATTATATAATTATTATATAATTATATCCGTATCCCTATTCTTATTTTATAACTCTTCCGGAACTAGATTGAAATTAAATTAGCTATTTTCAGAAAACCGACTTCAGAATTCTTATTTTATAACTCTTCCGGAACTAGATTTAAAATTAGCTATTTTCAGTAAACCGACTTTCCAAACTCACGCTTATAAAAACAGAGGGTGGTCGACATTCATTCCTCTCTCTCACACACAGCTTTTAATTTGGAATTGCAAATTTGAATTCTAACGTCTATCGATCTGCCACTGTTTTTCTTTCATTCTGATTTTTCTCTTTTACTTTGGAACGCCAAACAAATCTCTCGCCAACAACAGCTGACTGCTGACATATCTTTCCTTATCTTTTTCTCTTTTATAATCAAGATTCCATATTAATTGTTGGTTATTTCTTTCCTTTTTTGAATCATATCATACTATTTGTCATTTAATTATGGACTTAGGGTTGTCAGGTTCTTCAAATTCATCTGAAAGGAGCACCGGTATAGTGCCAGATGCTACAAACCGTGTGCACCCTTATCGTCGCCTCCCATTGGCCTCGTCACGACCCTCATCACGCAGCTACGTAAGATCTTATCTATCAAATATATATTTCATCAAATTTTGTTATTTTTTTATGAAGGATTAATTGTGATAATTAATGAATGGAAAAAAAAAAAAAAAAAAAAACTTATGCACCGTACATGTTTTGGCCATTTTTTTGGATCAGGAATTAACTTGTGGAGTTATGCTTTGATTCGTAATTATTGTCTTTTCTATAGCATGTTCAATTGGTGCTTCCATTAATTTAGGAAGTTGTTTTGTTAATTATGCGCCCCAATAACAGAAATAAAAGGAAAGTACTAAGAATAGCCAAAAGTTAATTTGACTCTTTTTTCAACTTTTCATCCAGATAGTAATTTTGTATGACACTTTTATTAACTATTCACTATGGATTTTTCGTTTTCTCTTCTGCAATTTCTCATATTAATATAACTTGATGGTTATGGAGATAATTTCCTCTGTGCTATCTTCTAAATAAACAGGGCGACAGGTTCATCCCAAACAGGAGTGCGATGAACATGACTCTAGCACAGGGTCTCCTGACCATACCTAGAAAAAATGAGAGAAAATCTGAAATAGTATCGCCTTCTAAGGAAGCATACAGAAAGCTTCTTGCTGACACCATGCTACAAGGAAGAAGTCGCATTTTATCTTTTAGCAACCAATCTCCTGCTTCCATTCAATCTTTTCCATATGACCCTTGTTCGACTCAAGTCCAGCCGATAAGAAAGCTCAGGCGCATTCCTCAGGTACTTTCCTTGTTATCTATCTTGCATATGTTACTAGATATAAACATCTCAAATGGCGACCTTTTCATACCATTATTTCTGATTGGAAATAGGCATGGTATATATAGGGAGTAGGTTTAGGCAGGTATAATAACTGGTGCATGGGAGTAGCCAGTACTTGTACACGGTATGTTAATTCGGTACCATACCATGTGGGTATGGTATGGTATGACAACACTTGGTTTGCTACATATATCTGAATATTGTGTCAGTCTGGTACGGTAACCGAATATCGTGTAGGTCTGCTACAGTATGGCAACACTTGATTTAATACTTAACCCAACATCATGGTAAACTACCAATTGATTTAACCATCTTTTTCTTTTTTGTATATTTCATTCAACCAGTCAGGTTTGTTTTACCTTTTGATATTACCTCATTTTTCTGAATATTGACATTCGTACTTTTTCTTTCTTTGTATATTCATTTTTCTTCTTGAATCTCTCAGAAACCAGAGAACACATTCGCTTTACCCTATATGATAGGCGACAACCGGCTTAACTTGCTTGATTGGGGGAGTAATAATGTGCTTGCAGTCGCACATGGCGACACTGTCTACTTGCGAAATGCTACGAATGGGTCTGTATCTGAACTAGTGACAGTTCCTGAAACTTCTGGGCCGGTAACCAGTGTCAGCTGGGACCCTGATTGCCGTCGCATTGCCATTGGTCTCAACAATTCTCATATACTCCTGTATGATCCTACCACCAATAACAAGGTATGTGTATTTTTAATTGATTTCAAGTTATAACATATTTTTCTAGGATGTTCATCTCTGATATCTTGATATGACTCATTGATTTACATTGGGAATCCTAATCATTCTAAATTTCTCATTCAACAGATAAGTTGTTTTCACGGGATCCACGACGACTTCGTGGGATCTCTCGCATGGAACAACTATATCCTCACAAGTGGTGATGGAGATGGTACTGTCATCAATAACGACGTGAGGATCCGATCTCACGTTGTCAGTACTTACTATGATCATCTAGATGCAGTATGTGGTCTCAAATGGTCTCCTTCAGGAAATTACCTTGCAAGCGGAGGCAATGACAATTTTATTTACATATATGATGCCTCTAGATCCACACCTCTCCATCGATTTAACAACCACACTGACACGGTAAGGGCACTCGGTTGGTGTCCATTTCAGAACAACCTACTAGCCTCAGGTGGGGGCGAAACCGACCATTGCATTAAATTTTGGGATGTTAGTTCTGGTACTTGCTTGAACTCGGTGAATACGGGATCGGAGGTGTGCAGTTTGTTGTGGAACAACAATGGGAAAGAACTATTGACTTCACACGGGCTTCCGAAGAACCAACTGGCACTATGGAAATACCCCTCTATGGTTCAGATGGCTGAGATTACTGATCACAAAGCCCCTGTACTACATATGACTCAGGTATGTATATGTAAAACATGAAACTTACAAATTGGTCCCTGTACATTTTGATTTATTTGAAACTTACGTTCTTTTTTTTTTCTTTTTGAAATTTGTAGAGCCCAGACGGATGCACAGTGGCATCCGCATCTGAAGATGAGACTTTAAGTTTGTGGCATATTTTTGAAAAATCAACTAAAAGTCGATGTACATCTAGGACTTCACATGCTGTAGGGCCATGTAACATGTACAGCCACATACGATGATAAATAAGGTAATTCAATTTCTTTCTGATTGTGTGATTTCCACTGTATAGGCAAAGAAGCATCAGGTTTTCATCATTTCATTTCATTTCATTTCATGTTAGGTAAATTTTGGTTTCTATTCAAATTGTTGGTCAATACCACACTGGTACGGTTGTACCTGTCATATTGGATGGTGCAGGAGCAGGACTGAAATTTTACAACTAAAATGTGTGTTTCAGTATGTTAGGTAGTCGTATTCAAAATTGTTGGTAAAGTGCCTGACTTAAAAATAGGAGCTTCTACCATACAAGTCACCTAGCTTGTTGGTACCATATATATATGGTTTTGGAAATGTATCGGCAGCTCTCTCTGATCGGAATTCGGAAGGGTAGATTTTGATCGGTTGAGATATGGGGGAATTTAATGGTGTGATCATGTATATCTCGTAAATTAAAAGAGGAGAAAGAAGATGGATATATATTTTATGACGTCCGCCAGGTTGGTGGTGGTGGGGCCTGATTGTCAGCTATGTCCGCTACAAACTATTTTAATTTTTTTGTTGGACTAGCTGTTATTTCTTTTTTCGTTCAATTAAAGAAAGATATATATTTCATATTTGCTTTTGTAAAATGTAAGGGTTAATCATCTGCTGGTTTGAGGATAACAGGTTGGTAAAGTTTTGAAATAGTTTTAATCGTTACGTTATTTGAGGATAACACAATGGCAAGTTGTCACGTATTAAAAAAAATGATATAACAAAATGTAGAAAGAGCTAAAACCCAAATTATACTTTAAAATGTTTTCATTGATAGTGAAGTTGAATCGACGATTGACTTGTTTCTTATCTAATTGGACATCTAAAAATATTTCAAAATTATTTAAGTATCTGACAATGCAAGCACAACAATTGTGAACCAACAAATCACAGTACGATGGATTCCAATTAAAAATAATAATATTAGATTATAGTACACTTTCACTGTTAACAATTTTTTTAGTTCCATAAGATATTAAAAGTTGATTTAACCGCTAATTAGCCGTTGAATTTAAAACTATTTGTGAAATTAAAAAATAATGAACCAAGCAACTGTATGTTCATACATACTTCATAGAAGGTTTCTCGGCCTAGAATAAAAAGAAACAAGCAGGGGAGTTCCATGTCCCAAGTCCCAACTACATTTTTCCAATGACACAACAGAATATTTACAGCATGTTTAAAGACTACATAATCTTTGACATAGAGACCATTTAAGAATGCACATTCTTTTACATAATACAAAAACATAACTAAGGATCAACAATCATAATTTGCAACCTGGTTTCCATTGTCTCCTCTCTTAACACTCACATCCTGAGCTCAAAGGCCGTGCCCCACCCCCCATATCAATGGTGTCAGGAATGTACCTTATCATAAAAAAAAAAAAATCATTATTTTCAAACTTGGGAGGAATAAGATAATGTGCAAAATAAGAGAAATCACACTCACAATTCTTCCTCTGGTTCATTCTTGATTGCATTCTGAACTATGCACTGAAATGCGGCATCAACATTGGTTCCATCTTTTGCAGAGGTCTCAAAGTATGGTATGTTCCCTTTTGAGGCACACCAGGTCCTTGCCTTCTTCTCAGAAACCTTAAATCAGACCCCCAATAATTAAAAAAAAAAAAAAACCCATATTAATTCTATTCAATTAACCCTAACTTAGCAAAAGAGAAACAAAATAGATAATTTGGTTAGTGCTTACCACACGACTATTACCATCATCAACATCAATCTTGTTTCCTAGCACTACAAAGGGAAAGTTCTCAGGGTCTGATGGGCTAGCCTAAATAAAAGAGAGAAAAATTATACTTAAAATTCATCAGACAAATAAAAAGAGACAATCCTTCCTAGAACACCTTTGTCACCTTCAAATAACGCTCTTCTTTCAAAAATGTGAAACCACTGAAATAAAATATGCCTCACAGATCAGTAAGAAACTTAGAATAGTGTAGAAAAATTTGTATCGAGGCATGTTACCTGGATAAGGAATTCTTCCCTCCAATTATTAAGGTTATCAAATGATTTCATAACATTGACATCATAAACAAGAACACAGCAATCTGCGCCTCTATAGAAAGCCACACCCAAACTCTGGAATCTCTCTTGTCCTGCTGTATCCCATATCTGCCACAAGGAATATCCAATCAAAATAGAGAAAAAACTCTACTGATAAGTACAGCCACATCACATTGTGGAACAAACATCACATGAGCCTTTACGAATAAAGCAAATTCAAGGTGTAATATGAATGAAAATAGCATCAGATCTCAACCTCATGTCAGTCACTCTGGTAGTTGGTAGTACCATATCAATACAAATCCAGCTGTACCAAACAGCACTCACCAGTGCTAAATTTAACACAATGAATGGTTTGAAGCTAGAAAAAAAGGTAATAAAGATAAACTTCAGGCCAATGAGACAAGTAAAAACCTCAGTAATAGCTCAAATTAGCAAATATCTCTATTCTTATATTAAGCACATTGATGTCCTGATCCGCTAACGGCCATGCTTAAATAATGAAATTTTGGATTGAATATCAGCCCTCCAATCAAATAATCTGTCTTCTTTTGATTTAATACATCTATTTTACGTGTAGAAGTCTAAATTTAGTTAGAGACATATTCACCACACATACGGCCACACAATATGTTACAATTAAAATTAAATAGACTAGTTTTTAGCAGTTTTTTTCTTTATTTCCTTATTTCTCCTTCTTCATTTCTATCCAGATCACCCCACGCCAAACAAAAAAGGAAACTCTCGAAACTTCCCCTTCTTCACTCGTACGTTTTCATTGACTTCCCCTTCTCTCTGTTTACCCTATGAAGTTGGTTGTTTCTCTCCACAAGTGTATGATTTTTACCCTTCTCTCACAAGATCGACAGGCCACACTGTTTTTTGTCAAGATTTTCCACTGTCCTTCACGCTCCCAGGTCTCTACGTACCAAGATTTTCATTCGCCGCCTGCACGAGGTAAGATTTGCAACTGATTTCATTTACTTTTTTCGCTTCTTTAGATTTTTTCTCTGGTAATGGTGCTAAAAAAAGGGTTGATTTCACATTATACCCGGTTTTAGGGTTTAGAGTTGATGACCTTGTAGCTTGAAGTAAAATTTCAAACTGCTTTCATTTAGTTTTTTCGCTTCATGATTTTGAGTTAATTGTTTGGGTAAGTTATTGTTTCAAGTTTTCAACTTTGTGATTTTAATGATTTAATTTTAGGGTTTATGATTCTGTTTGTAGTTGTTTTAGGGTTTATAGTTCATAGTTATCATTCAATTTTGTGGATTAAGATTTACAGTTTGGTTGTGTTGCCTTTTGTACAAAATTGTGGTTCAATAATTTTTTTATGCAATCTAAACACCGTATCATATATAATTTTCGTGGATTGTTGACCCATTTTTCTTTTAAATTTTTTATGTACAGTGACAGCTGTTGACAGTGGCAATAGAGCTTTGAAATTACAGGACTCGGTGTGCAATTCAAGTTCGCGTATGCAATTCAAGTTCAACGTTTCTTTTTTTTCATTTTAACTTAGTTATGTTTATATATACTGAGTCTTCATAATGTCTTCGTTTTTTTCTCTTATGCTTCTAGGAGCCAAATGTGAATATGATAACAACAGATTACTCAATGCCTGAGATGACAGGATATGACCTCCTAAAGAAGGTGAAGGTAATAATATTAAGAAAAATAACCTACCTTTATATACGCTGGTTACTTTCACCTTCTGATTTTGTACTTATGGAACTTATTTTCTGAAGGCATCATAATTAATTGTGAAGGAGTCATCTGACTTGCGTCAAATTCCTGTTGTGGCCATGTCCTCTGACTTGCTTTGTTTTACCAATTTGTCACTGATAGACAATTGATGTGCAGTGGAATTTTATAGGAGAATAATTGCATAAAAATTCAAAATATTAGATATGTAGATGAGCTTTTTAAGTTCTCAAAGATGAGCATTATAAATTTAAGGTTCTTATATCATTGTCAATTTGTCATTTGAAACAGAATCTTTCAACATGGGATAAAATATCAATGTGGGTGTGGTGTCGCCATATAAGGCCCAAGTCAAATTAATTCAGGAGAAACTCGGGACAACATATGACATGTATGAGAGATTCAAGGTGAAGGTGATGTCAATTGATGGGTTTCAAGGCGGAGAGGAAGATATAATAATATTTTCTACTGTCTGAAGCAACAATTCAGGATCTGTTGGGTTCTTGTGACTAAAAAGTTCTTAAAATATCAACTAAATTAATCTTATGCTGCTTTTGGTTAATTAAATGATTAATTGTTATCATTTCTCAGTCCTCAACTCACAGCTAGCTTACTTTATATATAATACCCATCACAGATGTGAAATTGAATTGGCTAACCATCAATTAAATTAAGGTAAGGACAAAACTTCAAGTATCTAGTGTTATGTATGCTATTAGATTTTTTATCACATGGAGGACATTCTTTTATATTCTATTTCTGAGTTATGAATCATGATCAGTAACAGATTCCTTGTTTAACTGAACTTAGGTACTTTATTTGTATTTAGGAATTGTCGGTATCTAATTGGAAATGCAAGCACTCTTTCGAAGAGCGAGTCTGTTTGGCATAAGATTATATCTGACGCCAAAAAACAGTGATTGCCTTTTCAAATCTGAAGAAGACAAAGAGCTGCACAATGCAATAATTAGAGCTGTGATTGAACTAGATGAACTTGAAACTCATTTTGATTCTCTTCCCAAAAGTGGACCATAGTCCAAGGTAAATGACACAAGATTATTTCAAGAAAAACACTTGAGACTTATAGAGGAGAAGTGTAAGTTGTTGAAAATTGATAGATATTGTTTCAGTGTAGTCCAAGACCTTATACAGGCAGTCCTTTTGTATCTTGCTTTTATAATGCCAACAGTTTGTAGTGTGCTTGGTTGTTAAATATTACACATCTTAATTATATTGTGATGCGGATAGTTTTGTTCATTTATACATTTATTTATATTCAAGTCTCTAACACAATTTTTTTTTTTGTGTGTAGGGATTTAAGGGGCCGTCAGGCTCACGTGGTAAAAGGACGAATAAATGAAAGATAGATGTTGAAGACCCTGGAACTAAGACCTTAGTGATATCTAAATTTGGATCATTTTGAGTATTTTAAATTTTAGTAAATGAGACCAAGTATTTTAAATTTTGATTTTACTGGCTAAATTGTTGAGAAAATGAGAAAATGGACATCTATGTGCTTAATATAAGAATAGAGATATTTTCCCGTTGCAACGCACAGGCACGATACTAGTAACTAGTTATAGATGAAAAATTAGAACAGATGTGAAATACATTTCTACAGGATATGCATATATCAAGACTAGACACAAAGAAAGGAATGTGAACTGAAAAGAGAGCAATGATTTTTAAAAGTATGAAGAGATTGAGAGTATACCTGTAATGTGAACAGCCGATCATCATATTGGACTTCTTTGGTCAGAAAATCAGCCCCAATTGTTGCTTTGTACTGGTTGCTGAACTTCTTATTTACATATCTATTCAAATTATCAAGGATAACGAAAAGAGAAAGACAAAATCTCTAAATTGCGAACGATTTTTTACTTGAAAATAAAATTGTAAATCTGGCTAATTCAAGGATACTGGTTCATTAACGATGTCTTCCCAACCCTACGCAGATGGCAAAGCATCCAATATAATTCAAACAAAAAATTACTCAAATCAGCTAAAGACATGGAGTCACAACTAAAAATTTAGAATAAAGTACCAAAAAAATCAATAAATCACCCGCTGTCGCCAAGTATGATGACTTTTAGTAGAGTTCTTCGCCTCGATGCCATGGCTCCGAAGCGTAGAAGCTCAGAGATTGTAAGAAATGCCTAAAGATCTGGTTTGATGTTCCGAAACAAGAGCCAGACGAAACCCTAGAAACTATAGAAGAGAAGCTTGACTGGGGTCTCTTCCCTCTGGAGTCTGGAAGACGATTGATGAAGGTTAGGAGAAAAGGTTAAATTGACACGTATCAAATAATTTATTATCTCCAGTTTGTCGCTGATGTAGTTTCTATTGAGGCGGTACAAGTGAAGCAATTGGAAACCTGGCGTGTCGCTAGTGTAGCTCGTAAACCATTTTGAAAGCAACTCACAATTTGTTCTACCCGTACTGGTAAGTATTTTTATTGAGAAAAGTGTTGCAGCTCCAAAAAATTTATCAGAACTTCATCTATTTTGTGATATTGCTATGTTTATATGTCTATTCTGTTATATTTCGAGGGTCCTAGCTGTGGGTGCTTGGGTATCATATTCAAGAGATTTATTAGCTCTGTTAACTTATTTTTTTAGTTGCATGCAATTTATATGTCAATTGAAATTATTTATTTATGTGTTTAATAATGTTTTATAAATTTGTTAGATTAATTCATTCTTGTGTACTATTAATTTAGGTATAATGGATTATCCACAATTATTGCATCTTCATCCTTCAGAGCTTAGAATATCACAGATTAGTGTTTCGTTGAAGGTAAAAATGCATATTCTTTTATATTTAAATTTTGTTCTTTTAGATTAATCAATTTTGTTGTATTAATTTTTTTTGTATTAGTAAATATTAAATTTTGGTAGTTTGCTTACCGGCACACACCGGATGCACGTGCAATATAGCGAAGAAATGGTTGAAGGGCTGAAGAATATTGGGTTGTACCAGATGGCCCGAGTAAATGATTGTCCTATTGACGCTTCATTGATCACTGCCCTTGTCGAGAGATGGAGGCCAGAGACCAACACTTTTCATCTACCGTTCACCGAGATGACTGTGACCTTGTCAACATTTCGTATGTCGTTTCCCAACTCCCAAAAAGGTCTGTTATTGCAATTTTTCTCCATCTCCATAACTTGTTGTACGAGGGCTCTATTGTTGCATATTTAGACTTAACAGCAGTATGCACCTATTTTACTGTCATCTCCAAATTGACTCTCAATTCTTCTTTAATTAGAGTTGCTACATCTTATTGTGATCTAGCCTAGTAGCGCTGCCAAAACATGAGTGCTGGTGTTGTTTCTTAGCTATCACTCAAGCTCCTGTGTCGGTTGCTTTGGCATATAATCTCGATCGGCAATTCTCTACTTTACATGTCACCACGTATATGCTTTGGCTGTTGTTTTGCACATTTATTTCCATGTTATTTTCAAACAAAATTTTTTCTAATTTTGTTTGGAGGTGTTCCTTTGATGGAAATTTTTGACCCTTAGACAAAGGATCATCCAATCTACGAGAATTGCCAAAAAAATCACGATCCATGTATGGCATTGGCTCTTGTGAATTGAAGGAGGGACATAGATGCTGCATATCCCGGTTCACGAATGGGATCGACATTCTCCACTCCTTCAATATCTCATGTACACCAATCTCATTCTCTATCTCCTTCTGTGTTAAATCTACCCCGACATCTGGGCCTTCATTGTCGGAAGAAGATGTGTCATCTTCAAATCCAACATCCATTGTATCTGTCAGATTAGTCGGATCAGTCGGTACAGGGTGGACTTGACAATGTTGGTGTTCTACTACCTCCTGCTATGCTACCCGGGTATGGGTAGTAGATGGTTTCCGATGTGATTCGTTCTGAATCAATAATTAGTTCAATCACACTAAATTTAACCATTGGAGTTGCATTTTCCATGATCATTTCCCAAATTTCAGGACATTCTACCGGAAATAGGGAATAGAGATACGGTGTTCCAGGTGGCTCTGTGTTCATTCGTGCTTTAATGGTTAATTTATACTCACTCGAAAGCAATCCAAGATGTGCATGAATCTGCCTCCGTAATTCATCAAGAATAGTGTTTCTAGTCACATAAAATGTCTGTGCAACACTTAAATTATAACCATCTCCTGTTTGTGTGTCTATTACTTCGCCTCCGTGGTAAATGTTGACAAATATTGTAGCCATTTTTCTGGAACAAAAAAACCATAATTTGTTGTAATTCCATTTTTAATTTTACGCTACTTAATATTCATGTAATAAAAGAAAAATACTTATGGTATCTATCAGCTTGACTCGCTTAACACAATGGTGTTGCCGATCTGTTCTTACATGAATTTTGCGAAGACTGACGCTAAGGAAGAAGTTTGGTCTGTTTCAACAAAAAAAACAAATGTTGGTTGTGGAAGAAGAAGAACCTCAGGGTTAGATAAACCCTAAATCGGAAAAAAAAGCAAATTGGTTTTGATCGGTAATATTATTACCGATACAAATAATAGAAATATTTTAATAAACAAAAATGCTCCAATGTTTAGATGGTAAGAGAAATACCTATCTAAACTCCATTTTTTTTATTATTCAAACAAGTCTGTAAAAACTCGTGTTGCCGCAGATAAATAGGAAGAAATAAAATCTATGTTAGGCCCGGTGAATCTCTTACCGTTCTAAACGCTTTTGATTTTTAAGATCGGTAAAATTTGTACGGTCTTTTTATCAATAATAAAACTGTTGTACTCTTTATGTTCTCTCTGTACCTTTTTATTAATTTCTACCAAAAAAAATTTCTGTTTACTGGTGATGGGGACATTTTTATATTCATAGGTTAATATTGTCTTGTGTTTAAGAGAGTTTGATGAGTATAACTTTAAAATTTTATTGATTTAGATTCAAATGATGAATTTAAATTATTGAAACCGATCTATTTACTGGATAAAAAATTATTGCTTACTTTGTAAAATGAATGTATAAAATAAATTCTAAAATAACTTACAAAAAGTTCATTTTTTTATCGACAAATGCATTGAGTAAAATAACTTGCATTGTACTAAATGAATTCGAAACTTTTAAAGTTTTGCATGTATATACATCATCATGAAGTAAATTGATTTTAACAGTTTTAATTTATCGTTTGAAACCAGTCCGATAGATTTTGGAATTGTGCTCATCAAACGTTCTGGGTGAGCACAACACATTCTAGTTTTGCTCTTATATTCATATCCACTTAAAACTAATTTTATCCATATTTTATTCTTACTCATTATATATTAGCTTACTCATACTCTATTCTTACCCATTACGATAGCGGATAACGAAATGAATCACGATAATTATCAAATAAATAAATAGCAGGTAATATTTAATTCAAAAATATAACAAATAAATATATAAATCAAAGACATGTACTTAATATCACAAAAATATTAAAAAAACTATAATTTTTTTTATCCCATTTACCATTTATAATTTTTTATCTCATTATTGTAAAAGATATAAACGATTAATTATATAAAATGATAAAATATTGTATAAATCATTTTTATCATAAATTACTAATTTGAAAACTAAATAAAATGTTAGATAAATTATTTTTATCATACATTACTATATAGAAAATCATATGAAATGTAATATAAATCGATTTAACTATCATTATTAAGTCATATAGACATATAGTTATATGTGCAAATAAAAAAATTATCATATATAATTTTATATTTATAAATTATTTTATATGGTAACTAGTATATGAATAGCTATTAAGGGTTAGATAAACAGTTAAAAAGGTATCATTGTCACCCCTATTAACACCCGTCAAAGGATTACTATAAATTTAATTTATAATGGAAGAACAGAGAGTCCGACTGTCCGAGTGGCCAGGTAGGATTAGGTGGAACCACTTGCATTAGTTGAAAATTACGAGCTTAATTTCAGCTAATTAAGTTTATTCTACGCTAATTTTTAAATTAATTGGGGCCCACTATCCTGATAATTATTATAGCCCGGTCCATTATTTATATGCTGTGCTTTTGTTGATCTTTGATTATTTTCCAACAATTTTAGGTCAGCTATGCGCTGCTCAAGTAATTTTCCCTACAAAAAATAGTCAATGGATTTATGGAAGTAAGATACTAACTATCATTCTAAGAATTGATTTTAACTAAAATAAGTTCACCCACGGAAGGAACGAAAGGAAAAAGGATACAGAACGCAGTTAATTAATGCTACCTTAAATCAGCTGCATTTTTTCTATGGCTTCATAGCCTTCATCTTTCTTCTTACTTCTTACCAATGACAATGAGCAACACAGATAAACAACAAAAAGGTAATTTAATGCACAAAATATAAAATAAATTTGCAGACGATAGAAAATTAGGAGAAAATATGGTAATTAGGTTTGCATCACAAGAAATAACTAGAGCACCGCTAGTTTAAAAAAATTTGGGAAACACACTAACACAAGTATAATGTACATTTATAAATTATAAGGGAAGAATTATTACAATAGCGATCGCTTGCCATTCTCTCTTTGATAAATATTAACAAATCTGTACATCCTGTAAACCAATTATTTAGTTTTCTTTAATAACAAAAGAGAAAAAAAAATATGAACAATTAATTAACAAATTGATATATATGAACAAACTCATTTGCTTTTCTGGTAATCTGTGAAAAAAAAATGTAACACGTTGGAGGAAAAAAAGAAGTGTAGTGAAAAAATTGTGAAACGAGCATTTAATGTTTTGTCACACTTCACTGGTCTGCTCCATTTTGTTGAGTCGTCGCTGGTCCATCTCTTCTGTATTGGCACCAGTGCTAGATGCCAGTTCGTAGTCACTAGTTTGGTCGCTCTCAGCCAAGTCTTCACTTAAGACACCATGAAATGCCATTCTCCTGAGCAC
Organism: Carex myosuroides; assembly: GCA_028015225.1. Taxonomy (NCBI): domain Eukaryota; kingdom Viridiplantae; phylum Streptophyta; class Magnoliopsida; order Poales; family Cyperaceae; genus Carex; species Carex myosuroides. The sequence goes on from CM051484.1 coordinate 369,156, forward strand.
GTCCTGCTCGGTTGAGTTGGCTTTCACCTTGCTGTCACCTGGCATCATCCCGGCATTCAGGTCCTCTAGCGAGATTTCTCCTTCCAGGTACCGCACAATCTGCTCAATTAAGTCAATAGGTTAAAAAAAATGGAGGTATATTTCAGATGCTAGGAATGCCCATAGACACCTTCTGTTCAGCTTTAGATAAAAGCAAGAAGTGCCAAGTTGAAATCGTACCAGGTGGGTTCATAATCAAACCATCTCATGTGAGGTGAGAATGTTACAATTAAAAAAGCCTAAGAGACCAAGTCCTCTATCAGTTCAAGCTTTTACAGAAAGTAGTTCAGTAACATTGCATCTGCTATTCTCCTTGAGCGATGAAAAAATGGTTTCAGATGATTGAATTGATTGTCGGTAAAGCTCAATGAAATTTGTCACATCACCATATTGTACCAGGCAACACAATACACAGTGGAAGCGAGCTAATGTCGAGTACAAGGAAATAACAATTTGAGCGGCCGGTCATAAATTATGCAGCTTTTGTACAAGGTAAATTAAATAGAAGAAAATTCAATTGACCTCGCCCATTCGAGGACGCATTCTTGCCGACTCTCGCACCGCAGCGTTTGCACAGTATATTAAGCGTTTCATGTCATAGTGATCATAGTTGGTTTCGAGCCATGGGTCTACCAGTTCATCAAAGATATCCTCTTTTGTGGCTCGTTTAAGCAACGGTCTTGCCTGGAGGACCAAAAAGTTTGTTAATGAAGTTTTCTTGTTAAAGTTATGAGGTAGTTTTCACACTGTTAAAAAATATGCGTGGGCAGGCTTACCCAATTAACCAAACTCTGGTCCATGTCAGGATCAGAAGGCATAATAGGCTTCCTCCCTGTGATTAGCTCAAGAAGCATAACCCCATATGAATATACATCTGACCTGTCTGTAACTTTTCCAGATGTCGCATACTCTGGGGCCAAATATCTGAATGTATCAAAAGAATGATTGTAAATAGAAGAGGAGCAGAAACAAACAAACAAATAAATAAATAATGATCGGATTATATTTGAAGTAAAATGCTGACCCAAAAGTTCCCATGATTCGGGTAGAGATATGTGTTATATTAGTAGGCACAAACTTTGCCAATCCAAAATCTGCAACCTGCAGTGCTTGGCTTGTTAGGTTCAATCTAGTCAATATCATTCTCACATTAATAAAAACCTTTTCCCAGTTTAAAAAGAACCTCAAATGAAATAGTAAAAAAATGATGAAAAATTGAATATTGCAGGATTATAAATCAATCACTACAAGGAAAATCAAACAATATGCCTACCTTAGGCTCAAAGTTGTAATCAAGTAGTATATTTGCGGCTTTAATGTCCCGGTGAATGATTTTTGGATCACCTAAAATTAGTAAAACAACATATGCTTAAGAAGCGAAACCAAGCACCAAAATTTGTGCAAGTAGGCTAACATGTTAATGGCTGAAAAAAATAGGTGCGTAGTAGGGACTAACAATCCTCATGTAGATATGCCAAACCCTTAGCAGAACCCAAAGCAATCTTCCATCTTCTAGGCCAATCAAGTGTTGGCCGGCCACTCCCTACATAAAAGCAATTCAATTTTACAAACATAAAATCAGATCAAAAGAGAATTCATTTCAAAGCCATTTGAGCTCAGAACAATCGATGACGTACCATGCAAATGAAAATCGAGTGTCTTGTTAGGCACATATTCATAAATCAACAATCTCTGATCCTCATGTACACAATACCCGACCAAGGAGACCAAATTTTTGTGGTGGACCCGACTAATTATCTCGACCTCTGCTCTGAACTCTCTCTCTCCCTGGCCACTGCCTGACGTCAGTTTCTTAATAGCAACCTCTTTTCCAATCAACGTGCCTCGGTAAACAAGCCCGAATCCGCCTTGGCCCAACACATTCGACTCTGCAAACCCGTTAGTAGCAATTTCAAGGTCTTCATACTTGAAGGAGCCACCTGCCATAGCTAGTGCGGGAGCAGGGGACAAGGGTTGGGGTCCGGATTTAGTATCACTTACTGTGCTGAGCGAAGGGGGAATAGATGGTGGTTGCAGGTAATTGTGTGACGATGGTTGCGGGAAGTGACGGTAGGGGTCTGCTATGAAGAAAGACAATTAATTTTACACAATGTGTTTTAAAATAGGTAGGTTAAAACATTTTGACGGTACAATTAAGAGCTTGTTTCAGTGTGAAAGCAGGGACTGAATGTGAATGTAGCTAGCTATACATGCATGAGACAGTAGCAACTAGCAAGCGAGGTCAACCAAATGCAAGAAAGTTTGTATAACCTACCTACCTATTTTAAAAATAAGTTTAGTTTTAAAAATTAAGTAATGTTCGTAATTCACCTGGAGGAGGAGGAGGAGAAGGATGAAAGGGATCATAATCGTAGTCTCTAGCATTACGCCGGTGCCATTTCTTAAAATACAAAAACAAAACAAGCCCAACCAGCAAGGCCACACCGATTACAGCCCCCGCAGATACTCCAACGATCAGAGCAGTTGACGATGAAGGTGAACTTGAGGGTGAGGGAGAGGACGGTGGTGGAGGGGATAAACTCGGTGGAGGTGGTGAAACCAATGGCGTATTCGGAGGCGGTGGCGTAGGGGCCGGTGGCGGCGGCGGTGAACGGTCGGACGGAGGCGGAGCAGGGGAAGATGGAGGTGGAGGAGTTGATTCAGGAGGTGGCGGAGAATCTTCAGGAGGAGGATCGACTGGAGGTGGCCTCTGAGGAGGTGGGGAGGCGGGAGAGCGACCCACTGGGGCTGGTGGAGGCGACTCAGGAGGAATCACAGGGGCTGGTGGAGGCGGCTTAACTGGGGTTGGTGTAGGCGGCTCAGCAGGGCTCACTGGGGGTGGTGGAGGCGGCTTAACTGGGGGTTGTGTAGGCGGCTTAACTGGGGGTGGTGGAGGCGGCTCAGGCGGCTTAACTGGGGGTTGTGTAGGGGGCTCAGGCGGCTTAACTGGGGGTTGTGTAGGCGGCTTAACTGGGGGTGGTGGAGGCGGGATAGGATTTGAAGGAGGCAGAGCTGGGGGAGGCGGAGAGGAGAGCGTTGATGGCGGAGGAGGGACTGACATGGCTTGTTAATATCTCTATACTCTCTATACCCTATAGCTGACGAGGTTGATATTTTGGTTCGGTTGCATCACTTTTTGATGGGTGTTTAAAAGAAAAGAAAGGGAAAGTGGAAGTCTAAGTCAAGGAACATAGAATTATAGGAGGGGAGGGAAAGTGGGAAACATAAAACATTCATTAATTCGCCGTTCGCTGATGGAAATAGAACAGGAGAAGAGAAACATAAAATATGGTGGGCCAGTGCCCAGTGGGGGGCGTTTATGACTTTCAGTTTGCGGGAAGAAGCCAGAAGGGGCCAAAGTAGCAACTAGCAAGGAAGAAGCATGCATGCACAATTGTTGAACTGGCAAATCAGGAGATAAGCGTGCACTCCACTGGCCCCTCCCGACCCCGTCATCTGGCAGTGGCAGCTAAGGTGACGATCCTCTCCAATTTTAAAGTGCTTGCGAAATATATAGTCGGTCAGATCACCGCAGCCCCCTCAGAATTAACGGCCTACATCATTCTCATTCTATCATCTATAAGTCCACAATTAATAATGGACAGGATGCTATCTATCATCGAAAAGTCAGCGGAATGGATTTGAAGGAGGCAGGCATCTATATCTATTTGATAAACAATTAATTAATTAATACCCTTCTCAATTTTCAATACGCGTTGTAATTTCATTTTCTCTACGACTTCAACCTTTCACATCAACCTTAATCAATTACGTATTATACGCTCAACCTTTCCAATATGCTACAGTTTTGATAATACGAAATCGACAAAATAATGATTAATAAAATTTAGTATGCAAAATAGTTTCTTCACTTTTTGTTGATAATACGACGACAACAAATGAGCCGATTTTTTTTTATATCCAAAATTAAATATAAATTATCAAATATATCCATCTTTGCGGGATATTTTTAAAAGTGCCCAGACCGGCCAAATTTTGGCCGGCTGACTTTTTTTATCCCAACTGACCAAAGTTTGACCGGCCCGAGTGTTTATATAATTCTGGGAGGGCTATGCATTTTTTTCAAATTTCATTCTATCAAATTTCACTCTCTTTCTCTCCTCACTTTCTCTCTTTTTTCAAAATGTCTTATCTTTCCACATTTGCAAGTAAGTCCCTATATTTTTTTTTTAATTTTTTTTTAAGTCCAAAATAGTTATAAATTGTTAACATTTGTTAGAGATGTACCAAAATTAGTATAATTTAGTTCTCAATTAGTTTTAATTAGTGTTAATTAGTTTTAATTAGTTTAATTTAGTATAATTAGCATAATAGTATATTTTAGTATGATTAGTATAATTTAGCATATTTTAGTATAATTAGCATAATTTAGCATAATTAGCATAATTTAGCATAATTTAGCATAATTTAGCATAATTTAGCATAATTTAGTATAATTTAGTATATTTTAGTATAATTAACATAATTTAGCATAATTTAGTTGATTTAATATATTTTAGCATAATTTAATACATTTTAGTATAATTAGCATAATTTAGCATAATATAGTATATGTCATATTTTGTATCTGTCAAGTTAGTACCAATTTCTTCTTTCAGAGCAAAAGTAAGATTATTTGTATGTTTGCACGGTCCGCTTTACATGCCGCCACCGCCAGCGCAGCAGGAGGCTCCGGAGTTTGAGCCCATAGAGGAGGAGGGGCCATCTTTTAGTCTGGATGATTTAGACTACAATCACCCTACCACCTCATGGCACGGTGCACCACCCCTGTCCCCGACTCAGCCTCCGAGACGATGACGATATGCTACAGATAGGCTACACGATGTAGAGGCCAGTGGTAGCGGGTCACAAACTCAGCCTGACTATGCGACTGAGTTAGCAGAGTCCATCTTCTCTACACCCCTGCCAGTCACTAGGGGTGAGGATGAGAATGTCTGGGATACCACAGTACGGATGAGCAGAGAGGCCAATGCCGATGTCATTACACCTGATCAGGGAGTCTGGTAGGGACTGCCTGACAGAGCTAACAGAGGAGTGCCAACATCGCGATGGTCCCCCTCTGGTGGTCGTCGCCATTGAGTATAGTTTTTTATGGTAGTTTTAGTTAGATTATTTTATAGTATTTATATTTTTTTTTTGAGAAATATAGTATTTATATTTGATATACTATATCTGTATGGTATTTTATGTTTGGATTATCTTATGTTGTTTTTTTATATTTGATACTTTATGGTATTTTTATGGTAGTATTTATATCTTTTTTGTAGATCGTTTTTGTCACTAAATTATACTAAAATAAACTAAATTATTATACTAAATTATACTAAATTATGCTAAATTATGCTAATTATAATCGGAGAAATGAGGCATGCGGAATTGAACTTTTCAAACTAACAAAAGTTAAAAAATTCTACATACATCAACTATCTTTTTCAACTTGGAAAAGAAAAATACAGTCTGTCATATTTAAATGTGTTATATAATAGTCAAACGTATAGTATAATATTCTGTATTAGATGAGTGTGTATTTACTATTTACTATTTAGAGGTTGAAAAATCGGCTTAAAAGGTCAAGGCAGTTGTTTTTTTGTTATGAAGGTATATTTTGACCAAGTCAATGCGTGGAAATTGTATATGATGTTTAATTGAAATAAGAAAGAGTGCATTTTACAATAATTAAGTATATTTTGTTTGTTTGTTTGTAATGTGAATAATTTCCGAACATTATTATACTTTTAATTTTGATCAAGATGTACACTTTCTTATTTCAAGCTTGGTTCCGCTAAATTAATACTCTTGAAATTCACCTAGTGAAAAAAGTTGTTTAATACTAGCTAGTAATTATTTCTTTTTTTTTTAGTTTGTTTTTTTCTGTTTTGTGTTTCATGTGAAACAGTTGATAGAGAAGATGTCATGTCATATAGAGACAGAGGGATTAGAGCTGGAGGGCATTAATTTGCGTATATATATTAAAAGAAAACTATGAATACTTAGTCATTGATTGTTACTCAAAACAAATTAAGACTGCTTAATTCATAAATGTAGCTTAAGAAACTTTGAACAAGCGCTAATGACACTAAGAATCCATTTAAAAAAAACGATTAAAAAATGGCCATATATAAACTGATTAAATCCAAGTCAAACGATTAAATTAAAAAATGGCCATAAATTACTTAGTAGAAGTGGCGACGCTTAAGAAAGAAAGCATTCTGACTATATCAATATCAATAGTTCACCAAAAGAAAGCAGCCTGCAAACGTAAACCATTATTTGCTTCACATCAAAATATGGGAAGAATTAGAGAGATAAATAATTAAATTGTTAAATCTACCGAATAAGTTGACAAAGTCAACCAGATAAACATTTTTTATCTTCTCAATCGGAATGTAAACTGAACACATTTCTCACTCTCTGAAATAAACAAATAGTACGTGTTAGCTTAACGGTATTTCGCTACTACTTAAAAAAAAAATGTATTATTCCGATTTAATATTTTGTAAAAATATCAAATTAGCATTATTCGAATAACTACTATTCCGATTATTTCGAGCATGATTATCATTCTTTCTAAGTTATTCAAAATTAACCGACATTTTTATTAATATCCAAAGTTTAATACAAATTATTAATTATACCCAGAGTCGGACCAATTATTGAAATATACCCAAGCCGGCCATTTTCTGGCCGGCTATGTACCCTCCTCAAGCCGGCCAGAAAATGGCCGGCCATGTTCCTTTTTTTTTTTTTTTTTTAACCCGCATTAACCCCTATATATACCCTTTTTTTTCTCTCTCCTCTCACAATCCTCTCATCCCATCCAAATTCGGAATTCTCTCTTCTTCCTTAAGGTAAATTTTTTTTTTATCTAATTTAATTTTTAATTTATTTATTTTAGGGTTTAGGTTTTAGGTGTTATAATTTAGATTATATTGTTGTAATTTAGTGTAATTAGCTAAGTTAACCAATATTTAGTGTATTTAGCACAATTGACCAATATTTAGGGTATTTTGGTCTTTTTGACCATAATTATGCCGATTAAGCGTAATTTTACCGAAATTAGCACGTTTGACTAATTTTTAGGGTATTTTGGTCTTTTTTATCATAATTAGGCTAATGAAGCGCAATTAGTGTAATTAGCACCGATAACCAATATTTATGGTATTTTGGCATTTTTTACCATAAATATGCTGATTAAGCGTAATTTTACCGAAATTATCACGTTTGACCATTATTTAGGGTATTTTGGTCTTTTTTACCATAGTTATGCTGATTAAGCGTAATTTTACCGAAATTAGCACGTTTGACCATTATTTAGGGTATTTTGATCTTTTTTACCATAGTTATGCTGATTAAGCGTAATTTTACCGAAATTAGCACGTTTGACCAATTTTTAGGGTATTTTGGTCTTTTTTACCATAGTTAGGCTAATTAAGCGTAATTTGCCGAAATTAGCACAGATAACCAATTTTTAGGATATTTTGGTCTTTTTTACCATAATTAGGCTGATTAAGCATAATTTAGTGTAATTAGCACAGATGACCAATATTTTGGCCTTTTTTACCAGAATTATGCTGATCAAGCGTAATTTCACCGAATTTAGGTTATTTTAGATATCAGGATGCCTAGAGCACGGCCTACCCAGCGTCCAGTAGTGGACGAGCCGATCAGTACTAGCAGCACAGAGCACATCAGTCCTCTCCTGTGGATTCCCCACATCAGTCCTCTTCATGTCGGCACCGGCATGGCCCCGATATGGCACAGAGATTCCGCATGATGGAGAGGCTAGTGGTAGCGGGTCTCATACTCAGCCTGACTTTGGGACTGGGTTTGCCGCATCTACCTTCGCTACACCTCCGCCAGTACCGACAGTCTACACGGGCGATGCCATATGGGATAGTGCCGACCAGATACTCAGGTCTGCCGATGCCAGTGAGGAGGCCGAGAGAGAGAGAGCCTGGCCGCGGCGCTGGCGCCGGGCGAACGCCGGAGTACCGGCTCAGCGATATTCCCCCTCTCCGTTTTAGTTGTATTTTTACTAGTTTTGTACTATTTTATTTCATATACTATTTATGTTTGGTATATTTGGATTATCCTATATTTCGGTTCTTGTGTATGTGTGCTTTTATGGTACTATTTTTTTATTTTACAGATCAAAATAAATTATCATGATAATGCTAAATAGAAAATATTACAACATTAAAATAGTAGCACAACATAAAAAATAATATAGCGTATTTCAATTAATATAGCGTATTGTAATGTAATGTAATGTAATTTAGCGTAATTTAACATAATATAGTGTTATTCAATATAATTTCAATTAATATAGCGTATTTTAATATAAATATGCTAATTATATCAAAAGAAGTAATATAACAAATAATTAAACGAAAAATTTCAAATTTTCAGTGTTAAATTTCAATATTTTGATTTTCCATAGTGTCTCTCTTAAAAAAAAAAAAAAAAAGGAACATGGCCGGCCAATTTCTGGCCGGCTTGAGGAGGGTACATAGCCGGCCAGAAAATGGCCGGCTTGGGTATATTTCAATAATTGGTCCGACTCTGGGTATAATTAATAATTTGTATTAAACTTTGGATATTAATAAAAATGTCGGCAAAATTAATACTCATTTTCATACACTAATATTATACATTTTTTTCACAATTTTTTTTATGATCTAAACACATCTGAAGTGGCTTAATTTTGTAATGACAACTATAGATAAAATCTTGACTAACTTAGAGGAAAAAAATTTACAAGTATTTTTTAAGTCAAAATTAGAGGTTAAGTCATTCAGCTATTTAATATTTAAAAAAAAATCATCTAGATTTCCAACTTATGTCACTATACTAAAGATTAGTTCTCCAAAATTTATGAGTATTGATCTGGATCTCAGATTAAGATGGTTAAGATGCATTAAAAAAGAATCAATTTTGAGAGTTGTTATTATCTTATGTTCGTATTTTATATATGTTTTCTTCCGAAAAGACTTTGTCAACTTAATTATAAAATCTGGTCTTAAATGGCTGTTTCAGAAACATTCCTTCAAAGAATAATTTTGTATAATAAGAAGGTGCTACAAGTCAATGAGACAATAATAATAATAATAATAATAATAATAATAATAATAATAATATGAACCAATTTGAAAGTTTAAAACCAGAGCATGAGATCTCATTTTAGTCATGTCATGTCGACAGACAACTTCCACACCGTATTCTTTTTTGGATCGTCTGCATTTCTTTGTTACAGAAACAATTTAAGAGCACCAAACAAATCTCAACCATCTAATTTTGATCGAACCAGTGGGGTGGCACCTGACCTGATACAAGGGCTTGACAAAGAATATGTGGTCGTAAATGGTAAATAGAATAGAATAATTAATGCTGGTTGACACCTTGGACTAGTACCAGTACAAATGTACAATATACAGATAGACCTCTTAATTTATGAAAGTGGTATGGTATATTGGTATATCATGATTCATGACTCGATCGGTTGATGCTTGATAAAATAATACAAGAGATATGAAAATGGACAGAAGCCTCCCAAATCCCAATTGCATGCCTGGTTTTATAGACGAATGCATCTCGTCAACTGATAAAAAATGAATGCAGATGGGCTGGAATCATACCAATACCATTCGCATATATTATTGCTTTCTTGCAAGCACCCTCAATGTTGCTTAAACCAACTTAATTTTATCTGAATTTCCTAACAACCCAATTGTTGATTTGAGAAACTCTAAAGGGTTACTAGCTAAATACTCGAGTTCAATATCCACTCCCATCACATGATTACATATATAATAGATAGCTGAAGCCTGAAGATATATATGAGATTGCTCCAGGGTTGAACAATATATAGCCTTAATCAGTGGCATCATCCCATCAACGGACAGGTTCATGAAGAGGTGCAATTACAATTTCCCCCCAAGGAAATTAACAGACTTAAACGAATCAATTTTATTTTCTTTCAACATTTTTCGCCCAAGCCTAACAGAACTGTAGGCACTGACTTTTATTATCAAAAAGAAAAACTAATGTAATTCAAACTTTTGAGATGTTAAAGATATTAACTTCAATTTACAAAGCTTCAGAGCCCTCAGAATTAAGCAGTATCTGCATAAAAATCTTGAATGATGGTACGAACAGCAATTGGAATCCGTACCGAGTGGTTCAAGCTGTCAGACCAAATCAAGCTTCCAAATGTCTCTACTTTCTTACTGCTATCAAAAGAAATCAAGTTCAGCTCAACAAATACAGTGACTCCAGCCAGAGGCTGTACAAAAGTCTTGTAAGTCGAGTTAACAGTTCGGAAAACAGAAGTGATATCCTTAAGATCCGGTACAAGTACAACAATTGATGGGACATTTAGTTGGTACAGTTGACCTACGGATGTGTCGCACTCGTCAGATGGGCCGAGAGTTCAGTTGAAGAACTTGGTGTAATCAATTGGGTCTATGTCATAGACTAGACCAGGATCAGCCGCCTTGTTCGGGTCAATGTGACCGCAGTCCGCCGCCATAGTCAAATGGATCAGCAAGTTTCCTCGGAGTTGCCTCAGCTTCTATTGGTAGTTGGTACACCATATGCATCAGCAACAGATGCTGAAAAACATTCAATTACAAGTTAGTTTATATTAATAACAAGTTTGATAAATTGGTTGGCTCAAAAATCAAAATTGAAGTCAATAGTTGGTCCATTGTATCAAGAAAAGTAATGCGAGTGTTCAGAATTGGTGATATTAATTAATCTGTTAGTAGGCTTGGTACATGTCTCTTTTGTGCAAAACAAGCAGAAACAAGTGCACTAAGCCGAGGCTTGTCAGATTGCTATTTCTACACTGATTACAAAGAACTGGAGAAAATATCGAATGCAACACATCCACCTATAAACTCAGACTGGAGAGCATACAAGGACTGTCACGAGGTGTGGAAACTAATGAAGGTAAATAGGAATATCTGCTGCAGGCATATACCGAGAGGCCAAAACGAATTGGCCGATAATATTGCAAAAACGGGCAGAGAGCGAGGATGGGACTACGAGGGGTACACATTTCCAATTTTAGAACTTAGTTGTACTGGTAAAAATGTATTTGAGCTTTCTACATTATCCTATGATGTACTGGTATTGCACTGATATAATTGCCTACGGGTGTTAAATTGCCAAAAAAAAAAAAACTTTATATCTTTCATACTGCACTCATTGTCTCGTTCCCTCTGATACTCTTTTCCCAATTGTCAAAGTAGTGTTTTAAAATCAGTGAGGATATTGCCCTTCATTTGATGAAGAAAATGATTTTTCATTTTTTAGGTTGCTACTTTAAGTCGTACTTCTCTGTTTCAGTGGCTGGTATAATTATTGGCCTTCGTTGTTATTACTCGCCTGGAAGATTTCTCTCACTTTCTTTATTAGCTGTGTTTCTTAATTAGCTAATAAGAGAGAACGCAAGGGCATACTTATTGAGAAAGTTTTCTCTTAGCTCTCAATATTTTAATTTGTGCCCTTAGAATATATAAAATTGTTTCTTATTTCTTAATATATTTTTTTTCAACAAGGAGAGAAATTGAAAATCAGTCTAGTTGAAGGAACAGTTGGAGGAAACAATTTAAAAGGGTAAAATCGTTAAAAGTCATCCAATAATAAATTCACCCTATATCAGACTGAACTGTCCGAGAAAAATAGCTTGAGAATTCAATTTGAAACAAATGAAGGTCACTTGCACTGAAAATTCAATTCACCCAAACATAATAAAGAACACATGATATACCAATAACAGCCAGGGAGCCTAATAATCCCAGTTAACATAAACAAAAAGCTCTAATGCAACCAAATAATTCGGGGCTGAAATGACATTCAAATTTCATCACCCCTGTCAAACTTCCCAACTAAAATTGAACCACCTTGTGCAACACAAGACAAGCACCATCCAAATATCTCTTACTCTTAGTCCACAATTCGGAATCAAGTTTCCATTAACAAAATATAAAAACAACTGTAATTTGCATAATCCAATCAATAGCCAGATTTCACAAAAGAACAAACAAGCAAAGAACCACAATCAAATTTAGCGCTGAAAAGGTAAACATTGTTCTTGCTTAACATAAACCAAAGCAATTGGCAAGTAGCATTAGGTTATAAAGCACTCCTTTATTATTACATAAAAAAAGGAGAAACACCTATGAAATCATTCACATAAACTTCCTCAGAGGCCGGCGCGCATCCTCATCTTGCATATGCTGTGATGACAGAAAGACAAATTAAATTTATACCTTTTTATTATTCAATGGCTAACCTTCAAAAAAATTATTCAATGGGCAAAATTTCACCTATAACCCCGCAACATGTCACAAACTAAAATGTAAACACAAACGAACACCCCTTTATATCATGCATATCAGCATATACTAAACAACACTAGAAGTATCATGCATATCTTACCGAGCGAGAAATTTTTCTTATGCAACTCCTCTCTCGCTAAATTAATTTAAAGGAGGCCTGAAATTATGTTATCCCTCACTGATTATTGGTACGAAAATGAAGACGAAATGAGGGATATTTTTATAAATTAGGAGCGGGAGGTCTGTTATTTGCTATGTCCAGAGAAGAAAATGATATTTCTAGTAACACAGTAAACAAGTTTCGAAAAGCTTTCTATAATAGCAAGTAAAAGCATTGACAACTAGGACCTCTTTTACATACAACAAAACAAATATAACAATAACAAAGCTCTAGTAAAGAAACTTTAACTGTTAATAGCAAGGATACATCAAAATAAAGCGAAACAGTTCATTATCAATTTTATATCAATATGTAAAGCAACAATTAATGCTTTCATAATAGAAATGCAACAATTAGAACATTTTAGCATATAACATGACAGCTTAAGATGGAAAGGGGGTAATCTAGAAACAAATTATAATTTGCATCGTAATATCAACATGGAACTATTGCACGATCTAGACACATGATAAATTCTCATCTCTGAGATAAATGCAACTAGTTCAAATAGTCTCATCTCTTCAAAGAAACAATGAAAAATCATCTGATTAAAACTAATAGCAAAACTTGGGTAGTAAGGCAGATAAAAGTTCCTTACAATCTAAAGCATCACAACACAATTAGCTCTTGAGTGATTTGGACTAATTAATAAATATAAACTCAGGCAATCTAGGCTCCTCTATATGAAAATTCTCAGTAATTAGAAACCTATTTCTTGCCAAAACCTACAAATTGCATCCTTTTCTTTCTCGGATGGCTTTATAAAGAAATCAGGCAGCCAAAAACGTAGACCCAGTTGTCTGAAACACTCATATAAAGCTCAATCCCTACTTATCCAATCAATAACTAGCTTTAATAAAAGAAGAATAATTACAGGGCTCAAATTGCATGCATTGGAATAATTCCTTCTCGAATTAGATATCTACCAGTGAAAAAACGCAAACCCTACCTACTGTTCATGTCACGGGTTAATTCCAGAACTCTTTAAGGATCGATCGAAAAGCAGATGACTTGACTCAATTTGAAAGGAAAAGAAAAGGAAATTCTGCAGATAATCGTAGGAAAAAAACAGAGAGAGAGATAATCGTACAAATTCGCGAACGACTCCTTTGTATACGAGGAACGGAAGCGCGAGGCCGAAGAGGCCGACGACGATGATGTTGCGCCGGGACCAGCGAAAGTTGAACTCCAGATTCTCGCGGCCGGCGTTCCACTCCTCGATCCACTTGTTCTTGTTCACCTCCATTCCTCCACCCATGGCTTCTCTCCGGTTTTGGTAATAGCACTCTCTCTCTCTCTCTCGCTGCGCCGATCTGAGATTTTGGAGTGGGAATGGAGACGAGAGAGGAGAGGGGAGAGATTCGCGAATTAACGGGCCAGCAATTCTCTATTGGGTTAATGTACGATCCATTAGAACCCCAAAATTAAATTTGATAACGTGGTATAACTGCGATTTGCGGATTGGGCCAAGTGTGGATCAATTGTTGTGTACCATAACAGTAATTTATGTGTCCATTTCATTTTGTGTCCGATTATTAAAACTAATTTGATTTGATGCGTAATAAGGGCTATTTCTGTGAGATTTTGTTTAATCTACTTAACCCTTTGGAGATGCCCATGATATATGTCTTGTCTTGAATGATACTTAAATTGTATGTTTCTTACTTAAATTATTATGTGTTCAGACATTATTCAATGTCCAGCCGGTTTGCGCTACACAATTGCTGCCCGGAGGATTTTCTGGTGTATTATGATTTATACCGTCTCTAGTATATAGCTCCATGGATTGTACTGGTCTACAATAAATTAACATTTCAAATAGACACATATCAAATTAGATATATTTAAGTGTTGAGGAATATATACGAAACTAGAGACCCTTTCTTTTATCAGGCAGTGTAGCATTTGTGAATGCGGTAGCCATGAAGCAATAAAAATCGGCACCGGAGAGCCGAAAGAAACATAGGGCCCCTCAAAGAATAACGCATGAGGTCATTATCTTCAACAAAACCATGAGCTACAACAGATCATGAGTTACGAATTCCTTCTTTGGAAGATTTAGCCCCATCAAATGGATTTGCAAAATTTTCATTCGCGCGCATATAGTAAAAAGGAATGCACAATTTTTGAAACAAAATAAATAAATAAGCTACTATAGCCTATGGCAGTTCAACTCAGAAAGTAGATAAAGAAAAAAAAATCCTAATTGACTCTCACAAAACCAGTACACAATGAGCACTGGTCTGATAAAAAACAAACCATTACATTTTACAACAAATTAACTTATTCAAGCAAAACCAGTCTCCTGCACTCTAAACCACTTCTACAGTATATTTGCTTCTATAAACACATACACACATTTTATAATGAACCAAAATTTGACAATGCTGACTGAAAAATAGAAGCAAATGCATCAGACGCACTTGCATCGTCAGATTTGATCTTTATTTGTGTCTTTGCAGAGGCAGTGTTTACAATACACTCCACCAAAAAGAAAGAAGATGAACCTTCCTTTTGCGCGAAGAAAAAGAATTTGTAGTTTGGAGGGTGACCACCCGATGCAATGCACTGGATTGAGTTGTTTTGCATGTGTCTGATCAGAGATTGAGGTGCCGTCAGAGAAGCCACACCTTGAATGCTTAAAGTAGATTCCTGCAACAAAAAATAACATATAGTCTGCTTGTTAGGGTCTATATTAGGGGTGTCAATGAAACCCTTCTAACCGTTTTATCCGACCCGTATCGTATTCGATAAGGTGAGTATGGGTAAGAATTTTTTTTTTGTTGACTTAATGGGTATGAGTAAGAAAAAAGTTTTGTTAGCTTATCGGGTAAGGGTATGTGTAAAAGCTATTTCGTACCCATTACCCTATAGGCTAAATGATAAATATTAATTGCATATGATATTTTTTTATTGATACATACAAACTTTTAAAATAGCCAATTTCCCCATGAAAACACCATAATATCCAAAATCCCCATGAAAACTTAAAATTCCTTCTCCTATCCCCTTTTATTTATTTAAAATTTCATTTAGTTATTTAAAAACTGAATTGACAAATATACCCTTCTATTTTAAATGGAGGTGTCCCTTATTGTTCATGAGCAAAGCTTAAATAGAACAATGAAAGATCCTTGTTGTTGCCACCTCTTGCTTTTCTGAGGAGTTGATGGTAGGATAGAGAGGCAGGGAAGTGAGGGGGCAGTTAGGTAGAGACATGAGAGTATATTTTTAATAAGAGATAATATGAGCTCCTTTTGCTGGGTCAAAATACAAAAAGTTCAAAATTGACAAACGCATTGATATGAGCTGTTCGGATAAAGAGAAAATAAAGAGCATCTCGATGTGTATAATAATAATGTGTAAATGCATTCATTGATATGCTCTGTTTTTTTTTTTTTTTTTTTTGTGGGATTGAGTCAGTAAAACAACAATAAATAAGAACATTGAAAGAACTGTGGTAATTTGTGAGAAAGATGACAATACACAAGTTGATGATGTTGGAAAGTTCGGTTTGTTGAAGTCTCTTCTAAGAGGAATGTCTTTCTGGAGCAATAAGCATATGCTTGGCCTTACAATGACAGCTGAACAACAGCTCTGGGCCCAACTACAACTCTAGCAACTATCAACAGCTCTCACAGCTTCAGCTCGACTACCGAAAGGATTGGCAGTAAGATGCATGATTTGAGCATCGTCAGCTCCCAATTGTGCTTCGCATATGAAATAACAGATGGTTTTGCACCCGAAAACATCTTAGGTGAAGGTGGGTTTTGTTGTGTATACAAAGGGAGGTTGTCAGATGGGAATGATGTGGCGGTGAAACAGCTGGAGGGGGGGGGGGGGGGGGGGGGGGGTGGGTGGGTGGGAGCAGGAACTCCAGGCAGAGGTTGAGATCATAAGTCCCCGTAGGCACTTGGTGTCCCTTGTTGGATATTGCATTTCTGAGGATCATAGATTGTTGGTGTATGATTGTGTCAAATGGTTCACTGCATTATCATCTCCACGGTAAGACTTGTGTTCATATATGCCTCATTATTCTTCTTGAGAAATTGCTTTGGACATTCTTTGATTCACTACTTCAATCACTATTTTGCTTCGTGAGAATTAATTTCCCTATGTGATCTCCTCCAAATAAAAGGAGAAGGAAATAAAGTATAGGAGGAGAAGAAGATGATAGAAGAAAGGGATGCCTCAATTTAAAATAGAAGGGTATACTTGTCAATTCAGTTTTTAAAATAACAAAATGAAATGTTAAATAAATAAAATGGGATAGAAGAAAGAATGTTAAGTTTTCATGGGGAAATTGGATATTATGGTGTTTTGATGGGAAGATTGGCTATTTTAAAAGTTTGTGTGGGTACACTACAAATTTTCCCTTTTTTATTATGATTAGATTGATTTATACAACATTTTATATATATTTTTATCAAGTAATTTACAATAAATTAATTTATCCAACAGTTTATATTATTTTTTATACAAATTGAATTATACAACAATTTATATTGTTATATTTGATTAATAATTTATTATTTTTAAACTAATGGGGTAAAAAAATAATTTTTATATTTTATGACATTACGTACATGATGTGTTTAATATATTTATTTATTTGTGTAGATTAAATTAAATAAAATATTAATTTATTCAATTATCCGTTATTCGTTTCGTTATCATCTTAACTGGTAAGGGGGTAGGGTATGGGTAAATCCAAAACTTAACAGGTAAGTGCAGGGTACCGGTAAGACTAATTCTATGCAGGTATGGGTATGAAAATGCCCCCACCCGACCCGTACCCATTGACACCCCTAGTCTATATACAGTGCATTTAATGGCCAAACAATAACCTGCCAGAAAACTCTAGGACAACATGATCAGCATATATCAGAAGTTGATTAATGAATAAATGAAAAACTGACAAACCTGTGAAGAGGATACAGTAAGTTGGCCCCATTTCTTCTGGAAGGTACCAGGGTCTAATACTGGCTTAGAGTTGAGGCTCAGAGCAGGAGGCAGAGGTAGTATAGGGGCATCCGGTACACCAAGTCCTAGAAGGTCATCAATAGCAAAAGTCGCTGTCTGGGAAGTGGAACTAGGTGCAAGAGCTGACAAAGAGCTGTTAATGTCCGAAGGAGCACTGTATGTAGAGGAATTTGACCCATTGCGAGTGGGCCCACCATTTTCTTCTTTATCTGACGTGCTTAGGAGAAGGTCTTTATCATTTTCTTGGTATCTCTGAGCCGAACGTATGGCATCATCACCTGAATCACCTCCTATCGCCAGGTTTGAGAGGTCCTCTGCGAACTCGAATGGTCCACGGTGCTCCTTATCCGTGAACATATATGATGGCTGCATTTTCAACCATACAATAATTAATTAGTGAAGTTGATCTGCCGGTTTTGAGAGGTCCCTTGTTTCCTTTGGTAAGCTGTTCTAGCATGTTGTAACTTCGGTTGCAAGTAATACTTGTGAGCTTTATTATTTGATGGGTGACCTTAACTACTACAGTAAAGTCTAACCTGAAAAGAAAGAATGAAGAAGACAGTCTTAATAGTACAATTTAAAACAATTAAATGTAACCTTCTGGTAGACAATGGATAGGGAATTAAATTCATCAAAAATACGATCTTTTATTTCACTGCTTTGAGTATCGGCAAAGACCGACACAGCTTGCTTAGGTGGATTCACCACACGCTCAGCAACAGCCACATCATATTGCAACAGTCTGTAATAGAACAATGCCCGGTCATGTACATCCTAAAACAAGCACAAATGATGCCATCTATCAGAAAAAAGAATAAGCACACTTCTTGAACAATGGTAAAGAGAAAATCTACATTTTATGTATTTTAGATTACTTGGTGGCTATCAGCTAGACCGGCAGCCAAAGCAGCTCCCAAGGCTTTTTGAGTTTCTGGTGCCCGCTTGAAGAAGCACTTCATTACTGCGGTCAGCAGATGCAACCTAACCTGTACGGTAGAATAAACATCTTAGTTCCTTGGGTTGATTTCATCAGATGGATGTTTTTTTTTTCTCTAATAGCATACTACCATAAGCAGAAGTATTTTCTATTCTGGAAAATGAATCTAACAAATATGCAACATGATTACAACTTCCAGTACCAAATGCTACAGGGGATATTTCCATTACAGGTAGGACCTTTACTGTACGCCCATTGTACTGGTACTGAGCCCCATTACAGGTACGACCTGTACCAACTGTTACCAGGGATACTATTACTCCCTCTCTCTCTCTCTCTCTCTCTCACTGTGGCATACCTCAGGGGAGTGTTCTTCCTCCCAATTCTCAACAAGGCTTTCAAGCACGTAAGGAGCATCCATCATATCTTGTGAATACTCCCCTAACATCCATATTAGTGCTGCCTTTGCTTTTGGCTCTTGTATACTATTGCTGCTTATGTTTCCCACAACAGCAATGCAGTCATGGCTCCACTGTGGGTATTTCCTCAGCAGATCCTTCACTAGCACCTGTAGTATAACAATTGGAGCGATAAAAAGAGACAATTATAAACATCTCTAAAGCACGTTAAATATCTTGATTCTGTACTTGAAATGCATGTGCACTAAGCATATCCTTAAGCAACAGGTGTGTCTCAGTGTTGACCGATCATGTCATCACTTCAACTGGATGTTACCATAGAAATAGGTCCACTCCTACGATAGAAGCAGCAGCTTCATATTCTTTTTTCTCTTCACACATTTTTGACTGAAATTGAAATATAGAATTTCTCCGTACAAGTCATAAAACTCAAAAAATACTGATCACAAAGAAAATCTAACAGTTGTACAAAACTCGAGAATTGTGAAATTGATTTATGGATAACTTCTGCTGCATCTATGCTGATGTATGATCCTAGAAAGATTGAGGGAAAGCAACTGCTTACCAGTGTTTCAGCTGTCACATAGTCCTTTTCCATCTCAAGAAACTGAAGTAGCCGATCAACAATTGCATTCACATCGTACTGTTGCAGGGCTATCTTACCAACTGCCCGAATAGACTCTCTCGCAATTGGCACATCAACATTTCCCGCATATTCACATAGCTCAGTCACTGAAAACCCGAAGTACAGATGTTAGCAACCCACCAACTACCAAAGCTGAAGTTGCAGAAAGGTCCATAAAGTTATCAAGAGATGGCATTAAAATCGCAACCATTCTTATATGCAAAAGAGCCCATTCTTTATGGAAATGAAGTTCCTATCATTAGTTGGTCATTAACACTGCTGATAATATAAACTCTACAAGATATGATTTAAGAAAATGGTGTTTTCACCTCAATTAAAATAGGATGGCCATTCATAATTGTGATGAGACAGAAGGTAAATTAGACTAATATCGCATGAGCTTTTAATGCCAAGATTGCTAACCACATCATCAAAGAAAACTAGACTGTTAAAGATTTAACTATCAATAAGATGTAAACTTATTTCATCATCAAATACAGAACATTTTTGCAAATACTGAAGGAGGCATTTGTGAAATTAAAAGGCTAGTTCATACCAATTTCATAAGTGTTGCTCTCATTTGCAATAGCAGTCAACATCTCAAGTTTAAGTTTTTTCACATATGAAGGATCACTGAACTGGCAGTAGAAATGCTTGTAGTCTGACGAAAACAGCATAGGAGCTCGCATCACAAGAATGTGTAGATGGCACAAGACTGCATATGATTGTTCAGGGCTCCCTGCACCTACTAGTGTTAGCAAAGGTGCCTTAATGCGTTCATAGACCTAAAACAAGAAAATATTGAATTTATAAGAAAGACATTGTAATTCTGTGTCTGCTGAATTGCATATGTAGAAGTACTTAACACAATGCTCAAGTTCTGATCCTGTAATTATTCCAATCCAACAACACATCAAGATTTTTGACATACAGTTGATGATTACAATACGTATGCAAAGTTATAAATGCGATTTAGGTCCTTGAGTTTTTTTTTTATAATCATGTTTTACTGCATAAGCAAATCAGGTCATGTGCACAACTATATACTTTTAAATGAAAACCAATTGGGTGTTTTAACCACCTGTTGGTGAACATCTGTCATGGACATTGTCAAGTGAAGGAACACTTTGATGGTGGCCAGTACCACAGCCCCATTTGCATGCTGAAGCCTATCTTCCAGAAGGTTCATCATATCGAATATCTCATTATTATCTGCCGGTATGTACTTTGATACCAAATCAAGCAGAAGGCACTGGGCCCACTCGCTGAAATCTCTAATCCTGCAATGGTTATCATCATATCATGAGACCATAATTATTGAAATGTTGCTGTGCTGGTTAAGCTTTATGTAGAAATGAAAAACAAACCTATTTAAAAAGTAATAAATAACGGGTTTGCCATAAAGGGTCTCAATTTCCCTTGCAGCCTCCTCTGAGTGCCCAGCCTCTTGAGTCCAAATCTCAAGCAAAGAGTATAAGCAATTGGCCACCACCTGGGACCACGTAAAATGCAAAAAAAAAAATACCAATTTTGCTGTTACATTATTGGTACCAGCTGACAATTAGAGGAAAGTGCTTGCGTTCTATTTTTCTTTCTAAAAAAACACCACTTGTTCTATTTTTATATTTTTCTTTCAATTGGCCACCACTTGACTTCAAAATTTACAGACTATGGTTTGCATGATATTGACAGGCAGAATGGTGTTGATGTGATTTGTACAAATTACCATGTAAAAGTAATCAAATGTAGCATCATCTGGTTCAGAACAGGACACGAGTAGGGCACCAGGATTCAATCGAGAATAAACATTTAAAACCCAGAAAAACAAAAAGCAGATGAACATTCCAATCCTGGATCCAAGCCTACATCAATCCAAACACCACTATGGATCTGGATCCAGCATTACCTGAGCATCAGGATCAGAAAGCATAAGTGCCTTCAGCGCAGCTGGGAAATCAGAATCATGACACGTCGTTGCCGATATATGGTACAACTTCAACACCCCAATCGCCGCTACAGTTCTAACATACGAGCTATGATCCTTCAAACCAGCTACGAGAGGCGCAACCAAATACTCGACCAGATTCTGGACTCTGAGCGAGCACAAGCTCCTCAGCGCCAAACCCCTGATCGTCGGGTCCTGGTCGTGGCAATCCTTCTGTAGAAAATTGATGGTGAGAAGGGCCAGATCAGGATTGCACCGAGCATAGTTGCCTACGTAGAGGTAGCACATCTTTTTCAACACTACATCTGACGTGGCGGAGCACATGACCATCTCACTGAAGGCCGGAGATACATCGATTCCGACCGTCATGCACGAGATCACGCGCTTGAAGAGGTCACGCTTTGCATCATCTGCACCCGGCGCACGGCTCCCCGCTAGCTGGCGCAATTGTAGCTTCAGATCTGAGACCTCGCTCTTCCTGTGGAAGAGAGAGAGAGAGAGAAGAAAGAAATTAGCAGAGGCATGAAGAGAAAGAGAGGGAGGGATGAGAGGGGAGAAGAGAGAGCATTTACCCGGAGGGTTGAGAGGGGGAAGGAGATTTGGTGGCGGAGACTGGAGGAGCCATGGCGGACCGGACGGGAATGCGGCGGAGGGAGAGGCGCAGTGCGCAGTGGTGTAGATTCAAGACTCAAAGAGGGGTGCGAGTACGGTCTACGGTGGTACTGGTTGAAACAGCCGGAGAGATTTTTATCAGTTTGTTTACTTTGCTTTGTTTAATTTGATGATTATGTCAGACAGCCTCCTGCTATTTGCGGAAATGGAGGTATCCTGTTAAACAATCAGCTGCTATATCATTGGGCCTGGTGGGTTGGGCTAATGGGCTTGGATTGGTAAGATTCGACGCAACATGAAAGTAAAGTAAGAGAATGAATACCTCCTTCTCAAGTCTCAACCATCCTTCTTCCTTTGACTCTTCTATTTTATTAGGTTTGTTTGATACGCTGTTACCTGATGTTCAAATCGGATCCACTTTAGATCCGAATTGTTCGTCATAAAGCGACTCCGTAAATGGAGGTGCAGGTGCAGGTGCAGGTGCTGTTGTTTGAACGTGGTCTATTAGTGACGCTTTGCATCGATAGTTTCTGAATAAACAAGGTGCACCTATTTATGAAGCACTGTGTTCTAATACCAGGAGTATAACTATAAGATAACAACCCTTCTAGATTTAAGGAAGTTTCCCACCTTCAATATATAAAAAGAAATTTTGTTGTCGCGTACAGGGAACCAGCTTAGGCCGGGGGAGGGGCGCAACTGTCTCTTCTCAATTTTGAAATTTTATAAACTATGATAGGTCCGATAGACTTTCTCCCTCTGAATTTTTTATTTGTAATTAATGTTAAATTTAAAGTTAAAATTATGATAATTTTTTTTAATTTTAGTTGGTAATTAGAATTAGAAGTTAGGACATTGGAAATTAAAAATTAAAGTAAATTTCGTCAGAGTTATCTAAACTTTGTCATTTGTCACGAATTGATCACTCAAGTTTGATTTGTTCCTCTATAGCTTCTAAATTTTTGTATGTAAGGAGTCGCATGCATGTATGGTTTATATGTAAGGATATATAATTAGTGCATGATATTATGAATCATGCATTAAGTTAGTTAAACGATCTTAATAGTACTCCGTTGTAATTATATCTCATTTTATTAATGAAATATTTTAATTACAAGAGTTGAAAGACAAGTCACACTATGTGCTGGTAGAAAATTATAATAAATTCTCAATATTTATGTATTAGCAAGATTTTGCAGCTAGGTCTTAAAAGTTATCTGCCTTTATGATTTTTATTAAAATTTTAGAAGATAGTTTACTTTTACTATACGATCAGCGGTTCTAAATAATTTATCTTTTTTCAACGATAATATGATATGTGATTTCACTATAATTAACTAGGCGGATAAAAGTTTAGTTTTAATTTGTAACCAAAGGATGGAGCGATGAATTTTTATATCGTCAAATCTGTCATTCTACATTAATTTATTTGTAAGAAGCTCAATATATAGGAATTAGTAATAATTTTCAAAATTAATGTGTATGCCTGCATAATTAATTAGTTATTACAGTTTCTCTCTTTTGTTTTTCTTTTCATCTTTTGTTTATACGGAATCATACAATTGTAATTGTACGATGGTTGAATAAGCAATTGTATGCTATAAATTCCAAGTAAAAGCAGCTTAATTTGAAGTATTCATTTTTGGGCAGCTACTATTTAAGTTTGATGTTCAGTAATATAAAATAGATTAGAAAATATTCTAATTCGACAAAATTATTAAGATTGCTCGAGAATCTACTTCTCTCTAAAATGATCGTTCAAAATTCTAGTTAGGATTTGAAAGAGAACTATTTATAATGAATGCCATTAGCAACAAGAAAAAAAATATTAGCCAGACAAAAACTAAAGAGAAAGACAACCTAATCGGAGTTGTTCGGAGCAACTCTACCTTACTTATACCACCTTCTTACAAAATAATTAGAAATTGAAATAATAGAGTGATGGTGTCACATATTTAAGTAGGAAAATATATTATTTAGTTAATTGGAATACAGCTAGAGATACTAGATCTTGGACAAATTAACATATCACTATTGATGAAATAGTGGTGGAAGTTTAATGATAACAATTACAATTATTTGTGAAAAATATTGATTACTTATAAGTACTATTATGTTCATCCTATGAAACTTTTTAGTTTTTGGAAGGAGATAGTCAAATTAGAATCTTTAGAGAGATGTAGTGTCATATACCAACGAGGAGATCAATTATAACTTAGGTTCTGGAAAGATGTATGGGATCAACAATGTCACTGGAAACACAGTTTTCACAATTATTTGCTATTTGTAGGGTGCCTAACATCACTATTAAGGAAGTCATTAACACAGGGAGGGGCAATTACTTTTAAAAGGCAATTATATGAAGATGATGAGGGAAAAATAGACACAGATTCTACACAAAATCAGCACTATATCTTGTACTCATGTCTCTGATAAGATAGCTTGGAAATGAGAGTCCTCTGTTCTATTCTCAATCAAATCACTTTACAAATTTCTTAATTTTGGGGGTGTCCAATTTACTAAACCTTTTACTTAATTTGGTGGCAAGTTCCAATTCCACATAAGATCTTGATGTTTATGTGGTTAATGTGTAACAATAAAATCCTTACAAAAGTTTAGCTCAGTAAAAAGGGTTGGACTAGTAGTACTCAATGTCAGTTTTGTAATGGAGTTGAAACTACCAATTACTTATTCTTACAATGTCTATTCACACAACAAATATGGTTTTGGATGGGTATGAGTCAGCAACATTATAAACAGTGGGTCACTATTAAGGATATTGTGGAATTCTCATGTTCTTTAAGCAAAGACTTACAAATTGCATTCTTATTAGTGTTTAGTGCATTAAGTTGGATCCTTGTGGAAGATTAGAAATGAACTTTTCTTTTAACAAACTCAGAAAAATCTTTTAGAACCATTATTTTACTAATTATTGCATTGTTTAACTATTGGACATGTATGGTTAAGAAGAAAGCCAAGGAATTGGTACCTTCTAGTTGCCAGAGGAGATTGATGTTGTACCATTGCAGATTTGGGATCCAACCGACTTAGACTTACAAATGGTGGTGTACCAACCTCCTGAAGATGAAGGAGAGTCATCCAGTTCCTATGCTTAGATTCTGGATGCTTATTAATTAGCTATTAGTAGACCTGGTTATATCAATTTCTATTTTGTTGTTAAGGTAGTGTTGATGAACTACTGTAGGTTTTATTTTAGTATGGACATGCAGGATCTTTTTATTTATATTTTGGACTTGTTGAAATATGCTTAAAAGTCTTTTATAAAAAAAAGGGGTGATGGTGTCATTTTGTCGCGTAAAATTCATTTTTTTTTTTAAATCTTTGCCATTTTTGTGCGACTTTTTCTGATATATTTTTTCGCTCGTCAATTTTCTCTAAATTGTGTGAATTTGATATTCCGTATAGACTTTCGATCAGGGTTAGAGGAGAAAAATAAGTTCTTTCTCCTTGTAGGGGTGTGACCTGGGTTGAACGGATACGCCGGTTTAGGCCGCGTATCGGTATCGGACACGTATCAGATACCGATACGCGCCCGATAAGGCACCGATACGTATCCGATACGCCAGCTGGAATATCCGCCTACGTGGAGTATCCTTACTTGACCGATATGGTCGCCAATACTCCTTTGAAACTCACGGATACGGCGGGATACGTGTGGATACGGTGAACCGCGCCCGCGCCCGTGAACCGCGCTCGTGAACTAGCGCCCGTGAACCAGTGAAAATCCCTTTTTTTCTGCTGCTCGCATGACTCGAACTCGCGTCTCTGTGGAATGGTTCAAAAGCTTTAGCCACTCCACCAAAGTTTGTTTGTGTTATATTCTAGTTACTATAATATTTAATATATTCTTGTGTATGCCTTTAGTTTTTTATACAAATTTGATTTAAGTTATAATTATCTAAATATAATATATAAATAATAAAAAATAATATATATAATAAACGTATTGTATCCTAGATTTTTGAAAATTGTCGTATCGCCGTATCCGTATCCGTATCGTATCCGATACGATACCCGTACCCGTATCCATGCAACATAGGGTGTGAGTTATACCTGCTCAAGAGATAAACCTAACTGGATCGAGTTGTTGTTTTTTTAAACTTCCTTGCTATATGGGAAGAGTAACCTTATTTATTAAGTCGTGATAGTTAATAATTATTAAATATCTGATGTCGATTTCTATTGAGCTTAATGTGCTCGTTTAAAAAAGATTAAGATTGTCTTAAATATTATTTTATACTGAAATCACTAACTCACTAAAGAAGGGAATTAAAAATTAATAAACCCTTTTGCTGTGGATTTTATTGAATGAAGATTATCTGATGTCGATTACTTATGACATAATTTATTGAATTTTCTATTAAATAAAGAGAATAGACTTGTTGCAAACAATTTATAACATTTTTTTCTACATAATAAATGAATATAAGATATATGTGTGCGTTCGCTTCAAGATTCGTATCAATCTAACACAGATCTTAATGCAGATCAAACGATAAATTTCTACGCTTAGGTTGCTTCAGAAAAAAATATGAATAAAAAATTTAGTTCTTAATGAGGATAATTTCTATAAAAATCTGACAGTTGGCAAATTTTGTACTAATATAATTTCCAAAACACTAATAAAGACTTGTACAATTAATATAACACGAGAGTTATATCACTTTTAACATTTTTTATTTACTTTTGAGCACATCAAATACATCCGTTTTAAATAAAAGCAAAGCACGAATGACCTCATGAGAATAAATAAGAGAGAATATGATTGTACGAATAAGAATATAATAACGTTAACGTGACATGACTTAATTTAAAAAAATAATCTTCTCTGTAATGTATATTATTATTTTAAAAAGTACTTTGACTCATTAAATTTAATATTTCTTTCATATAACTCCCATTTTTATTTAATTGCGCAGCGGCAGCGCTTGCTACTAAATCTGACGGACCAAGCATTAAAGTCTGAAACAGGCGTCAAACCAGTTTTCGCAAGAGGAGCTGAATCGGGGGCAAAGTCGTCACTACGTAAACAAAGCGCGGCCCAGGGCCAGACGGAGCGAGAAAGAAAGAAAGAAAGAAAGAAAGAAAGAGAGAAAAGGAAGGTGACGTGGCGCCTGCCGTAAACTCACATCCTCTCCCTCCCCTCCGGCGCCCCGATCTCCGACTAACCTCTCTCTCTCTCTCTCTCTTTCCCTCTTCCCCACATAAACCCTACCTTCTTCCATACGCTTCCCTCGCGGAAGATTCCAGAATTAGATCCGGTGAGTTCGTGTTATGTTGAGTGGAGATGAGTTCTTCGAGATTCACGCTCAAGAACTTGGTGGAGGAGGCCAAGAAGCGCGTCCTTGTGCTGCTCATCTGTGTTGTCGGTCTCTCCTACCTCATGTCTCGTGAGCTTCTCTTTTATCCTTCTTTCAGTTTAGTACAAATTTTGTAGCTCAAGCAACTTGTTTGAGGTCAATTACAAGGTTTCTCATAATAGAACATTGGTTGTTAATTGGATCATCTGTTTCCCAGTTGCATCATTTGTTTCATAGTTTTATAAAACTAGGCCTTTAATCTATTGAATTTAGCTCCATCTAGCATAAACTATTTGGTCCTCAAGTTGTTTTTGTAATTCTCCACATACCACTGTAAGCCTGTAAATGTAAATCTGGGTTTCAGCTGACTAATATCAGTTAACTGAGCACATACAACCACGTGTTATGAACTCCTATATACAATCTTTGTTATACTCGGTACATCTTTCAGTGACAAGCTCGTCGGTATGGATCAACCTCCCTTTTGCGACCTGCTTAATTATCCTCCTCCGCTACTTGTCACTTGATTTTGATATCAAAAGAAAGGCTGTGATGCACATCAAAGATCAGAAAGATTCCATGACGAATGAAGTCCTAATTCAAAGGAGGTCGTCAGTTGAACCCCACACCTCCCCTAATAAGCCTGAGAAGATTGATTGGAGGAAGAAGGTGAACTCCCCTCCAGTGGAGGCTGCAATTGAAAAATTCACCAGGCACATCATCTCTGAGTGGGTCACCGACTTATGGTATTCTCGAATAACTCCTGACAAGGAAGGCCCAGAGGAGTTAGTTAATTTGGTAAATAGCGTGCTTGGAGAAGTTGCAAATCGTGCAAGAGATGTCAATCTGATAAATCTTCTCACCAGGTCTTTTGTTTGAGTCCAATACTTAATTTGTTTAATTACCTTTTGCAACTTTTCTGAAATGCTGGTATTTAATGAATGGATTGAAAGCCTGTTTCCTTTTATTTTTGATGCTTGTAAAGTTATGTGAGCTTTTGCAAGGTTTTAGATCAGCGTATCCTGTAGTAGTTTTCTCAGTCATATAATGGCTTCACATTTATTTTCATTAAATGCTTTGTCACTAGTTTGACGAAAATTTTGAATTAAATTGCAGGGACGTTATCAATCTATTATGTGAACATTTGGAGCTCTACCGTCTTTGTCAATCCCAGATTGGAAAGGAGAAGTTTTTGAGTTTACTTCCCGATCAGCGTGATTCTCAACTGAAATCTGCTCTGGAATCTGAAAAAAAGTTGCACCCTGCTTTAATTTCAGCGGCTTCTGAACACAAGGTTGGTTTCAACTCTTACATCTTACTTTTTCATGTTCTTGTTGCTTTTAGTAGCAACTATTGTTTTTTAGGGGCTCCATTACAAACTTTTTTATGTAAAAAAGTTGAAAATTGGGATCTGGGACATGAGACCAACTTTATCCATGTCATGTTATTTTTTGTAAGGGTGAATTGCTCCCGTACACAAAAACTTTTCTTATTTCCAATTTCCCCATCGAAATCTCAATATATCTTATTTCCCCATAAAAAGAATGAATTGCTCCTATACCCATTGAAAGTTCTCGTATTTTCAATTTCTCCACCAAAATCTCAATATATCTAATTTACCCATCTAAATTGAAAGTTCTTTCCTATTTATCCTCTTCTTCTCCAAATATTTCTCAGTGAAAAAAATAATAAAATAAAGGGAGCTTTGTGCTTCTCTTTCGCACGCAAGCCAACAGAGTTTGTTCTAAGCATTGCAAGTTATGCATGCATTTGTTTGTGTTTATGCTTCAAGCAAACAGTTTTTGTGTTTGTTAGGTCAAAAGAAAGCTGTATTTTGTTTCTTACTTGCTGCCTTTCCTTATGAGTGTGTATAGTTATTATATTCAAGAGCAATAAAGTATATAGATTCAATTTGGATAATAATTGACAAAAACAAAAAGCTCCTCAAGTCGTCGTTGTTATGATAAATATAGGAAATGCTATGTTAATATATTTAAAATCTCCAAAATAAGTAACAAACGAGACGAGATGAGAAGCACGCATTCAAAATCCACGAGTAAAAAGTAGACTATGCATGTCAAAAAGCAAGGGAGTTCTTATACTTTGATTAGCTGCCATATAAAAAGCACACAGTCCAGCTAGAGATCATAAATGATGTAATTAATTTACAAATTAAACAAGTGCAATTTGACTGGGAAAACCCAACAATGATGAAGAATAACAAAGCATGGCAGCATGAACTTCCTGATTGAACACAATCAACAGACTCAAACATCCCAGCAGCAGCAGCTCCTCTCTGTCTCACATACATCAATTCCGCTGTTCTGCCATGTGCAATCCGGCCAGCCACGACTCTGAAAACAAGCATCGCATGCCTCACATGCAGGAATGCAAACTCTCTCT
Source organism: Carex myosuroides (assembly GCA_028015225.1). Taxonomy (NCBI): domain Eukaryota; kingdom Viridiplantae; phylum Streptophyta; class Magnoliopsida; order Poales; family Cyperaceae; genus Carex; species Carex myosuroides. The sequence continues at coordinate 398,965 of CM051484.1, forward strand.
CAACCTCCTCCGGCAGGGACGAATGTGCCCCCCTCCCGATGAGTATGTTGTGATGCCTGAAAAGCTGTGCTGTAGTAGGGGCTCCCACATACTCCATCTGCACTCAGGGAGCACAACATGGTGGAGCGGTAGAACCGGAGGTGTTCGTTCCCATCGGCAATGCACCGCTCTTCCATGGTGCTTGCAATGCCGCAGCTCGAAAGTGTATCACGTCTCGATACTCCTCGAAGCTAACTAGAGCCCTCTGACTGGTGGATCTTGAAGATGCGGCAGACTGTGGGAGAATAACTTGCTATGTTTTCTATTTTCATTTAATTATAGTGATCGAAAATGTATCATTTGTTTGCTCTGTTTGTTGTGTGAAAGAGAAGCACTAGGCTCCCTTAATTTTTATTATTTTTTTCACTAAGAAATATTCGGAGAAAAAAGAGTATAAATAGGAAAGGCTTTCCAATTTAGATGGTAAATAAGATATATTGAGATTTTGATGGAGAAATTGAAAATAAGAGAAGTTTCAATGGGTACAGGAGCAATTCATTTTTATTTTGGTGGGTAAATAAGATATATGGAGATTTTGATGGGGAAATTAGAAATAAGAGAAGTTTTGATGGGTACATGGGCAATTCACCTTTTTTTTTTAAATGTATGTAGACCATATCTGATGATCACATCAACAACATTTAGGATTTGTTTTTCAAATGTTTTTATGGATATTTAAAATTTCATTGTTAGAAAACTTTAGGCCAATTGTTTCTCATTTGTCCCATTTTTTAAAATTTAATTCATGCTCTTACCCTCTTGACATGTACACCAACTCATGCTTATCAACTTTTAAGCCAGGTTTTGCAACAGTTGACGAGTGGGCTACTTTCAATAACTTTAAGGCCCGAAGACTTTAGCTGCTCTTTCTTTCGCCATACAGCTCGAGAAATTCTTGCATGTGTCGTTCTTAGACCAATTATCAACTTAATCAACCCTAGGTACGTAGTATGTTAAATTCACATGTCTTCTTAATTTCAGCAGAAAACATATGGTTTTATCATATACAATTTAACCTTGTAATGTAGGTTTATAAATGAGAGGATAGAAGGATTGGTGATTATGCTTGCCAACAGGGCTGCTTTAAAGAGAGCAGCTGCACAGGAGAATCTGAGTGGGCCCCCTCCCATGCCTTCGGCCGACCAGCTTTATGCAGCGATGGACAAATCCAGTCCAGGTTTAGAGCTTGTTCAACTCAGACTCGATCAGTCAGAAAGTTCACCCCATGCACAGGCGGCAAAAGATGCGCCTAAGAATAATCTAGTGTCGCACAAGAGTTTACCTTTAGATTCTGACAAGAAGAGTAAGAATGTGGATCCTAGAGGGTCGGAAGCTCAGTGGGTCCAGGTGCGGGACCAAATGTCAAAACAGAAAAATGAAATCCTTGAACCAGAGCACTTTGAAAACGTGTGGTCGAAAGGAAGAGATTACAAAAACAAGGAATACCATAGCATCTCATCAGGTGTAAATAGTAACAATTTTATCAGAACTCCTACCTCTGTTACTGCAACTATTAAAGCAAGACCACTGAACCGAGGAGGTATGCTGTCACAGCAAGAAAGAAAATTCCATCCCATTTACGAAGAAAGTGAGAGTTGTGACACCTCAGAAGAAGATGAAGATGAAATAAAAAATCCCGAGAATGAAAATGGAAATGGAAATGAGAGTGAGAGCAATAGTGTGATGGGTCTTGATACACCAGGTATCAGAGTCTGGGAAAGCAAAAGCAAACACAGAGGAAACACCACTGTAGCATCTTCCCAAATACACCACCCTCTTGAGTCGTCAGAGATGCAGAAGAAAAGGAGGAATAAGAAAAACCAATCTAGGAAACTAAGAAAAAAATCCAGGCCTTGTGTGCCTAATTTATGGCAACAGGCTGAAAGAGGTACTCTTTTGCGTGGGGATGTCCATGATACCCAAAATTCACCTTGTAGTGATTTGAGTTTTGGTGAAGAATATTTTGATTATGCTGAGGTGGAAAATGGTTTGGGGAGGGCTTTTAGTGGAATGGGTGCCTCCTGTTCTCTCTCGTCCTTTTCTTCCTCGATTTCATCCTGTTCATCTTCGTCAGGTTACAGTGCCAACAATGTCCTAGCTGACTCTTTTATAAAGCTAAAATCTGAGGTAAGTTGCCATATATTTTACCCATTTTTGTATGCTGAGTACTTTGAACTCTCACCTTTTTTTCCTATCCGAGAGCTTTGTTTTTTCATTATTTGCTTTTACTTCTTTTTTTTTTTCCATCTGTGTACTTCCAGCTTATAGAGGTTTAGATAAATCCAAAGGACCAAGCTGTGAGTACCAAATTCCACAAGTCTGTACTTTAGTCACTTAGTGACAGAATTTTTTTTTAGCAGTCACTGTCTAAGTAGCAAAATGCTGCCTAGTTGTTTTCAGAAAAAAAAAAAAATGCTGCCTAGTTAGATGGTGTATTATATGAGTTTATAGGATCAAACTGCAAATGATAAATTCTGTCGGCTTGTATTGTCAATAAACTATACCATACGAGAGCACAAGCTCTTCTACTAGATTAGCTTTCCCAAACATGGTCATACTTTCATTTTTTTTTTCAAAAGCTGATAGTCGGCTATTTGATTTATTTAGGTCATAGGAGCTAATATTGTTAAGAGTGGATCGGGAATGTTTGCTGTGTACTCTGTTGCGGTCACTGATGGAAATGACCATAGTTGGTCAATCAAAAGGAGGTAACTGGAAGTAAAAAGGAAAAAAAAAAAAACAGTATATCTTTACTTTTTTGCTCTTAGAAGAGTTTGTCTTTGTTTGTTGGTCTCTGATGAAAAGTTCCATTCTCAGGTTTCGGCATTTTGAGGAGTTGCATCGGCGGCTAAAGGAATTTCCTGAGTACAACCTGAGCTTACCTCCTAAACATTTTCTATCATCAGGACTTGAAGTCCCTGTTGTTCGAGAAAGATGCAAACTACTTGACACATATTTAAAGGTCTCTTTCTCTTTATAACTTATTAAAAATGCAGGTTGTTAATTATATCAGGTAAGGGGTTGAGAGTCGATTATTTTGTACAATTGTTTCTATTTTTAGATCAGCCCTTGATGTTTATTGAATGGTGTAACCATTTGAAATACTTTTCTTTTACAGAAGCTTCTTCAGATTCCTACAATATCAGGCTCAATCGAAGTTTGGGATTTTTTGAGTGTTGATTCTCAGGTTTAAATTTCATATGTATGCTATTTGATGCCTTTAGTTTTTATGTTATTCCCACTTTCCGTATAGTAACCACCATTTTTGCAGACATACATCTTCTCAGATTCTCTGTCTATCGTTCAAGCTCTTTCAGGTAACTTTTTTTCCATTCATCTGTCTTGTGCATATAATGCCCTAATTTTATTCATTATATGTGTGCACTCACTGTTTCTTGTCCCCTTTTTTATTACAGTAAATTTGGACAATAAGAAATATGACAGGAAAAACCCTACTAGTTTAGCAGAAGCTTCAAATTCAATCAGCAATTTGTTCTCTATAGCAGAAACTTCAATAGATAACAAGGAAGACACAGCACCGGTTAATCAGATGTACCATCAGGCTGGGGTTGGATTGAGATTGAGGAAAGCAAATGATACTCATAAAAGGAGTTTGAGTACATACAGAGACCATGCGGGAAGTGACTCTGACAACCCAGTGCAGACTGATTTCTCATTCTCGATCAAATCTGAAAAGAGCAAGAAATCTGTACCAGCTAAAACTGACAATGCAAATTATTCTTCTCAAATAGATGAAGATGATGACGATACCATCAATCCTGACAAAGTAAGTTTTAGTTTAAGTGATGCTTCATGAACTTATTCCCTTCCTTGGCTTCACTGTTGGATTTTGGGGGTTGGTGGGAGTTGTGCGATAGTACTATTGTAATTCCTAAACAGAAATATGAGTATTTCAGGCGCTTTGTTTAGTAATTTCTAACTTCTGATTATGATTTTTTACCAGTATTAGAAGCTACAACTTGTATGGATGATATGATGTTTTTTCTTTTCTTTAAACAGTGGACCCCACCAAATCTTACTGTACCTGTGTTAAACTTGGTGAATGTAATTTTCCAAGTTCAAGACGGAGGTTGGATCAGGTACCCCTTTTGTTTCTGATCCCCATTAAGCCTATTTTTTTTTTCGGTGGCATCTCTTATCCTGGCACGTCTTGTTTCAGGAGACAAGCATTTTGGGTGGCCAAGCAGCTATTACAGCTGGGCATGGGAGATGCTTTTGATGATTGGCTGATTGAAAAAATCCAGCTACTTAGGAATGGGCCTGTCATTGCTTCTGGTATACAGCGTATTGAACAAGTAAAACATCTTTGTCATATCAACTCTTTATCTTTCTTGGTATATATTCTCAATCCATCATTGTTTCAAGTTATCAATCTCTTATTAAGGAACTCCATTATAGTAGTTGAAGTCCTGTTTTCTGTTTCAAACAAGTCGATTAGGGGTTCACAGTTTGTTTTTTTTTCAAAGTTTTTTTAATTGTATGAAGGACTGACAATGAGCCAGTTAGCTTTCAGAATTGAACTCAAAAAATAAACTGTTATTGGAGTTTGGATTATCCACTCTGAGATCACCTGAACTAAAGCTCTTTTTTTCTTAGTTATTTATCTTTTAATGCCATCTTAATGCAAACTTTCATTTTCAACATTTCATTTGATTTATAATTCCTTTTCAATCGTGTGAATCCAAACAGATACTGTGGCCAGATGGAATTTTCTTAACAAAACATCCTAAAAGAGCACGAACTTCTTCACAAAATGGTCAAAACAACCCCTCAAATCAACCCATATTAACCCCTGAGCAGCAGCTTGAAGCTGCTCGGCATGCCAAATTTGTCCGTGAGTTAATGATCGGTAAGACTTACGTTTTCTGTTTTTGCACTTTTTAAGTTTGAATGATTTTTTTTCGGAATCTTAGTGATATTGTGAGAAACTTACAGAAAAGGCTCCTACTGCCCTTGTAAGTCTAGTGGGAAGGAAAGAGTATGAGAGGTGTGCTCAAGATGTATACATGTTTCTTCAGGTATGTTTATATTACGTTGTGTTTCCCTGTTGTCAAAGCACAATCTTTTACGGGTGGGGATTCATTGACAACCAATTAATTTGACAATCTTGACATTGTAAAAAATAACTTCTATTTGTTTTAAATCTGACAACTAAAATGTAATCTATACTTCATACACATTATATATGTGAAAAATGATAAAATTTTATGCAAGCTTGACCCTTCACCAAATGGCATAAATTTTACGACGGTCCATATTTAATGCCATTTTATGGAAACATCAAATGATATTTAAATTGCATGAAAATTTATACATAACCAACTTATATGGAAAACAACATGTTTATAATTATTTTTTCTACTTAATTTTTTTTTTGGCATATTTGAGAAAGTGTTGTCAAGGTACAAGTCGTTGTTGAGCGGATCCCTACCCATATTTTTTACATCTTTTCCTTTGTGCCAATTCAATTGGAAGATAAGTAATTTATTTCGTCCCAAACATCTCTACTGGTTATGAAGCAATGGTGGGGAGATCAACAAAGGAGCAGTAAATAGCAATGACTCAGAAGTTTAGATTTTGGTATTTTTTTTTATAAATAACCGAGTTTTCTTTTATACAAATGCAGTCCCCTGTTTGTTTAAAGCAACTGGCTTATGATCTTTTGGAGCTACTTATACTGGTTACATTTCCAGAGCTTGATGGTGTTGTAAGGCAAATTCATGAACAAAAGTAATGTAGACAAGGAGCCAGTATGTTGGCATCAGGTGCATCATACTAATTTGCTGGACTTGGTTGGCTGGCTCTCTATTTAGTGCTCTTGTTTCTGGAGCGAGGTTTGTATATAGTGTAAAAAGAAAGAAAATGAGATGGAAGTTTAAGGGCAGTTTTCTTGTTGCCAGTGTTAGTATGCTTCGTCGTCATGTTTGTTTTTTCTTTTTCTTTTTTTCCCAGTTTTTGTAAATTCACCATATAGTTTAGTGCAGCCTTACATGCGGTAAGCTAGATTAGATAGTAAAATTTTGCTGTATATCTTTTTCTGTTTATGCTTGTTTTATGTAGTTGATTTTGAGAGAGAGAGAGAGAGAGAGAGAATAGTAATTCTTCAATGGAAAATTCATTAAAAGCCATAAGGATTTGTAATTCAGAAGTAGTTTAAAGCAAAGTGAAATTTTGGGTTGGAGTCTGAGATGCTGTGTTAGTCTTTTTTTGTTATTTTCATGATATGCTGGGCTAAAGTAATATCAACATACTTCTATTTTTTTTTGTCCCCTTGACTCTTTTTTTTTTTTTTTAAATATACTTCTAATTTTATGCTTTTTTCAAAAAGAATTATAAAAATATACATAGAATTCAAAAAATTATAAGATTATGTCCTCATTTTCTTCTTTTTTGGAAGCATACTTATGTTTCTATGTTTAAAAAAAAATATACTTAATGTTCAAAATAATTTTAAAATTGTCTCATTCTAAAATTTGTCTTACCTTGTTAAATTGTTTGACTCAGTTTTGAGCGTTTTCAGAAAGAGCTGCTTATTCCAAGGACGAAATTATTTTCTATATGAAACCCCTTAATTTTCCAGTTTCAGAAAGAGCTGCTTTAGAATTGAAAGCGTCTATTTCACAAGTCTAGAAAAGACTGAGCACCGAAATTTGAAGAACATGCAGCCTCTATTTCACAAGCTTTACAAACCTATGGTAGGCTGGTAGCCTTTTTTTGTTTTGTTTTTGTTTTATAAGATGCGAGATTGTTGGTTTTGATAAGCATGACGTTGTCATTTGGCCATGTCTGTGTTGTTAATTAGTTATCAGTATGAGGGTATGAGGGTGGATATTGAATAAATTATCGGGGAGCAGAGCAACCTCGATCGGGAGACATGGATACAATTAAGTAGCCCCCAGCTGCATGTGGAATAAAGCGAGGCTGGTGTAAAATATATAATTCGATACGGTTAAGCCTTTCGCATGCAGCTCTATATGGGAGATTAATATATATTCCGGTTAATTCCACAGCATGCAGCTCTATATGTGAAAACAGTACCAACTTTGGAGTATCTTATTGACCAATATTCCTGAGCATCCCAAGTAGATAATATGCAATATGCATGTATCAATGGCATGAATCATGAATCAAATGAAATGAAGGTTCACAAAATGGCACAGTACTATCCCAATCAATACAAGTTGCCAATTTGTGCCGGAAGCTGCTTTGCTATTGCACGTGCAAATGGCCAGACAGAGAAGACTGAAGAGAGAGAGGGTAGAGAGAGAAACAACTAATTAAAAGGAGCTTGTGACATAAGAAGACAAGTAAATGGCAACAACGGTAGGTAGACTCACAACAGTGATTCATTTTTTTGGGTTGTTTATAATTAATCTTCTTATCATATCTTCCTAATCTTATATTAAAAGAGCAATAAGGCATGTTTGCTGTGCTATTATGCATGTCAACAATCGTTGTTAATTCAATTCGCTCTGCCTCTGCCTCTGCCTCTGCCACACTCCAAACGTACTCCAAACTAATACTACGCTAAACCCACTGATTGAGTACATATAGCTTCTAACATGCATCCATATAAGTTTTTATAAACCTTTCATATGTATCAGAGTAGGCCATCGCCTTCCCTTTCGACTTGCAAATAAAGACGTGAAAATTTTGTATCATTATTTGTCTTCAAAATCTATTATTTCGGCCCTCTCAAAACACCAACATTCAATGTTTAAAATGAGTTGTTAAAAATAAATATAAAATGTACTTGATTTTGGCTGCTTCTATAATATCATTCAAGCTATATCATTGGATACGCCTATTCCCGAAAAATTTTTAGTTACCACCCATTAAATTCTAATTAAGCAAATACCACCCCAATCAATTTATTTCAACAAATACCACCAACGTGGACTAAGGGAGCGCACCAAATTAGAATGGTGCGCACCCTGGAAAAAGGGTACCATTTGATGCTCTAACTGGGGGCGCGCACCAAGTGGTACCCTTCCCCAGGATGCGCATCAACCTTTTTTTTCTGCAATAATATTTCAATTTATTTTTTTAGATGGAATGTGTGTTATGTTGTAGTAGACTTTATGTTGTGTTGTAGTAGAATTTATTAGTTATGTTGTAGTAGACTTTATATTGTGTTGTAGTAGAATTTATTTGTTGTGATTTTATTTGTGCTATTTTTAGTTAAAACTAGCTAATTTTTAGTTTTTATGTCTTTTAAGGAAAATAAAATTATAAAGCAAATAAAATTCAGCATAAAAAAAAAATTCAAAATTCCAAAACAAAAATCAGAATTCCAAAATTGCAAAACAAAAACAAAACAGAACAAAGAAAAAAAAAAAAAAAGGTTGGTGTGCACACCCTGGGAAAGGATACCACTTGGTGCGCACCCCCAGTTAGAGCACCAAATGGTACCCTTCCTCAGGGTGTGCACCATTTTAATTTGGTGTGCTCCCCAGTCCTCATGGGTGGTATTTGTTTAATTAGAATTTTATGGGTGATAACTAAAAAAAATTCAGCGCCTATTCAAAAAGAAAAAAAAAATATGTTATTTACATTTGAGCAAAATATTTCGTAGAATATCTAACTACAAATTATCATTAGTTTTCACTTTTCACAACATTTTTTTTAGAAAATAAAATAACATCTTTAATTAGATTAAACATGGAGGACTATATATATATCAGCCAATCGGCGCAACTGATTTAATGCTCACCTAGTTCTAAATTTAGACCTAATTGCAAATTTGCAACCCAATTTTTTTCACTTATCCAAGGAAAAGTCGTTATCCAACTGCATGCAATCCTAATAATACTCTTGAAATCTACAAACGAAAAATGAAAAATAGGAAAAAAAGAAAAGTGGGGGCATCGGTGGAGAGTGACGTGGCATTGCCAATTGCAATTTGCCATGTCTGTTTGTTGTTTGTTCTTCCTTTCCCCTACTTGCCCTACTTTGGAGTTTGGTTTGGAAGCCTCCATCTAGCTCCATGATTCTCAAGATTAGAGTCAAAATCTTTGTTTCTTTCCTCTCGCATTTATTCGCCGCTTCACCATTTAGCGTTGTATCCATTCTACATTTCTACCTCCTCTTTAGACATTTGAGCCCAATTTTGGCGCCTAATTAAAGGCGATTATTGTGCACGACACTTTGCCTCGTGCATATATCCTACTTCCTACTTCCTACCCCAATTGTTTGTTTATTAAATTCAAGTAGGTCTTAGAAAGCACTAGACCTAAAATTAAGTTTGGATCCTGTTTTTGGAACTGACATGTAATGTAAGCAAGCGTATTGGGTAGAGGAAAAATAAATGTGCCGTTGATGATTTCGTTGCGTTTGTGTTATTCCCATTATAGGGAATTATTGGAAATTGTACTTTCTTAATTAATGGTGTTAGTGGTACCTAGTTGTGCTTCAAAATTCTAAAGACAAAGGCGCCAACATTATTTTAAAGGACTTGTACCACTTTGGATAGATACATATTTGTTATATAACTTACAACCGTTGTGTGCTGTACAATTAATTTAGTAGCAATTAATGAAGAAATCTGTCAAAAAGAAACAATTAAGTTAGACAAAAAAGATGGCACCACCCTCATCTCCGTACGGAGAGATCGCAGGTTTAATTTTCGAAAATTACATCTAAAAGATATTAGAGAGTGTACCGGGGCCTTTAATAGAAAAAGAAAAGAAAAAAAATTGGTAAAAATATATAGAACTATATATATAAACTATATGTTGGACGACATTGCAATACAAATTATATCTTAATTGATATCTTGAAAAATATTATTTAAATTAGAAATTAAAATTATAAATGTGTTTTTTTATATATTTCTTAAATAGTTTCGTGTATCTATTTTAAGATGATTTGAAAGACATTTAGTCTTCCAATAAAGAATTTAATATTTTTAAGTAGGAGTTTTAATAACTTTAAGATACATATTAATTTAATTTCAAATCTCAAATTTGATATACGTCATATTTAAATAATAAGAACATATATGTAATTGTATTTTTTTACAATTGAACAATATGTGTAAAAAAAAATGAGAAAATGTATTATAAAATTTGGATGTAAAAAAAATTGACAATAATAGTGTCCTAAATATAAAAACTAAAGCAATACAATTTTGATATTCTATCAGTGTTATGTTCATTATATATCACGAGTCGAGAAATCCTTGTGTTGCTTTGTAATAATTAATAGAGCAGCATTTTAATAAGACTTGTACGGTTGTACCATTGAGAAAGTGACCCGCTACATGCTTGTAACATAGTAAGCGGCTCAGAAAATTTCATTCATTCATTCATCCTTATCCTTTTCCATTCATATATAGCGTGCTGTTACTCGTATCATGTTTATCATCATTGCGATACTGGTAAATCTTTTATCACGAACCTAAATATGATTGCAACTTTGCAAACATTGAAACTGTCTAGCTAGTGGATCGGAGTGTTGACTATAGCTAGCTAGTCATGGTAATATATAATAATTAATTCATTAGGTAAAATGGGTGTCGGTGCATGCTTCATGCAGAGGCATTATTAACATATACACACATAATAATTGATAGCCACCAAGTTTATCACCACAGTTGTTTGACTGGAATTCAAAATTCTCAAATTTAACCTGCTGTGCTTTGATTTGACAAACCCTTTTGTCCGTCACTTCTACTACGTACTTACACTAGTGTCTTTTTTTGTTTGTTGTTCAAACATGATCAGAAAGCAATCATTATATATATATATATATATATATATATATATATATATATATATATATATATGCACAAATAGTGATTTTTCCTGCACTCACTTTGGTACAACAGTATTATTGCTGTTAAACCCGCTAATAACCAAAGATAAAGCAAGGACAAAACTGAAATAGCTAGGATCAGTAAAATTTAAAGCAATTTGAGTAAGCACTGAGTAATTTTTCTGCTAGGTGATATATATATGTACATGTGTACGTATATTAAATTTTCTAGGTGATATATGTATGTATATTCTCTGGTATAACTATAATGGCAGTGCTGAGTCATTATGGGTATTTATGAGTCCTTTGATCATAATCGGATGGTTTAAATCAAAGTAACTTAGTTAATCTAAAAGATGAAGATATAATTATTAATGAGGAGGGTCTAAATGTCTCTATTTTTTTGTGTCTCTATCATGTTTCTATTTTTTAAAATTTTAATAATTCAAAATTTAAAACTTAAAAAAAGTCAATATAAAACTGTTGGATATGATCTACATTATTCTATCTATGCACGTGTAAAAAAATTATGACATTTCAACTTTATTTTGGTTATCATCAAAAGCTTATAAAAATGTACTAATGTGGATAATTTCTAAACGTTGATATTTCAACTTATTGATTCACAAAAAACAAAATTGAAATGTGATATTTTTTTATGAGCGCATAGACAAAATAACATAGATCACGTCTGGTTTTATTTTGATGTTTATATTTTAAATTTTTAGTTATTAACATTTTTATAAATAGAGACATAAAATGAAGACATTTAAACCTATTCATAATTAATATGGGCTGGATGCATCATCATTAACATTCTTGTTTGCTTAAATTATAACAAGTAGTTTTATTAGTTTTAGATGTTCAATATGATCTAACATAAAAAAATGTGTTCAAATGCAGAAATGCTCAATATGTATTTTAGAGTATAATAACCAGAGAATTAACCTTTGATCTAAAAGCAAAGACAATATTCTTCGTGTGTGAGTAGTCATAAGTTCGAAACCCGAATGAAATAATCTTCTGTAAATATTAAGAGAGTGACTAACAGTCCCCTCCATTTTGTCCCCTGGCTAACTGATGCATAAAGTACGGCAGAAACTACTAACTACCTGGGGGGCCCACTAACTACTTGGAGGACCACTTATATTTGAAAAAAAATTACAACTGGTGTGTGCATATATAGATACTTATGCGCGCAAGTATTACTATATAATATATTAAGTATTAATACCTAAGACATCAAGTATTTTAAAAAAAACTGGACATCAACTTTCTTTTCTCTCTAATCACACACTCATCTTTTACACGTTTTTAGAAGTGAGTTTTTTCTTATTCGTTTATTCTCGTTAATATTTCTGATAATTTGTGAGGAATTTTACAAATCTAAAACTACGAATATCTTCTACGTAATTTTCTCTTTCAAATAAGATCCCTGACGAAGAACTTTTGAGTTTTTCATCGTTCAAGTACTCATACCTCGACGTACAAGTAATCATACCTCATCGAGCAAGAATTCATACCTTGTCAAATATTCATCTCTAAAATGGCAAGTATTCTTCTCTAAAATGTCGAGTATTCATACTTAATCAGTAAAGTGTGAATAATTATATTGTAAAGTATTTATGAGAAATCCACAGACTTGTCTTGGGCATTAACTACCTGGGGGACCACTATCGACCAGGGGGGCCGCAAACGTCGCTTGAAAGTGACCACGATAGGGACCACACGCAGAAAACCAAGGATAAGCGGATGTGTAACGATCATCACAAGTGTCAGCACAGTAATTGTTGTAAACGTTCATTTCTAAAATATCAAGTATCCATATTTATGACATTGAAGTGTGAATTTTTATGTTGTAAAATATTCCTGAGAAACTTCTAAATGTACTCCGTGCATTAACTACTTGGGGGGACCTACATGGGGGGGGGGGGGGACCGCAGATGTCACTTGAAAGCGACAGCTACGGGGACCACAAGTGCAAAAGCACATGCGTAACCACCCACACCAGCACTGTAGTTTTAGTAAAAATATTAATATCTAAAATTTTAAGTATTCATACTTACGCATTAAAGTGTGAATTGTTATGATGTAAAGTAACTTAAATCAGTTGATCTGTTTGGTACTTGAATGTATTTATAGGTACTAAAAACAAAGCTTCACGCTTCGCCAAAAAAATCTAAACAAACACCTCATGGATCAGAACAGATCACCACTGTAAGATGTCAAATCAACGGAGGAGGCAGATTTAGATCGAAAGAAAAAAATTTGTGCCTCGTGGATTAGAACAAAACCATTCGGTATGCCTAGAAACTGAATATATATCACTATAGCAGATCAGGTTTCCGGTCGTAGAAAGTCACGGCGCCGGTCGCAGATAGTTATCCCGGTCGCAGAACGATGATTCCGGTAGCTGAAACCCCAGTTGCTGTAGCATTTTCGCAGATACTCTTCTGATGATGTCACCGGTCGCTGAATGACGTCACCCGGTCGCTGATACTATTTTGCGACCATTTTTTGTTGTCGCTGTTATTTTTTTTGACGTCAGAAAAAAGTATCTGCGACCAAAAAGACGGTCGCTGATACTTAAAACTGGTCGCAGAAAGTCTTCTGTTAGGTTTTTGGAATTTTTTTATTATTTAAATTTGCACCATTTTTATAATTGGTACGACACGTACTAACATATAACATAAACATACAAACAAATTTAAACATAAATATCGATATATACAATAAATAAATACAGAACATCGATACATACACATAATACAAGACATCGATACATAAATATCGGGAAACTGTATACCATATCATCAAACATAAACATCGAAATGTCAAGTAATATAAACATAAATGTCGAATAACATAAACAGATAATCTAAATGTCAAGTATCATCTAAACCAGGAATGTCAACACAAACATCTGAACAAGATATAAATACCTAAACTAAGCAGTACCATCACCGCCAACATCCGACCCCTGCCCCTCGTCATCCTGAGGAGCGGGGATCGAGGCCTGCTGCGAGCCCAAACCTCCCTATGAGATTGTAAGAAAGTAGTTTAGATAATTAGGATTTAGAGTTTAGGGTTCACAATTAAAACATACTAAAATATCGAATTTCGTACCTGAGAAGCTCTAAAAGCTAAGTTAATCTGCTCGGTGATCTTGGACATAAATCGATCCTCCATCCTATCAAGTACCCGAGAAGATATCATACCGATATACTCTTTTGTGAGATACGGAGCCGGCGGCATAGAAGAATATGACTGTGAAGAATGCGACTGAGCACTGCTAGACCCACTGGAGCGAAACATGCCTCTCGTCTTCCCTGGAACATTAAAAATAAGACAATTAGTATTATCTTACAAAACTAAAAATAAATTTAAAATTGAAGTGACTTTTTATTTTACCTAGAGCACCGAGACCATAGTTATCGCCATGGGTATTCTGATCAGATATTCCCGTAGAGTACCAGACGTCGCCGTCGTATGTGGACCATGTGTCTCTATCCTCTCCATACTTCTGCACCATAGCTCTCTCATATTTTTTCTGCAAATTTTGTAAAATATAACAAGAATGTTATGTACAATAGGAACCATGATATTTTATAAAATGATTCAAAAGTATTATTACCTGTGCGTTTTTAGCCTTGCCGGTAATGTATTCTCCCGTCTTCTTTTTCGTATGGGTAGGCTGGAACAGCTCATCAGACCATCTGGGTTTGCGCCCTTGTTCTTGCTCCTATTAAGAATTTGAAAGACAATTTGAAAGATGAAACAGTACCCCGGCTTGATCCAGGCGTCGTAGGGGCGAGGAGCAGCCCCACGCTCTTTCCACTCAAGCATTGAATCTCTATACGACTTGGTTGCTGCCTCCCTGGCCTTATTAAGCATATCCTACAGCCGTTTGTTAGCTATCCTGCGAAATATATTCCATGCAACACTCTCAGCTACCCCGGTGCAAACTGGTAGGGCTTCTGCAATGCATAGTTAAAAATTAATATCGTTGGTTAGCTTAAAAAAAGGAAACAAGTAATTATTAGAGGTTTTGTTTCAGAAAATTTTACTTACCAAAAACTCTGCCTGGATAACTGACTTATTTTCATTAGGGAAATCCGTGTATCTGAAGTACGGGCCAGGATATGCTGCTTTACTTCCTGCGAAATAATTTTGGCGACCTGCTTCGTCTTCTCTGGGTGCCCTGCATCAAAAATCCTGCAAATAGAAATAATTATTACAATCACTACAATTAATGCATAATTACAACATACACAAAAAATGAATATTACCTGTAACTCCCTAACTGAAGCACTGGTCGCAAACTCGAATCTGCAGGCGGCGAAATATATGCATTTGGACAATAACAACACACTAATATCATTCTATTTTTGCCTTTTGGTTTTAGTCAAATCAGGACATCTCTATATGGTCAATTTCAACAATGTCAAATTGTCCAAGTTTTTTCTATACTCTTTAATTATGCTTGTCATTTTTTCTCTATTCTTTTATGCTTGTCAATTTCAACAATGTCAAAAGTATACATGCATGTATGCACCACAATATGAAACAGGTCTACATCACAATATGAAATACCATATCAAGACTCTAAAAAAATAAGGCAATTAGACATGTGAAATCTCTAAATTGAGTTTCTTCAGACTCATAAAAGTTTTTTTTTTTTTCAAGCAATCCATGAGAAAGCAGATCTACAGCTTTTTCTCTCCCTAATTCATTGAATTTATAATCTACAAAATTTCATGATTTAGTGATATACAATTGATAGATTGGGTGTGCGCAAGATCGTAAATGTTGAATTTTATGATACGGAATTACAGAGAGTAATTTTGATATATTGATTGATCTCATATTTATTACAAGTGTTACATGGGTATTTATATAAAGCTTCTAACGGTAATATTACTCTATTCTAACGGTAAGAAAAAGTGAGAGTTATTTATTAGCTCTCTACAGTATAGCCTACAGTATAGCCTATTATATTTTATTCTAATTCCTAATTAATTAATTAATTAAATCATATTTCTCAACACTCCCCCTCAAGTTGGGCGTGTAGATGTCAATTAGCTCTAACTTGCGATTATTTTCTTCGAAAGGTCTCGGGTCTAATCCTTTTGTAAATATATCCACCAATTGTTCTTCACTTCGTACAAACGGCGTTTCAATTTCCTTTGCTTGAATTTTTTCTCTAATAAAGTGACAATCCACCTCAATGTGTTTCGCCCGTTCGTGAAATACGGGATTGGAGGCTATGTGTCGTGCCGCTTGATTGTCACAAAACATTTTCATCGGATTGTTTTGTGTGATTCCGATGTCCATTAGGAGTTGCTTGATCCAAGTTAACTCGCTTGCGGTTGATACCATGGCTCGATATTCCGCTTCGGCGCTTGATCGAGCCACAACATTTTGTTTCTTGCTTTTCCATGTGACTAAGTTACCGCCTACAAATGTGCAAAAACCGGTTGTCGATTTTCTATCGAAGCTTCCGGCCCAATCTGCATCGGAATAGCCACATGTATCATTAGATTTATTATTTTTCATTAAAATTCCCTTTCCGGGTGTCCCTTTTAAATATCTTAAAATTCTATTTATAGCCTCTAAATGTGGTGTTCTCGATGAGTGCATGAATTTACTAATTTGGCTTACGGAAAAAAAAATATCCGGACGTGTAACCGTGAGATAAATTAATTTTCCTACAAGCCTTTGAAATTGATTTATATCTTCTAATGGTTCACCATCCTCGCTATTTAATTTGCATTTATTATCTATTGGGGTAGAGGCCGGCTTACATCCTATTTTACCGGTTTCTTTTAATAAGTCAAGTGTATATTTTCTTTGTGAAATAAATAAACCTTTTCGTGACCATGCTATTTCTATTCCTAAAAAATATTTTAGATATCCGAGGTCTTTAATTTCAAAATTTTCCCTCAATTGTTTTTTAACTTTTTGAATTGCTTGATAATCATTCCCGGTGATTATAATGTCATTTACATAAACCAAAATTAAGGTTGTTGATCTACCATCATTTTTGGTGAATAAAGAGTGGTCGGCACTACTTACTTTGAAATTACAAGTTAATAAAAATGAGCTTAGTTTGTCATACCATGTTCGTGGAGATTGCTTCAATCCGTAGATTGATTTATTTAGCCTACAAACTAAATTAGAATTGGTTTCCAATTTATGACTGGGTGGTAGTGTCATGTACACCTCCTCTTCAAGTGTTCCTTGAAGAAAAGCATTTTTTACGTCCATTTGGTAAAGGTCCCACCCATTATTTACGGCAATAGAGAGTAAAATCCTCACGGTATTCATTTTGGCTACCGGTGCAAAAGTTTCATGGTAATCTATACCGTAGGTTTGAGTGTATCCTTTAGCTACCAATCTTGCCTTATACCGTTCTATGGTACCGTCACTATTGTACTTGGTTTTGTAAATCCATTTACAACCAACGGGTTTTTTATTTTTTGGTAATGGAACAATTACCCAAGTTTTATTTTTTTCTAGAGCTTGTAGCTCTTCTTTCATGGCTTTACACCAATTTGGGGTTTGAATAGCCTCTTGAAAATTTTTTGGTTCTACTTCTTTTTGAAGTGATATGTTCGTACGAGATGAAATATGAAAATATGTTCGTACGAGACATAATTTTGTATAGGATATTGTACCGTATATGTTACATAATCTCTAAGTCGTGTAGAGAGTTGATGTACTCTTGATGACCTTCTTACTAAATTTTCTTCTATCTCATTATCATTGTTATTATGGTTATTTTCTTGTATTTCTTGTATTTGGTTGTTAGTCTCAATTTCATGATGTTCATGATGTGAGGGTTCTAGATCAAATATTAGATGTATTTGAGTTCTTACCGAATTATTTTGGTCATTGGTAGAAATTTTTTTTAATTCTTCATTTTCTTTGAAGTATGGTTTATCCTCACAAAAAATGACATCCCTAGATATAAACAATTTTTTGTTGATATGATCATAACATTTATAACCCTTTTTATATGTTGAATATCCCAAAAAAATAGTTTTTGTTGATACAAAATCCAACTTGTCATTTCTTTTAATTTTAACAAAGCACACACAACCAAAAACTCTCAAATGATCGAAATGCATTTTTTCTTGATAAATAATTTCTAATGGACTTTTATTTTTTACAACAACGCTAGGTAATCTATTAATTATGTGTGTCGCACTAAGTATAGCATCCGACCAATAAATTTTTGGTACATTTGTTTGAAATAATAGTGAACGTGTCATTTCTAGTAAATGTCTATTTTTTCTTTCCGATATTCCATTTTGTTCGGGAGTATTTATGCAAGTAGTTTGATGTATAATTCCTTTTATTCTAAAAAAATTTGTAAAATTTACAAATTCCGTTCCATTATCCGATCTAAATATTTTTAGTTTTGCATCAAAATTGATTTTCTACTAAGTTTAAAAATTCTTGGAAGTATCCAAAAACTTCATTTTTTTATTTAAGTAAATACAACCATGTTGCTCGTGAAAAATCATCAATAAATATAACAAAATATTTAAATCCATTGTAAAAATCAATAGGGGCCGGGCCCCATACATCGGAATGAACTAAGTCAAATGGTGCTTTAGTTTTGCTATTAGACAAAGAAAAAGGAAGCCTAGTTTGTTTTGCTAATTTACATATATCACAATTTATAGATTTTGTAGAAGGAAAATTTAAAATACTACTTATTATTTTGTCCGATGGATGTCCAAGTCTTTGATGCCAAATATCATAATCTATAGATTTTGTATTAGCACAAAAATAAGATTTTTGATTTAAGAGATAATGTCCATTTTCGAGAAATCCTTCACCAATTATATTTCCGGTTTCTCGGTCTTGGAATTTTACATTTTTTGAAGAAAAAATTGTATCACAATTTAATTCATTCGTCAATTTGTTAACCGAAATTAAATTTATAGGAAATGATTCTATGTATAGAATATTTTCAATATTTTTTGAAAAAAGTTTGATACTTCCTATACCGGTGATTTTTGTTTTCATGCCATTTGCAACTAGAACATATTGATTATTTTTAGACAAATCTAAGTTGGTAAAAAATTGTTTGTTTCCAAACATATGGTCGGTTGCACCACTATCTATGATTAGTTGGTTATTTAAATTAGATCTAACGGGATTTTCTCTCATAGAGTTATAGGCTATACTATATGAATTTAAATTTTGGTTTTTAGAGCACCACATGAGGAATTGTAGAAATGCTCCAAATAATGAATCCTCTGCTGACCCGTTTGACCCGCTAGGAGCGACTGCACTGGAGGGGTCCATTTTGGCATGAAATGGAGAGGATATGTGTGAGCTATTAACTTTCTTCTTCCTTTCTTTTTCCTGTGAACCACGCTGCTCCCCCTCTCTTCTTTTCTCCTTAGTCCGATCGCCTCCCATCTTCCCTCCTTTCTCCACCACCTTCCACCACCTAGGTCGGAGATGAGGGTGGAGAAACCAACAACCGTTTTGGGTGTGGCCCTCTATTTTACAATTGGTGCATTTTTCGTGCTCAATTTTGGAGTTAGGGTTTTGGCGCGGACCGAAGTTAGGGTTTGGAGGTTTCCAGACAAGCACTTCTGTTTCCTCGACACTGCCTTGTGAGTCACTCATAGCGTTCTGAAAGATCAGATTTTTCTGGTATTTGTTGATGTTTTGATCAGCCTTTTTCTGGTATGTTTTTTTCTGGTCTGATTTTTCTGGTCTGATTTTTTTGGTATTTGTTGCTGTTTTGATCAGCCTTTTTCTGGTATGTTTTTTCTAGTCTGAATTTTCAGATATGAACTGGGTTGGTTTTCTGGTATTGCTAGTACGCTAGATTTTCTGGTATTTTTACTGGTATGAGATGGTTTTTGCGATTATTGATAAGAACAGATTTTTGATGAAATTTATGACTACCAAGTTTGCTGGTAGGAATCGGAAGCTTGGAGCTTTATCGGATTATTGGGTATTGTTATTGCTATCGGGTTATTGTGTATTGTTATTGGATTTTCAGAACCGCTCTGATACCATGTTGAATTTTATGATACGAAATTACAGAGAGTAATTTTGATATATTGATTGATCTCATATTTATTACAAGTGTTACATGGGTATTTATATAAAGCTTCTAACGGTAATATTATTCTATTCTAACGGTAAGAAAAAGTGAGAGTTATTTATTAGCTCTCTACAGTATAGCCTATTATATTTTATTCTAATTCCTAATTAATTAATTAATTAAATCATATTTCTCAACAGTAAATTAAAAAGTACACATCAATTTAGCCCAAATTTCACCAACAGTAACTAAATTGGAATAAAATCTTGTAACAGCAAAGGCCAAATGAATTATGCACAAATGAGAGCCTCTTTTATACAGATGAATTACGAACTAGAGGATTACTTACTGACGGGGTCGGGGTCTTCCAGCAGCTAGCAATCTGATCGGGGACGGGGTTGGGTTGGGGTCGGGACATCGGGGTCGGGGTCGGGGTCGGGGTCGGGGTCGGGGTCTTCCAGCGGCGGGGGCACACAGGCGGCGGGACAAATCGCGTGATTTTTTTTTTTAATTTTGGCTAACTTAAAAGCGGGAGGAAGGAGACAGAGAGAAGGATTGGCGCTGGTTTTTAGGGACACCCTTCAGCGACCGGGACAAATCAGTCGCTGAAGGATTCCGACGCCGGTCACTGAAGGGTTCATCGCCGCAAAAAAATTTATTTAATTTTTTGTTTTTTTTGAGGGGGTCTTCAGCGACCGGCGACCGGGACGGTCGCAGATACCGGTCGCTGAAGTCATGTTTTGTTGTAGTTAATGGAGGAGCAACAAGCTAAGACCTCCTTGGTTTGAGTCCGACCAAGAGAAGGCCAATCCAAGAGACATATATCCTCCCAGGTACCTGACTCAAGCAAATTGCAACGGCCGGTCCAGATTAATTCTATCTGGACCAAACTCAATCCGGTGCCTATTGAGACTGTACGGGGTTTGTTTTGAGATTCGTGTCATGTTAAATGAGCCGTTCAATCGTATTTTGCTTGAATAAGGTAACCTGAGGTGATGTGAATTACAATCCGAGGCGGAGCAGACATCAGCGACTACAAGATGCAGCTAGCGGCGCACCTGTTTTGTGAAACATTAATTAATAATTAATAGTGCAACCCTAGATATTGTTCTCCTCGTATCCGTGGCTTCAGGTCGTGCTCCAGTACGTAGTTATTAATTATTACACAAGAGAATTAAGATGTGCCGAATATATACAAGTAATTAAAGATCTAGCTGCAGAGGTTAATTTTAGATACATAAAAGATAAAATAACACTTTATACAAATGAATTTGATGAGTGCATAAATTTATATTATGATCCAGCCAGATCATGAGGGTCAGAAAGGTAATTTCGCTTTCCCCTGATACCATACCACTTACCAGTATCCAGCCACTTGTAGTTTTGATAACTGTAAATTCATTGCACCAAATCATAAACGGAAGAAACGTAAAATGAAAGCCTCCAATCCAAGGCACTGACACAATACTCACGAGGCCCAATCAAGAGAACTGGGATTCCCTGTAGCAGTCTGAGGACACCAAATGGTGTGGCCAATTACTGACTGCCCATTTTTTAAACTTTTTAGTAGCACTACTCAGTACTCACCTCTTTATTAGGTTCGGAGGATGAGGAACTTTGGGCTTACAATTTCGTAATTATTGTAGCAAGTTGCTGATATGTGGGACCCAAATATTCAGGTCAGTTGATCACTGCAGAGTTGATAATCCCGAACTATGCACAGACAATCGTCTTTTAGCATTTGGCGACAGCCTCTTTCTCTCCTCCCACTATATGAACATGTTCTCTCCATTCTCTCAAAGATTCTCTTAAAAGTTAAAACCTTCTCTCGTTTTAGCGAAGAGAAAGAAAAGAAACTACACATTCCCTCTCTCTTTCTGTCTTCGTTCCCTTTCAGTTTCCGATAATGGATAGAAACAAAAACAGCCATGGCGGAGGTATCAAGCACCGCCTCACACAAATTCTCCTTCGCTCCGCTTGTACCGCTTCCACCTCCAACACCACCACCACCACCACCTCCTTCATAACCATTTCAAAGAACGGTTCCAATCAAGAAAAAGAAGGAGAGCCGCCTGGTAGGCCTTCCCTCTCGATGCTTTTGCAGGAGCACCGACGCGAAAAGCAAACAAATTCCTTGACCCCAAAGGCAAAGCTCGAAAGAAGCTCTTCGCTGCGTACCACACCGGTGATTCAAGTCTCGATAGACTGTGGAGGGAGGCGTGCGCTTCATGTTTCCAAACAAAACCTTGTACCGGTACCAGTCAAGGAAGAAGAAGAGAATAAGAAAAAGAAGAAGAGCTCCCCTGTTTCACCTTCTTCTCCAGCTACAAGGTATTACTACTCCAATCAGGAGACCAAAAGAAAGAAAATTGTACGGAAACCAAGAAAGAAAGAGATAAAGAAATTGCAATCAAACCCTTATGGGTTTAGTACCTCTTCTTCTGCACATAGTGACATGGAGCCTGGTTTATTCAGTAGTGAAGGTGAAGAAGAAGAAGAAGAAGAAGAGACACAGACTGTGTTCTCTTCTAAGAGCTTCTCCTCTGACTCATCAGAGCTTTACCATTGTACCAATAAACCGAAAACCCTTCATGTGCAACCGAGGAAGGCCATAGAGAGTCCTAAACGTAATGCTAAGAGAAATATAGAGGTAAACAAGCATCCGGTTTCAGTCTCTTCAAAGGATAGAAAGGTACCAGATAGTGGCATCAGTATCAGTACAGGTACTGGGTCGGGTCACGCGGTGGTGAAGCGTTCAAGCAACCCTTACATGGATTTCAGGAGTTCCATGGTAGAGATGATTATAGAGCAGAAGGTGATTAGTGCAAAAGAAATGGAGAGGCTTTTGCAATCTTACCTGGCCTTGAATGCAACCAATCACCACCCTGTTATAGTAAGAGCATTTGAAGATATATGTGAAGCCATATTTAGTGATGAATAATTAATTAACATTGTAGTGTTAGCTAGGATGGGAAATTAATTTAAGGTTCTGCTGATCTTTGATTGCCATTAATTGCTGTTAGATTGTGATTTGGTCCAATTTAGTATCTCTGCTTTTATATACTACGCACACTTTAATTATTTTAAGGATGGGATCGATGCTGATCAGTGATCTCTCTTTCAGGACTTGTTTCTAATTAAGGTGTAAATTGTCGGATTTCTTATACGAGATTAGATAAGATTCAATATGAAAACAATCAAAAGGAAACTTAATTGAGACCGGTATTGGTGGGGGACCCGTTAAAAGTAACCATTTGCTTTGTATTAGGGGCAGTGGAGCCCTCCTCTTAATAAAATGGCAAAAATAAAAAATAGATAGATAGGTCATAGACTCATAGGTGATGACTGATGAGAAACTAGCATTGTATGAGGGGGGCCGAGTCAATGGACCCCAAAACGAACGAACCCCAGTTGTTGGGTTTAGGTTTCGCTGCACAGAGCTGCCTTGGCATAAATGTACTTGACATCGAGCATATACAAATTAAGGCCTACAAGTAAATAAATGTAGAGGATTCAAATGCTGCTCCATTGTATTGTATGTGTCTTTATTATGCCCTTAATTTTAAATTTATATATCAAAATAAAATGTTAACTTAATTTGATCTACATTATTTTCAACAATTATCATTTTTCGGATTTTATTTCATATAAATCAATAAGTTACAAAAAATCAACATTAAAAAATTATCCACATCAGTGTATTTTTGCAAACTTTTGATGCCAATTAAAACAAAATTAAAATGTTGTAGTCTTTTACACAAAAATAGCCGAAATTTTTTAGTTACCACAATAAAAAATAGAAATTAAATGATTATCACCTTCCCATGACATTTTCAATCCTACCACCCACACGGACCCAGTTCACGCACCAATTTGGACTGGTGCGCGGACTGGGCTGGCGCACCTGTTGGTGCGCGAACTGGGTAAGCTCATCCTTGGTGCGCGAACTGGGTAGGCGCACCAAGGTTTTTTTTTCTGTTTTGTTTTCCATTTTTTATTGTTTGTAATATTTTGAAATTCAACATTTTATTTTAAGTATGATGTTGTATTTTTTAAAATTACAATGTACGTATTTTTTTTCGTTCGTCCGGTATATTTTATTGGAATGATACGATAGATAATAAGAGAATAAAATACGATAAAAGTAGAATAAAAACTGTATATCAAAATATAAGTACCTAATATCCAAATAATATCATAAAAGTCGAACATACGTAGTAAAAGTTTGTCACAACATAAGAACTAAATAACAGTTCAGAAGACCTAACAACTAACGAAATAACAAGTAAAAAATGGTGCTCTATTTGCTCAGTGGTGTGTACGGCAACCTCTCTCTCCTAATACTCTTACCCCGCCCCTCCTCCATCCGCTCCCTCTCGACCAGCGGCGTATACTCTCGTGATGGCTCTGGTGGGGTCTCATCATGTATCTCCCCAAAAAGTATCTCCTCAGATGGTCCCTGATCTGCCCCAAAACCAAAAATAACCTCATGTGTATCCTCTGAAGAGTACACGGGTCGATATGTGATATCCTGCTGGATCACCGCTGCACTGGACTGTGGGAGTGGCTTCTTCTGTGTGTAAAATGTAGGAGAGAAGTAATCATGAGTGTAGGCACCTTATTGAGAGCCCAAGTCAAACTCAAAAGGTGGTTGTGCAGTGTCCTCCTCATCTCCCTGCGGTATATCTCCCTGAAATAAATAGATAATTAGGTTTCACGATGTAGATGATATTAAAAATAATTATAAAAATATACGTACCGCTGCAAGACCAGCTGCCTCGAATGCTACCTCAGCAGTCGCCGCAAAGTAAAGATCTGAGAAATCCGGCTCTGCTGTGCTCATAGGCTCCGCAAAATCTGCATCCTTGTAGTCTTTCAAATCTTCATAGCAGGGCAGATCTGACAGCCTAAGGACCCTTTCGAGCTGGTCCTTGTACCCGGCGACGACGACCGGCGGTGCAGCCATACACAACCACTTCTTCCCGAGAGCCTTCCAGCCTCTTGTGATGGCGTATCTTGCGCTGATCAGTACTTACTTGATGTTCATAAGTACATGCGAATAAAAATAAATAAAAAATAGTTCAAATTGCAATTGAATTGTCAAAAAAAATTTAAACAAAAAAAATGAAAGACTTACAATCTGTGCAGCCAGGCCGGCGTAGGGAATGAAGCCGTACTCATCAGTAACCGTGTCGCGTCATACGTGAAGCGGCTTAGTGTTCATCTCGGTGATATCACCGTGCAAGTACACCGTAAATGCACAGTACTCCTGATACCAAGTGTGATAAGTCTGGTCGTATGTATCGAAAGCATACGACTGGAGCTCGTCAGGGATCCTGTCACCCATCGCCTCAAGCTGGGTCACATACTGGGCGTGCACAGTCCGCCAATTCTTGCATGTTGCAGTGTTCAGTTCCTTGTGAAGCTCGTACCACTTGTCCTTTGAGATGGGATCAGGGACAGGAAAAGGCTGAGCCATACCAAACTGACGCATTACCCGTCCAGGGTAATAATGCTCGACAATTTGGTAGAAGACAAGTGGTACCTGCAAGTATATAAAAATAAATAAACCTACGTAATAAAAAGTATATAATTTTTTTTTATACACTAATAATATAAGCGGTACCTGAGCAAACCAGAACTGACGCTGAGCGAAGCAGATATCAGGCAGGTCATATAAGAAGGAGTGAGGGACATCATCATCGTCCTTAACAGTGACATGGTCGTCGTACGGCCGCCAACAGACGTGCATGTCTGGAGTCATCTGCTCAAACTGACTCCAGAAGAAATCAACTCCCATAAGTTTGCCGTGCGGGGTTTGAATGTACGTCTTCCTCGAGCATAATCTCTGCGCATAAGCCGGACATGTAATCCCGTTGGTCTTACCCCAATATGAATTTATGATCTTGTGGTCCTTGTACGGGAACTAACAAACGGGGCTAATACTCTCCTTCGTCAAGTGCGGAAAGACGGTCTGGGCCAACTCCACATCCAAATCCACATCATCGTGAGGCAGACTGGTTTGTTTGGTCCCACGTGTTGACGCCATACTACAATTTGGTGCATTTCTAGTCAATTTTGGTCTAAATTACCTCAAATATGGTACATTTATAATTTACTAATTTTTTTGACACCATCGGTAAAAAAAAAGTTCAATTTTGGGTTAATTCAAGCAATACAAGATCAATTTGGTGCATTTCTAGTCAATTTTGGTCTAAAATACCACAAATATGGAACATTTATAATTTACTAATTTTCCGACACCATCGGTAAAAAAAAAGGTTCAATTTTGGGTAATTTCAAACAATACAATGTCAATTTGGTCCATTTATATGCAATTTTGGTCTAAAATACCACAAATATTGTAAATTTATAATTTACTATTTTTTGGACACCATTGGTTAAAAAATGGTACAATATTGGATAAATTCAAACAATACAAGGTCAATTTGGTGCATTTCTACTCAATTTTGGCTAATTTTGTACATTTCTAAAATAATTTGGTCTAAAATACTACAAAATATAGCTAATTTAAAATATTACCAATTTTGGACATCATTCGAACTATTTAATACAATTCTAGTCTATTTTGGACACCTATATAATCAACTAATTAATTTAAAAACAACAAAATAAATAAATTAAGTAAAAAAAATTACCTTTTTACTGCGGAGAGGTGCACGCTTGATGCCTCATTATCATATCTATAAATACGACCTATTTCTGTACCAAAATCTGTGTTCCAAACCACCGAATCATGTCTT
Organism: Carex myosuroides; assembly: GCA_028015225.1. Lineage (NCBI taxonomy): Eukaryota > Viridiplantae > Streptophyta > Magnoliopsida > Poales > Cyperaceae > Carex > Carex myosuroides. The sequence continues at coordinate 425,620 of CM051484.1, forward strand.
TTACATTAAAAACACATTGAATATCTATAGAATGTGGTACTGCTATGTTTTCATTCTTACTTTGCAGATAACAAGCGAAATCAGGGAAATTATGAAGTTCTGACGCCTTACACGCGGGCCGCGCCACTTCTGACGCGGGTCGCACAAACCCCTGACGTGACCACAGACGCGATCTCCCTTCTTCACGCGAGGAGCACAGACACGCGGACCGCGTCACTTACACGCGGGTCGCGTGAATCTAATCCGGAAAGAAAACAGAAGAGGAAATAGAGGCTCAAAGAAGGAAGGTCGGCCAAATGAGCTATATTACGGGATCCCTTGCCACAGAAGGGTATCTCATTCATTATTGGGCATTCTAGAGAGCAGGAGACGAATTCTAGGGTTGAGGTTCGACGGCTAGCTTGGAGACGAAGTTGAGAGGAGCATAACGAGAGTTTTGCGACGAATCTTCATCGTTCTTCTAGTTTTTCTATGAACTCTTTTATCTTTATTTGTTTTCTTTGTTCTTTGATCATGCTTGAGTAGTTTACTTTGTTTCTAGGGTTACGATGTAGTTTGATACTTTGTTTTGCATGCATGTTGTTTGAATTTGTGTTGAACAATAGTGTTTAATTGTTTGAGTATTATCTTAATTGCTTTGTTGAAGTTGATTGAATGATTCATGTTTGTTTACTGTAGATGCCTATAACATCTTTCTTGTACTTTGGCCTTGATGTTTCTTTCAACCAGACTTAGTATCTGAGGTAGGTTTACGAGCCGTAAGGCGAGACCAAAAAGTAACTGAGATGTGAACTTTACCATTTATCGAGAGATATTTGTTACCTTTAGTAAACCGGACAATTAACTTAGATTAAAACCCTGAGAAGGTGAAATTGCATTTCCGATACCAAGTTCATTAAGCCGACAAACGAGAGTTGAGGTTTGGGAACATTAGGTTCGGTCAATGAATCCTTACACTAAAGAACAACGCAAAAACAGACAACTGCTGCATTCGCTCGAGGTCCACGCGGGCCGCGTATGAGAGTACGCGGGTCGCGTGTTCCATGCGGGTCGCGTGTGAAAGCACGCGGGTCGCATGAGTACCGAGAGGCAAGGTTGATAATGAATCGAAAACCCTGGAAACGCTCTTCTCCATTTGATAAAACCCAAATTTACTTTCCGTCAATTTAATTACTTGTGTTATTGATTGAATTTAGGATTTAAACAACCAAACCAACCTTTTTCCAACTTCTAGTACCTAATTAATTTAGATAGAATTCCAAATTTGATTAAAGAACCGTCATGTGGATCGATACCTAATTATACTGTACGACAGGATTGTGCACTTGCAATCTAGTCGAAAGTTGAATAAGGTTAAAAGCTACAGCTTGCTGTAGTGAAACTTTGTGATACACTTTTGTGCGAACAACGCTGTCCCGTTTGAGCACCAAATTTGGCGCGAACGCTGTTTATAGCACCACCCCCTTGGTCCACCTACCCAGTCCGCGCACCAACCCAATTTGGTGCGCGAACTGGGTCCGTGTGGATGGTAGATTAAAAAAATCATGGGGAGGGTGGTATTCATTTAATTTTTATTTTTTACTGTGGTAACTAAAAAAGTTTCGGCAAAAATAGAGAAAATAACATATATCATATCTAGCGCTTTTATTTTAACATTCAAGTTTATTAAAATTTAAAAACTTGAGACATAATAGAGATAAAAATGTAGAGGCATTGAAACCCTCCTTATAAATACATCCTGCATATGTTATTTATTAAATAAAATAATTACATACTAAGGTAGTGCTTGGGGCTTTGTTTATTTCTTCATTTTTTTTTATCGTATATATTATAAACCACAACATAAACATAAAGCAAGCTTTAGTTTATATTAATCTTTCCTCAATTTTGGAGCTATAGAGTATTAGCAAAGCATAAGGTGGCATGTTTTATTCACCTCAATTGTTGCCATTTTTATAAAATATTTAATCGAATAAGAACCAATAATTAAGTAATGCTCTCTGTGTAATTATCTCCTCATAGTCATAGGAATCGACATTGAGTTTTCTTTTCTTTTTTAATTTCTTGAGCCGCCTAGTGTATCATGTTGGATTTATTGCTAACCTCGTTGGATTTAATGTCAATATTGAGCATATATGTAATCTAATTATGGATTGTTTACTGTCATATATGGTTGTCAATTAAAGTGATCAAATAAGGTAATAGACAATCAATATATTCATTAGGATGTGGTCCATAAATGTGTAGAACAATTTAGGCAAAGATCAAATCATTGATGGACTGATTCTGAGATTTGCAATTCAGAAAACTGTCATTTAAGAGGATTGTGTGGGCCACACGGATATCAATGCGACCGCACGGATTTTGATGCAACAGCACGGTTTTTGATGCAGTCGCACAAAATACCTTTTTCAAGTTGGCAGATAACCAGATAGGTTACTATATATAAGGATTGGTCTCCAAGGCACAAGATAACACAGAAAAGCACAGAAACTGAAAATACGTTTTTCTCTTTAGAAAAATACAGCTCTGTGTGCCTTCTCTTCTTCTTCTACCATCAAAGAATAGAGAAGAGAAATCCATTAGAAAATTTGGAGATGATTTCTCAAGGGTCATATCTTGCTGTCTTGGAAGACTTATTCCTACGACTATACGACAAAACAACAAGAAGGGCTTCTTGCCATTAAAGTCTAGTCTCGTGCTCACGGAGACGGTTGGCGATCTCTTAAAGGATCGAGTTATTCCATTGAAACATCAATGGAATCAGGTATTATGTTCCACACTTAAGATTTATGTTTTATGAGTCGGCTTTGGTATAGGACGGTCCTTAGGTTAAGATGGGGAACTGTTTCTCCTTCCCCGGGGTGTAAGTGTTTGACCCCTAGATGAGATGTAATTGTTTGATATCTAGATAATGCGTAATTGTTTGACCTTTATGATTCCCCAACAAGTGGTATCAGAGCCTTCCTATGCCGAAGGATTAAGTCTTTTTAGGATCTAGAGAGAATTAGAAATTATTGATGATTTTTTCGTCGATTTTTTGAATTTTTCTTGATTGTTTTAGATCTGAAAATTTTGGTTTGGAGAGCACAAAACTTGTAAAATTTACAGAATAATTGCCTATTTTTCAGTTATTAAGTTGGTTAGAATTTGCTAGAAAATTTCCAATTGAAATCACAAAATTCTAATCAAAATTCGGTCCTGACAGAGTTTGTGCGACCATCTTTGTGGACGCATAGAGGCCACACAAATTCCACAAAAATTTTAATAGGCAGTTACGAAATTTAGGGTTTCGGTGAAATTTATTTTTTAATAAATTTCCTAAAAAAAATATACAAATTTAGAATTAAACTTCTAAATTTGAAAGGTTATATAGATTTGGAATTAAATTTCTAAATTTGAAAAGTTATTTAAGGTGCTTCCAAAATTAAGAAATCTCTCTAGATCATGGATCAATTTCAGCATAATAAATGCAGTTTTACAGTTACTAAGACAAAGATACGGCCGCACGGATTTTGATGCGATCGCACGGTTTTTGATGCAGATGCACAAAATACCTTTTTTAATTTAGTAGACCACACAAAATATCGTGGGGACCGCACAACTCTCTGAAAAGTTAGAGAATATTTTCTGAGATTAAAACTGCAGTTATTATGATGCAATTATATATATATATATATATATATATATATATATATATATTTATTTAATTGCACTTTTGTTTTATGGCTAAGGTATAAATTATCGTTCTTTTAAAGGCAAAGGGATATGTAATTTGGATTTGAATTAATTGATTCCTAATTGTGCCCAAAGGTACCTCTTTTGATGAGGTTAATTCAAATGCATTTTATGAATGAAGTTAAGGTGCAATTAATGGATGCAATCATTTATCGGCCCAAAGGAAGATAATGGTTGTTGAAATTATATGTACAAGTGAGTGATAATAAAGTATAGTGATGACCAAAAATTTTACACATATGTCTGAAGAAAATATTAGTTTCATGCAAGAGCAAATTTCAAAAATTTAACTCAAAGAAACCAACATAGATCTACTTATTTGACTAACGATGAACCGTATTTAACATTTTAACTTGTTTAATCTTTATACCTCAAATCTTGGTCTCTAAACCAAGAAGTAGGGAATTGAGATGTAGGGTTGTTGCCTCCTTGTCGAGCCTTCACTTCTCCAAGTCGGCCTCGAAATGGCACCCGCTTGTTACGATTAATTGTATTTGCTCAATTCTGTTGAGAAATAAATTTGTATACCATGTCCAACATGTAATAAATTTATTCTAAGATCAAGTTAGTCATCTCCATGACACTTTTATTTGTTTCGATTTCTCTCTTGGGTGTGACCTCGTAGGATCTATATCGTGTTGACAATAGAATCAAAACTTCTTTTAATTCTATAAATTATAAGCGGCACCTAGCAATATGCATTATAATTACTCAACAGATAAAGATGATATGAACCAATCAACATCACGATCCTAAAGCAATATTTAATTGCTTGTGTTAATTCACGTGCCACATGATAGAATAAATCCAAGGCAGGAGAGTGTCATCCTTGCAAATTTATTCTTTTCTTGATTCCAAGTAATTCAGTAAATAATGATCAAACTCATTGATCATAATTGCATGCATACTTTATTACTCCATCAAGGGGCCCGAAGATATCATCACTCACATATGAAATATGAGGGACACTGGTATTCTTGATAAATATATTTTCCTCCGCACAAGACACACATATTGAGATATTATCTGTATAGCTGCCAGTTACGGTCAACGTTGGATAACACCTACAGATACATGTATCTCATGTAGGAAAAATAATCATCTCATACCAAAGAATTCAAGACACAAATGAAACATTAATGACACTAACACAATCCATGTTATGTTTCATTCTTGGGTCATGTCCAATCCCCTGATCTCCATCAGGTATTTATGTGATTAAATTGGTAGCTCCTTACCATATGATCCGTAGAACATGATCATCATTTAATCCACATACTAATCTCGTACCGGTAAATAGTGTTCCTTCTTAATTACCAAGATTAGGGACATTTAGAGTATTCATTATATTATTATTATAGAGTTCTACATTTCAAGTCCTCAACTCGAAAAATCCATAATGTAATTAAATACTCAAGGAACAAATGATTCTTTCATTTCATGAACAAACATAGAATACATCCATAAATGGTTGGCTTCTAGATCATAACACTAACAATGTCAACATTGTCGGCCCAAAGGAAGGCATGTTGTTCGGTATGTTCTAGGTTATCAGTACCTTATTATTGCGCCAAAGTATCATAAGAAATTGACCCGTTATCCAAAGGTAGCCGCTTAATGGAAACCGATACTTTGGTCTTAAGATGGTTTTAAGACTCATAAAATGTGATGATTTATTAAGATAAGTTACGATACTATGAATGTAACAATGTCTAGGAAAGTTCTGTCTAGGCAAGTCGGAATTCAAAGTGAATCCTTAGGGATCCCTGACTTACCTGGGAACTTACCTGGTTGTGAAATTCGTGTGTATAGTAACAAAAGGGAAAATCATCTCATATATTTTGAGCAAGTTGGGCCTTTATTTGAATGTAATTTATAAATTTAGAATTTTTTATTTGTGTTGTTCTTTGTGATTTTTTGTTCGTAATTTTTCAGTTAGCATTGTTAAATGCCTAATTAACATTTTTTATGTTGAATGGAACCAACTTCAAATTTTGACATGAGAACATAGTAATAGTTCTCGGTGTCAATGATCTAGACCTTGCATTAAGGAGGTATGTCCCACACTTACGAATAAGAGTACTTCTGATGATCAGAAGGAAAATGAAAAGTGGGCCAAATCAAATTGCATGTGTCTTATGATGATGAAGAGGTCCATTAAGAGGCATTAAGGGGTGCGATTTCCGATTTGATTATTATCATTAAGAAATTTTATAATCCCACAGAACATTCAGTATTTGAGACAGAAAATGCAATTTTTTTTATTATGTTGAGTTTGCAGGGGGAGATACAATAATGGATTTTGAATTCGAATAGGAGTATGCAAATATTCCCACAGGTGTTGTGAGTTTTATGGACATAGATCTCATTTAACTCAAAATACAAGTATCTTTAACGGAACCATTATTGAAGACCAAACTCAACATAATCAAACAACACAAAGTCAGATTTTAGAATCTCTGGAAGATGTTGTTGTAGGCCAGATTGCTTCAGACAATGCTGGAATTTCTTGAGAAAATTCAGAAGTGCCAATAAGAAAATATAATCAATGATTGACAATGACATTGGAAAAATTACCTCATTACCTAAAGAAACGAGACCCATTAGTTTCAAATGGATATTTAAAACTAAAAGATATTCGAAAAGTAATGAGGAGTAATATAAAGCTCGTCTTGTCACTTAAGGTTTTGGAGTTTTTTTCTTTGATTTCATTTAATGAATGCAAGCATTAACCGGCCCAAAGGAAGGTTGATGATTGTTAAAATTATGTGTACATAGAGTATAGTGATGATTATTATGTTTTACGTATAATCAATATTGTCGGTCCAAAGGAAGGCATGTTGATTGATATGTTATTTGAATCATCAATACTCTATTTTTGAAAGACTCTTTAAAGATTATATTGGCATTAGTTATGCATTTCAATTTGGAGATTTAGTACATGGATATTAAGAGAGCGTTTCTAAATGGTGACACTAATGAAACAATCTATATAGTGCAACTAGAAAACTATGTGTCAGGAGACACAAGTCTATGGTGTGCAAACTTAAGATCATCTATGAACTAAAGAAAGTGTCTCAACAATGGTATTGCAAAATTCATAGTGAGATTATCTCGTTTGGCTTTGAGATAAATTTATTGAATGAATTTATATACCTTAAGTTCTGTGGGAGTAAGTTTGTATTTCTATGTGGATATCATATTGCTTGCCAATATCGATATAAATATGTTGCAAGAAACTAAGAACTTTCTGATAAAAAATTTAGAGATGGAATATCTTAGTGATACATCATTTAGAATACGGAACAATGCTAAACTAAAGTAAGGTAAAGTAAAGGAAAGAGTACAGAATGGTGAATTGAAAATAGAATATGTAGGAACAGACTCTATGTTAGCAGATTCTCTTACTAAGGGATTGACACCGGCTAAGTTTGAAGAGCATGTTGCTCATATGGGTGTAATCTCTATTGAGGATATTCAGTTTTAGTGGGAGTCTGTTGTTTGTAATTTAATGTTCTATTTTTCAAATGTAATTTTGGATATGTAACAAGTGTTATATATATTATGAAGTTTTGACATTCTGTTTCTCATTTATGTTTGACCTCTAATTCAGTTAATTTATGAAATTCATTTTCAAGATTTAAGTAGGAGACCAAGTTAGAAATAGACATGTGAAGATCACAACTGCATGTAATTTCTATGCTACACATCCACATCATGATTCATGTCATTCAGCTGTATTAGTGATGTGATTATTGAGGGTTTAGTTGCGAATAAATGCGACGAATGCCGCTTTAGTCCTTTGTTGATATGGTTGATGGACCGAATTGGTTTGGGAATATATAAGGAAGACAGTAAAAAAATGTGCGCACATAAGGAACACAATACATAATAAAAAAGTCATAACATATTGCTCAAGTGGGAGATTGTTGGATTTATTGCCAACCTCGTTGGATTTAATGCCAACATTGAGCATATATGTAATCTAATTATGGATTGTTTACTGTCATATATGGTTGTCAATTAAAGTGATCAAATAAGGTAATAGACAATCAATATATTCATTAGGATGTGGTCCATAAATGTGTAGAACAATTTAGGCAAAGATCAAATCATTGATGGACTGATTCTGAGATTTGCAATTCAGAAAACTGTCATTTAAGAGGATTGTGTGGGCCACACGGATATCAATGCGACCGCACGGATTTTGATGCAACAGCACGGTTTTTGATGCAGTCGCACAAAATACCTTTTTCAAGTTGGCAGATAACCAGATAGGTTACTATATATAAGGATTGGTCCCCAAGGCACAAGATAACACAGAAAAGCACAGAAACTGAAAATACGTTTTTCTCTTTAGAAAAATACAGCTCTGTGTGCCTTCTCTTCTTCTTCTACCATTAAAGAATAGAGAAGAGAAATCCATTAGAAAATTTGGAGAGGATTTCTCAAGGGTCATATCTTGCTGTCTTGGAAGACTTATTCCTACGACTATACGACAAAACAACAAGAAGGGCTTCTTGCCATTAAAGTCTAGTCTCGTGCTCACGGAGACGGTTGGCGATCTCTTAAAGGATCGAGTTATTCCATTGAAACATCAATGGAATCAGGTATTATGTTCCGCACTTAAGATTTATATTTTATGAGTCGGCTTTGGCATATGACGGTCCTTAGGTTAAGATGGGGAACTGTTTCTCCTTCCCCGGGGTGTAAGTGTTTGACCCCTAGATGAGATGTAATTGTTTGATATCTAGATAATGCGTAATTGTTTGACCTTTATGATTCCCCAACATATCCTCGCATTAATCAATCAATATTTAAATCAAGCAAAAAATGCCAAACATATACTAAACTAGTGTCAAGTTTTTCTAATATTTTTTTTTTTTGAAGATTTAAGTACCAATTAAACAAGAACTGTATGTCAAGTGCATCATACAATGGTCCCGTTGGATATCCTTATATGAAGAAAAATCCAATGAATTGTACAAAAAATAGATAAAATGAATCATCGTGATACCTTGACTTGTGAACAGCGCAACTGGCAAACTGAAACTATATTCCCGTAATAATAAAATGCCAGAAAAAAAAAAAGGAATACGAGGTTCACCTGAATTATTATGCATCTGGAATTTTTGCCTGTCAGACAATAAGGCCCCACAGTCAAAGATGCACCCAATACAACCCAAAACCTCTTTGCAAAAATGAAGGGCCATTTCTAGGGTTTAGTGCGCCCAGGTCAGGTTATGATGCATTTGGATATGTTTTGTTAGGTGTAGAGAAGCATTGTTGGTTTGCAAAAAGCCCAGAGAAATCTGGCCCACAATTTCAGTCAGATTAAGTTTTTCTCTCCACATCCATAGTTCCAAACAATCTGATACAAATATCAGCACAAACCAACAAATGTTACACAGCACCATTTTCGCCCGCCTATGAGAGCCATACGCGTTATCATGTTCTCTTAAAAGGGACTATACTATTACTACATACATGTTTTCAAAATTGAAAATCATTTCCAGTTTTCATTTGTTTGTGCTTCCTTTTGTTTGAGGTGCCCTTTCTGCCTCAGTCACAGACACCCAACTTCATGAACTAGCTCCTGAACCTAGCTAACTGACCCATTATCTGAGCAGGGACGTGTATCCTCTGTAGTACCCTATGTTGGGCCTCACTACTTTACGGCTTCATACTAACTCAAAAACGGTGCCTATTCGGGATAGCGCAGGGGCAGTATTATGTGTGTTTTGAGTTCGTGCAAAGTTAAAATAACGGTCCGGATCATCTCACTGTACAGAACCGTGCCTGTGTCTCTGTAGTAATTAATACAGAGGATACGAATTCATCTAAGCAGTAGCAAGATTTCAGTTACCCAATTTTTTCATCATTGGCAGGGTCTCCTTTGAAACACAACATCCATACTTTAGAGCAAAACAAAAGCCACTGTTTAGCTACCATATTACAAGCCATTATCACAAATCATTTGAACAATATAAAAGCAACAGTAAATGCTGGTACAGCTGAACAGCTATCAACCCTCCTCCATCTCCAAAACTGGTAACGTGGAGTTTTCCATTTCTGGTGCAATGGTACCATGCCAATATCCTCTGCCTCCAACCTTAATTCTGATATTTATGAATTAAATTTGTGATAGAGACCGCTTTGTTAACAGTATTCCAAAAATAATTCTTTTAATTTTGTAGCCCTCGTTATTTTATATTTTATACAAAACAATGATCCTATGATCCAGCACCCGACCAATCATTATTGTACATAGATATTTTAAACCTACAATTTTAATTTTTCACATCTACAAGTAGAGTTTACATTTAAATTTTAGTGTATAACTTGTGTAATATAATATATATTGTACGCAAATGTACAGTAGATAAGAAAAAAAAATTAACATAGTTGGCCAGTAAATCTTAGAAGTGTACTACCATATCACTGATATTTTTATTAATATCCAAAGTTAATTACAAATTAATAAATATACCCAGAATTAGTGAAAATTTCGAAAAATGTCTAAACCGGTCAAATTCTGAACAGAAATCTAAACAGAAAATAATTTCGAAAATGTCCAAATTTCGAAAATAACAATAATAGTACAACATAAAATTTAAACATAAAATATTAAAAAAAAATGACGAAACCGGCCAGAATATGACCGGCTTATGGGGGAAGAGGAAACCAGCCAGAATATGGCCGGTTTAGATATTTTTCAAAATACCCACTTATTCTGGGTATTTATTAATTTGTAGTTAACTTTGAATATTAATAAAAATGTCGGCCACTTCGGAGCCTCTGCAAATCTTTCATAAATAAAATATTGCATATATAATTGCACAAAAGTTCCAGCGCCTACTAAAACTCAGACAGAATGCATGTTATGAAACAGATCTGATTTAATGACAGCACAACTGTGTCAGTACAGTAACCAAAGTTTGAAAGTACTATTTCTGAGAAGAAGAAAACAAGAAGTACAGAGACGTGTAGGGATTTCTATGGTTCACTGGAAAACTAGCTCCTGGTTTTGGCAAGAGCGGTACCGACGTACCAGGGACCAAAACAAAGATAACAGCTGTCTTAATTTAATTAATTCAAAAGAAATAGAGAATTGTTTGATGTTGGCATGTTGTAGACAGAATATTTTGCTGTGACACTCCCTGTAGATGTCAGATGAGCAGAACTCTTCCTCTATAATATCTAAAAAGCTCCATGATGTTTTTATAATATATTATTTCTTTTATTTATGGATGATCCGAAATTTTTTTAATTATCACAGTAAAAAAATCAAAATTAAATGATTATTACCGGCTCATGGTTTCTTCAATACTACCATCCATGCGGATTCAATTCGTGCACCAAATTGAGCTGGTGCGCGAACTGGGTAGGCGCACCAAGGGTTTGGTGCTATAAAGGCTGGCGCGCACCAAAATTGGTGCTCAAGCAGGGTGAAGCTCACCAAGCCGCAGTGAAAAAGTAAAAAAAAAATTAATTGCTTTTAAATTAGTTAGTTGGGTAAATAGGTGTCCAAAATTGGCTAAAATAGTTCAGAATTGTATTAAATAATTCAAATGGTATCCAAAATTGATAAAATTCTAAATAAACTATTTTGTAGTATTTTAGACCAAATTATTTTACAAATGTACCAAATTAGCCAAAATTGAATATAAATACACCAAATTGACCTTGTATTGTTTGAATTTACCCAAGGTTGTACCATTTTTTAACTGACAGTGTCCAAAAAATAGTAAATTATAAATTTACAATATTTGTGGTCTTTTAGACCAAAATTGAATATAAATGGACCAAATTGACCTTATAATGTTTGAAATTACCTAGAATTGAACATTTTGTTTTACCGATGGTGTCCAAAAATTAGTAAATTATAAATGTACCATATTTGTGGTATTTTAGACCAAAATGTACTTGCACGGTCAGATCACCGAGATGAACGCTAAGCCGCTCCACGTACGATACAACACGGTTACTGATGAGTATGACTTCATTCCCTGCGCTGGCCCGGCTGCACAGATTGTAAGATTTTCATTTTTTTTGTTTAAAAAAATTAAGACAACTGAATTGCATTTTGAACTAATTTTTAATGGTTTATTCGCAGGTACTCATGAACATCAAGCAAGTATTGTCAACGCAAGATTGGAAATCACAAGAGGCTAGAAGAAGATCGAGAAGAAATGGTTGTGTATGGCTGCACCGCCGGTCGTCGTCGTAGGGTACAAGGACCAGCTCGACAGGGTCCTCAGGCTATCAGATCTGCCCAAATATGAAGATTTGAAAGACTACGATGATGCAGATTCTGCGGAACCTATGAGCACCGAAGAGCCGGATTTCTCAGCAATTCACTCTGCAGTGACTGCTAAGGCAGCTAGTCTTGCAGTGGTACGTATATTTTTATAATTATTTTTAATATCATCTACATTGTGAAACCTAATTTATCTATTTATTTCAGGGAGATATACCGCGGGGAGATGAGGAGAAGGACACGCCACCGCTACCCTTTGAGTTTGACTCGGGCGGTTCTCAGTACAGTGCCTACACTCAGGATTACTCCTCTCCTACATTTTACGCGCAGGAGGAGCCAGTCCCACAATACAATGCAGTGGTGATCCAGCAAGATGTCCCATATCGACCCGTGTACTTTTCAGAGGATACACATGAGGTTATTTTCAGTCCTGGTGCAGTTCAGGGACCATCTGAGGAGACACTTTTTGGGGAGATACATGAGGAGGCCCCACCACAGCCATCACGAGAGTATACGCTGCTGGTCAAGAGGGAGCGGATGGAAAAGGGGCGGGGTAAGAGAATTGGAGAGAGAGGTTGCTGTACACACCACCGAGCAAATAGAGCACCATTTTTTAGTTGTTATTTCGTTAGTTGTTAGATCTTTCGGACTGTTATTTAGTTCTTATGTTGTGACAGACTTTTATTACGTATGTTTGACTTTGATGATATTATTTGGATATTAGGGATTTATATTTTGATATTCTGTTTTTATTCTACTTTTATCGTATCTTCTTTTATTATCTATTGTATCATTCCAATAAAATACGCCGGACAACGTATAAAATACGTACATTGTAATTTAAAAAAAAAAAACAGACTATCATACTTAAAATAAAATGTTGAATTTTAAAATATCATACTTATATTACAAGCAAGCTATGTTACATGGATACGGGTACGGGTACGACGATACGGCAATTTTCAAAAATTTAGGATACGATACGCCTATTATATATATTAATTTTTATTATTTTAATTATAATTATAACTTAAATCAAATTTGTACAAAAACTGAAGGCTTAACTCAAGTACAATTAAATATGTAAGTTACTAAAAGGTATCGTATATGAAATTGTAGTGTAGTGGCTGTGACTTTTGGCACTGAACTGAAATGGCAGGAGTTCGAATCAAGCTGGGAGCTAACATTATTTTATGGCAAATTCTTCTCACCAAAGGACCTATTTGTAAAATAAACATATTTTCATTTTCAAAGTTCAAACAGTCGATCCGACCGTTCAACATTTTCTCCATATTAAAATGTTCTTGGAGGTTAAATTTTACATTTTTTTGAATTTTTTTACTATTTATTAAGATGGGTACAAAATTCAATGGTCTGAATTTCACTAGTTTTGTAAAATACTTAATAAATATTAAAAAAATTCAAAAAAATGTAAAATTTGACCTCCAAGTACATTTTAATATGGAGAAAATGTTGAACGGTCGGATCGACTGTTTGAACTTTGAAAATGAAAATATGTTCATTTTACAAATAGGTCCTTAGGTGCATAGAAGCATCCCTCTTATTTTATTATTGTGGAAGCAATTTTTGGACCTCCTCCTAAAATATAAGGAATTTGTTGGGCTCTATCGAACTAGGGAACAAAAAATTATTATTCTGAAAGGAATATTCGACCGTATCGGACCAGGGAATCAAAATCAGTAAGCAGAGAAAATGATTAAACGTATCGCTGCCGTATCACACAATATTGACCAGTATCGGAGACCGTATCTAGTGGTTAAAGATACGCCATGTAAGCTGATACGATATCCGATATGTGTGTCCGATACGGATACGACTTCAAATCTGAAGTATCCGAGTAACATAGCAAACAAGCAAAAAATGAAAACAAAACAAAACAGAAAAGAAACACCGAAAATGGAACAGAAAGGGGTGCGCTTATCCAGATCGCGCACCAAGGGTGTGCCAGCCCAGTCCGTGCACCAGCCCAATTTGGTGCGTGAACTGGATCCGCGTGGGTGGTAGTATTAAAAAATCAATTTAATCATTTAATTTTGATTTTTTATTGTGGTAACTAAAAAAATTTCGGATGGATGACGAGCTTAATTAGTTTAAATTAAAGTTTTGACTGGTGAAGTCTGCTAAGTCGTAATGTAAAGACGTACATCATCGTGTTTTAAATATTAACAATATATAAATATTTTGTTAGTTGTGAACTTAGTATAAACTTAAATTTACGCAAATTAAATACACGTGTACCTTTTGGGTTAAATACAGTTATACCGGACACAACTCATACAATCAAAATAATTATAGATAATATGTTATGAGTTATGACCATAAAACTTGGAGATGTCATCCTGTTTATGTAAACCACTATTTGTCAAAAGGAGTAAGAGGCATAAAGGGAATCAAAATAAAGAGTATGCAGTGTGACAGAACTGTGGCAGAAAAAAGAGTACCGTAGTAGATATTACATGGCCGAAGAAGAGCATGCAGTTTGGCTGCCAGGGGTGAAGGAACCAGCTGATAAAGATATTGCCGCTTTAGTTGACTGAGCATATATTGTTAGTGAGTAGGTGCAGTTGCCTGTGACGAGCACTGAAGGTTGCATGAACCACCGGGACTGGATTGTCTCCCCCTTGCCATAGATAATGTCATGTAGAGCTGCATCAGTTAGGCCTAGGCCGACAGGACTTCAATCTCTTACACAAAATACTACAGCTCACAACGCACATCTGAAGGTCCTGAGTGTACTAGGGAGGATATCTGTTATGCTTATGCCTAATAAAAAGAACAGTATGGGACCAGATGATTTAAGAGTGGATGTAATATAAATTAAGATTGCTACTGAGTGGTGGAGCCAGGCTGCATCCACACGGGTAAATTACATTTTTAACAGGGAACAATGAATCTATTATTATAAAATATCTTCATAATACAAAGATAAAATCAACCATACAGCTGCAGCACCAATGCTGAAGAAAAGTACAGCAATCCTTGTACATGAACAAACATCACAAGCTTCTCGATAAAAAATAAGGGCACTGTTCTCTTAATTTTCTCATTTGATACCCAAAACCTAGCCCTTCTTCTCTGGTCATCACATATCACATAAAACCAACAAAACACATGGGTGTTGGCTGAATGCGACAGATACTATATGACATCCTTGTCAGTGGCCCACAAATAATTTGGGCTGTAAGATGAGGAATCAAGGGTATTGAGAAGAAACCAAGACACCTTGCTCGTTCAAACGTCTCTGAAATTGAGCCAGACGGGACTGTAAATCAATTATTCTGGCAGCTTTATAAGACAGAATGGCACTCAGTCTGGAGACATAGCCGTCTAACTGGTTGCCTGGTTGATCTGCTTCAACCAAGAGATCCATTTCCTGCCAAAATATACAAGAGTTTATAAATTAACCTTGATCTCTCACTACGACCACTCTAAGAACATGCTACAGGCTACAGCTAAATTTAGGTTCAATGAAAGCTATGATATGAATTTTGTCAAGCCAAATAAGTTCCATTGCGAAGGATAAACGAGGATAAAATGCATAGAATGAAGATGAGATCCCTTAAAAACATACCTCCCTGATGATATCTAAAGTATCCTCAACCTGTTTCCTATGAGCTGACACCAAATCTTCCTCTTCCTATACTCACACCACACAAACAAAGGTCAAACATTTTTTAAACATTGTCTTCAAGGTAGTAAATATATATTTCGATTTGCAAAGAAAAATGATCTCTTACCTTCAGTAGTTCATTCAGCTGATCATCATCATCAGGCACGCCCTCCCAATTCAAGTTCAGGTTGACACCTCTTTTACCTTGTTGGTATGTTGCTGCCTCATAATACTCATCAGGTCCAGTGTTTGTATTATATTTACTTCTATTAACTTCTATTTTCTGCATGTTCTTTTGATAATTCATGCTTGTGCTTGTCTCCTTTCTCTGTGGCTTTGGCCAATCAATATTATTCAGACTGTCACCAGTGCTGTTGATCACTTCAGGTCTGAGTTCAGGCGATTGAAAGGAAGATAAAGGGGCAGTTGTAGACTCCCTTAATGTCCCCGATGAGATGTCCCGTTTGGGGTTGCCTCCCTTTGAAAGGCTCTTAACCCTGTATCAGCAGTATTATTTTATTTTACCAAGGAAAAAACAACAAATGAATATATAATAATCTGGAGATAAAACACTTAATTATCATAATTACACAAAAAAACAGTAACTGTGACTAAGATATTCAAAATTATATCCCATTTTTTATATTAATAATCATTGTTTTACAGTTTACATAATCATATTAGTCTGATCAAACCTTAAGTTCAACCTTAACTGAAATAAAGAGGTATCAGCTTACTCTATAATTTATTGGCGAGTCCCTTAGCTTTTTATAGAAGTATAATGGCAAATTATGTTTTAGAATAATACATTAAGGAAACAAATTAGAAAAAAACCTATTGATTTTTTTAAGAACGTTAACTTTGCAAAGTTGACATATCTGTTCAATTATAATTACACAGATAACCATGACTTATAATTTCCAAACACCACATAAGAGAAAATAAAGCAACACTAGTTTAGGAGTTGAAGTAGGTACTCACCTATCAGCATATCTCAGAGTATTTAGTGTATGTTCGCATGAACCAGAACTTGGAGAAATGCAAGATATCATGACAGTGCGAGAGTCCCCAATGAATGAGTCCCTTAACACCTCCGTCAATTTGCTTCCTCTAAAAGGTATATGGGTCTGGTCATTGTCTAGTGCTCTGATGCATTCCTTCAGAGCCAAAAGGCTTTTGTTGATCTCAGCTCCTTCTATCCTGCACTCAATATGAGTATACAATTGGGTGTCTAGAAGAAAGGAAAACATGGTATAATCATATGTCAAGGACCTGAGGGGCTGTTATTTTAACTTTGGTTATTGATCTAAAAAGTGGAGCTGTTACATGTTGGTCTTGAGCAACTTCTCATGGCTAAACTGCCTGGGACAAAGGTCTCTTTAGGAATCACAGCATATACAATCACAAGTCACAAATCCTAGAAAATCTCCTCCCACTTTGACTATTGATGTATAAAAAAATAAAAAAGAATGGAGGAAAGATAACGTTGTAAAAGATAAACACCTTGTTTGTTTATCGTTGTCAGTTGTATCGGCCCCACGCTCGCTACCAGCCAGATCAATGAAAGATAACTTGCCAATGGGTCGAGGAGGTTTAGACTCGTTGCCATCTACAATTCTTTTAATAGCAAGCTGAAGAATGGCATGAGACCGAGAAGACTCTTCATTTGCACCAGTTGTACCAGTGCTTCTAGTTGAATTTCCTTTCTCAATTAACTCTCTGATCATTTCCACATCAGTAACTCTATATTCTTGCAAGCCAACAATACACACCTTTTGTTTGCCATCTTCCCTCATCAAAAGCTTCCTAGACATATTATCTTTCAGATTAGTAAAATATTTCTCACAAGACTATGGAGTTAGGCAATTGAAAAAGAAAAGGAACATACTTCCGCTCATTTAGAAGATCAAAAAGCTTCCCACCATAAATTTCAAAGAAACTGAAGAATAGCTGAAACCCTTGATTTCTGTAGGCATGGTTCATTAATCTTAGTATATCGTGAGAAGCTTTAAGAGGAAGAGGCTTCATGGTGAATGTCTTCCCACTGCCTAGAGATACAAGAAATATAAGGTTAAGATAAATCAAATATACATATGGAGAGGAAGTCTTAATAATAATCGGACACATGCCTGTTTGTCCATATGCAAAGCATGTAGCTTTCGTACGTTGAAATATTGCTGGTACAACTGGTTCAACTGTCTCCCTGTACACCTAGAAAAGAAGGCAGAAAAAGGAAGATTAAGAACACAAATGAAGGATAAGTACCAACAATAGAAAAACGTAAATAGATTATTACAAATTCCACCTGTACAAGCCTTCAAATAAAGTTGTCTATTTTAGCTATTACAATAGTTTTATAGTGATCGATACCGGTTGATCTAGTCAATTGTACTGACATGTGATTGAACATCAACATTGTCCTATAGAATTATGTATGCTTACCTCATCATTTGAGACATCCTCATCCAAAACAGCATCAAATACAAAGTCATGTCTCTCGACATATTCTGTAAGATCAACCTGCACGACATCCCAGTTTTAGATACTGATATCTGAGTGAAGATAAACAAATAATTAGATGCGCAATTATAACTAACCTTAAGTTTGGTCTCATGGACAGTAAGACAATTGGAAGCTTGTTCAATGGTAATAATGTCTTCTTCCTTCTTAGCTATCTCCTTCTTATTTAAGGGCCTTTTGCGAACCTTCAATTGATTCACATATTATTTCTATAAAGAATTCATATATATCTGAGGAAGTGATAGGTAAAGTAAAGGCCAAGAAAACATACCACTACTTTGATCTTTGCAACAGAAGCAAGCTTCTCTTTATCCATAGGGAAGGGTTTTAAAGAAATATTTTCTGGCAATGTATCAGGTTTTGCCATTTGCCTATTCAAGTTGAAGCTGGGGTCTAACTCGTTGACATTTGTGCCGTGATTGTAAGATGATGGATAAGAACCATCATAAAACCCATGACCTCCAGTCTGTATGAGTATAGTTTGAAGGGAAATCAGTGCAAAGATCTTTTTGAATTTACTGGGCCATGTGAAGAATTAAAACTGTCAAATAGGTTAATATTTGTAATGCATAGTTAACTTACAAAAGGAAGCTTGATACTATGACTAATGTCTGGCGTTCTACGTAAGGACCATTGGCCCAATTATATTAACAAAACATATGAGCTTTCTATCAGCATTGCAAGTTTTAATTAAGATTTTTTTTCAACGATAGTTATAAGTAACTGGAATTGAAGTATTGGGACTAGATCTAAAACACAATGACATAAAACAAGTATTAGTTCAAAGCTAAGTAACAGAAACAAATTAAGCCCCGGTATACATTTGTAACATTTTCAAATCTTACTTCAGGCAAGAGCTCAGTATCAAAGGAGTGTAAATCAAGCAATCCGGGGCTGAAATGGCTCGGTGAAACCAACTCTTCTCTACTCCAATTTCTAGGCAACGGCGATGTAGGATCCACTGCCACGTAGATCTCCCCACTCGCGCCTCTTTGTAAACCCCTCGTCCCTCTCCCGTACTCTCCCTTTTCAAAAATACCGAAAAAAAAATATCAATACTCGGTAAAACGGAGATCCACATACAAAATGCAAGATCTAGAACAAACAACTACCTGAAGCCATTTGCTCGTCACAGCGGGGTCGAAGAGAAGCTGATCGGTCTGGTATTGCCTCTGATGCGACTGTAGATTCGACGATCGTTGCGCCTTCATTGGGAAAGGTGAGAGAGAAGGAGAGTGAAGAGGGGGCTGGAGTTAGGCGATGGCGAATTGAAATGATATTTGAACGAGGAGATTAAATTAAAATAAAATAAAGTAAAATTAGGTGAGTTCGCTTGAATTAATTTGAATCGAGTTTGAAAAAGTTCGTGCGAAGAACAGTACTTTAATTTTCTCTGAGCGGCTGGTATGATTTCTTTGCAATTCTACTCGTATAACCATTCGTGTCGGACACTGATGTCATGGAAAGATTTTCATTATTATAATATTACATATATATATGCATTTCGACCCGCTTTGTGTATTCAACGCATGCTTTGTTCTAGGGAATCTATCAATAATATTATTTCTTTCCGGAATTTACCCTCCGGCAATTTTTTTTATGAACGAGGTCTAGGACTCTAGGTGTCTTTTACTTCTTTAACCAAATAATCACCAAAAATAAAAATAAAAAACTTCTTTAATCAAATTCAATCAATCGTCCCGGTCCGTGAAATTGGGGTACAGATTACTCTAAAAGTGGAATTCAATCAATCGGACTTGTGGAAACGCATCTAGCCAATGATCGAGGAGCAAACAATAATTGCTTGGGAAGATTCATTCGCGGAGCAGCGGACACGTGGCTGATAGGTAAGCGGTTGTTTTTTTTTTTTGAGGAAAGGCCCGTAGGCATGTCATTGAATAAAACATTGTTTGTTACATAAGGACCTAGTTAAAAGTACGAAATAAAATTACACTCGAATGTAAACTAGTAAGCCGTAAAGAAATATAAGAAACAGTAAACTAAATTAAACTTGAACATGAAGGGAGCAGTAGAAAGAGAGTGTATCCAGTGTAAGCCAGGGTACCCTGCAGTTAGCTCACTCAGCTATCAGACATCCCTCCTGCGAGTGCTGTAGTGTATCTCTGCCATATGTATCTCCTGCACCATTTACCGAGAAGAATTGCTGGTTGATCGTCTGGTCAATGTCCGGGAGGCTAGCCACATGTATCTCTGCCATAACTCCACTGTTGCGGGGGTTCCTTCTTGCCCAATTGGCCAATTGGTGAGGTCCCTTGAGTGCATCCCTTTTGATGTGACTTACAGTGACAAACTCATGGAGGGCTTCAACTGTAGTTGCGCATTTCAGGACCGTTTCTTCCGCCCGCCATGTCAGTTGGTAAGCGCTCTCGCCATTGACTGCCTTAACCAGATTTTTACAATCTGAAAAAATGATGATCTTCCCGGGTTGTCCATTACCTGTCGATTGGTAGAGGTCCAGAGTTTTTTGTAGTGCCATTGCTTCAGCATGGAGGGGGTCTTCCGCTTGCATAAATCCAAAGTGGACGTCAACGAGGGTACCATCTCTGTTGTACCAGGTTGCTCCCCACCCTGCGTTTTTGTTAGTATCCCAAGATGCATCCAGAAGGATAAGGTCGGTATCATGTGGAATGGTCGTGGGGTGGTGTTGTACCGTAGTACGGGCACTGCTACTTGCGGATGCAGTAGCAGACCCGGTACCAGGGCCGGTATGAGATCTGGTAGCTGATCCGTCCATGATACTGGGGGGCTCCATGTGCTTGGCTTGTCTGATGATGGAATGGGGTGTTTGTTTTTTGCCTTGGAAGATGTTGTCATTTCTTGCCTTCCAAATGCACCAGACCAGGTTACAGAACCTTGCAATTTGACTCTCTTCCATGTGTGATGTGAGTTGCAGTAGTGCGTGAGTGAAGTCTAATGGAATCGTGTCCACTCGTAGAGCAAATTCAGAGACAAACCACGTAGCCCGGGATACCTCACAGAAGAAGATGACATGGGTGAGGTACTCGTTCTCCTGCTCGCATCTAGAACAAGTTGGGCTAATGGGTCTGATCCTCCTATGTAGTTCTGTGAGTGTTGGCACCCCTCCATGAACCGCCTTCCAAAGGAACATCTTCACTCTCGGTATTATATGCTTCCACTTCCAAATCTTATTCCATGCATCTATCTGATGGGGCTCGTACATTCTTGGTTCTCCTTGCTTTTCCAGGATGCTGTATCCCTCCCTGGTGGTGTAAGTGCCCCTAGTATTAGCGAGCCAGATCAACTTATCCGGGATTAACGGGTGTGCTTTTGGCCTATTGGGGGAAGCCGATATGGCCCCGTATGCTTGCGCCCCAAAGAGTTGTACTATCGGGCCCGGTTTCCATGTGTCGGTACTCGTGTTGTAGAGGTCTGCCACCGTTAGGTCCCGGAGTTCATTGGACGTAATGGGTTGCAAACTCCAATCTTCAAACCAGGGTTGATTTAGAGCCTGGATTTGTTTTCCATCACCAATTTTCCATCTAACTTGGTCTTTGAAAAAGCTCTTTAGGGTCTGAACCGTCTTCCATAGCGCGCTAGAGTCTCGGGTATTTTTAATGTTCCAAAAGCCCGCCCTTGGAAAGTATTTTGCCCGAAAGACCTTCACCCATATGCGGTCTTCGTTAGCGGCCAGCTGCCATACCGCCTTTAGGAGCAAGGCCCTGTTAAAATTCTTTGTATCCCGGATACCCAGTCCCCCATTGTCAGTACTTTCACATAGTTTTGCCCATGCCACAAAGGAAATATATCTCCCTTCCCCCAATTTGCCCCAGACGAAACGCCTGAACAGTCTGTTTATTTCTATCACCGTACGCGCCGGTAAAGCCGCTACCGTCATATAGTAAACCGGTATAGAAGCAAGCACGGATTTAAGTAGGGCTACCCGACCCGCAAATGACAGCATTCCGATTTTCCATCCGGCCAGCTTTGAGTATAGTTTGTTCAGCAGCAGTTCATGTGTGATGTCATGTTGTCTATTAGATTGCGATACCACGATCCCCAAGTATTTCTCATTGACCTCCGCCTCTTTTGCCCCAAAAATCGAAGAAAGGTGCTGCCTACAATCTTCATCGCACCTCCAGCTGAGCCACATAGTTGACTTCTGCGGATTTATTCTTAGGCCGGATGCAAGCGCAAAACTATCGAGAATCGCTATTGTTTGCTGGGCTTGTTGTGTGGAGGCATTTCCCATAACCATCAAGTCATCCGCATAAAGAACGTGGGTCAAGGTTGGGGCTGTTCTCGCTAAGTGTATCCCCTGTATGAGACCTTTATCCAGATGTAGTTGGAATTGTTTGGAGAGGAACTCCATAGCAAGAATAAAGATATACGGCGATAGGGGACAGCCTTGGCGGAGTCCCCGGGTTGGTCTGATAAAACCGTCTCCGGTACCATTGACCAAAATCGTGACTGTACCCGATGATAAGCAGTTTTCTATTATCCGTATCAGGCCCGGGGAGACATTGACCTCACGTAAAGCCCGGTTTACAAACGGCCATGCTACAGTGTCGAAGGCTTTGCTAATGTCGGCCTTCAACATAAATGCTTCTTCTTCGTAGGGTCTTGATTGAAATGAATGTAGCACCTCGCGGATCAGTATTGTGTTATCAGATATGTGTCGATTTTTTATGAAGGCGGTTTGAGTATTAGAAATGATCTTGGCCACGTGTGGTTGGAGGCGGTTTGAGATGATCTTCATCAATAAACGGTAGGCAATGTTGCCTACTGTGATTGGCCGAAAGTCCTTTGGGGTCTGAGGTTCCGGGCACTTGGGTATTAGCACCATTCTACTCTTCAACCAATGCACCGGTGGCTGGCCGGTTCGAAAAACTTGCTGTATTGCCGAGGTTAAATCGTCCCCCATCACTGCCCAATTTGCCTGTAAGAATCTCGCGGTGATCCCGTCGGGCCCCGGTGCCTTGTCCGGTCCCATGTGAAAGAGTGTCTCTTTGACCTCCTCTTTTGTTGGAATCCTATCAAGCAATCGATGGGCTGCTGCTTCAATTTTGTTGAAATTGCTCTCATTGAACTGCTGGAAAAAGGCTTCTAGCTGGTTACCATCATATTCCGGTGCAGCAGAGTACAGCTTTTTGTAGTATCTCACAAACACGCCCCGGATCAGTGCCTCCTTGGAAACTAAAGTCCCGGTTTCATCTTGTATTTGCAGTATTTGGTTAGTGTGTTTTCTTGCTGTAGCCATGGTATGAAAAAAGGTTGTGTTCCGATCTCCTTCTAAGTGCCATCTTAATCTAGCCCTTTGTTTCCAATAATCCTCCAATGCCCCTTCTGCTTTGTAATACTCTGCCATTAACATGTTCTCAATAGATTGGTCTTGTAGGCTTGGGTGTTGGGACTGGAAGGCCAAAATGAGTTGCCGTAGGTGGTTAACCTTGTTTTGTGGAGTAGGTTGTTCGCGCAGAAGCGCAACGCAAGTTTCGGTACGCTTGAGGGCGTACCTTTTAAAACCGCGTTTACACTTCACGAGTAAGGGTCGCAAGTGCACAACCCCTATCGAGTAGTATAATCGGGTATCGATCCACAGGGACGGGCAATTACTAGGTTAGAATCTACCTAACTCGATTAAAAACTAGAAGTGAGAAAGGTTTGGTTTGGTGTTTAATTTCCTAAAGGGTCAGATCAAACAATTCAAGAAGATGTAATAAAATGCTAGAAGAAATGTAAATTGTGTTTTGATTATGGATAAAAGGCGTTTCCAGGGTTTCAGACTTCATCTCTGATCTGCCTCTAGTGGTACGGCCCGTACCAAGTTGGTACGGCTAGGCCGTACTTCACTTGGTAAGGCAAGGCCGTACCACCCTGGTAAGACCCGTACTGGCTTCCCAGAACAGAACCTACCAGTTCGAGTGAATGCATTTCCTTGCTGGTACCTTGTGCTAAACTCTTTAGAAAGGTTCAATTGACCATACCTAAGGTTCCTAACCCTCAACCATCGTTTGTTGGATCAAGATCTAGGTTGGAATGCAATTGATTGCCTTTTAGGGATTTCTACACCTCAACTCTCGTGTGTTGGTACAGATCTACCCTAGCTGGTTGATTGGAGGTCTAAGGCACCCTCTAATCTGTCGATTAGAGGAGAATTCAACCTCTCGGCTTCAATTCGAACTATTCTACCCTAAGCATTTGATTTGGATGAAAGATTGAGATGATCACATGACCTTGATAGGTTCGATCTAAACCTAAAGGGACATCATACAACAATCAAAGCAAGCAAAGCAAAAGATAGCAAATAAGATCACAATCAATCAAACTAAAGAGTTCATACAAAGTACAAGTCAAAGAAAGTCAAAACAAATCAAGAATCAATCTCTAACCCTAGAAACTAAAAGAACTACTCACAGCACATGATAATATCTAAAAATACAATAAAAGGGAGAGAGATAGCCATGGATCGAAGGGATCGAGATGAGGAAGCTAGATCCGTCGAGTTTCGCCTCTTCCTCTTCCTTCCTTCTTGCTCTCAGCTCCTTAGCTCTCTTTCTTTCTCTTACTGTGCTCTCCAATAGATCTGGAATGGAAGTGATGTCGAAATTGGAGAGTTCCCCGCCTTAAATAGCCTCTGCCCAAATTTGAATCTGTCAGGACGCCTTCATGTACGGCCCGTACCAATTTGGTACGGCCTGGCCGTACCAGGCGTGAAGAGCTGAAAATGGCTAAGTAAAGTCCGACCCGTACCAAGCCTGGTAAGGGCCGTACCTCATCATGTGAATCGCCATTTCTTCGTGTGTTTTGCTCCAAACCTGCAGAAAACAAACAAACACTCAGCAGTACCAAATTCTAAAGATATAACAATGAGATGCACATGATTCTGGTGAATTATGGCACGAATCTGGTACTAAAACAGGCCTAAAATAGACTAAATATGCGAGGTATCATAGGTTGCGCCTTGGACCATGTTTGTATCCCTTTTTTTATTACCACCATTTTCTCGTCCCAAGTCAAACCATCCAAACCTGACCAGCCAGTAGAGCAAGTGTCCATGAATTCCTGTGAGGTGAACCACCAGGTCTCAACCCGAAAACTGGAGCTCCTTGGCGGTCTACCTCTAGTTCGCAAAAGCACGGGGGTATGGTCACTACGGATCCGAGGTAGATTGTTGACATATGCCTCCGGGAATTGTTGACACCATTGTGGTGTTGCGAGAACCCTGTCCAGCCTTTCAAAGATTGCCGTGGATGTGCCTTGTTTGTTTGTCCAGGTGAAAGCAGGCCCCTTAAAACCTAAGTCGATGAGCTGCGCCTCAAAGACAAAGTCTCTAAAAGCTCTGTTATTTGTGTTTGCTGCTGTATTTCCACCCCATTTCTCCTCGTCCTCAAGGATCGCATTGAAATCCCCGAGAACACACACTCTCATGTCAGCCGAGATTATCCTTTTTATTTCCTCCCAGATGTCGTCACTTCTAGTGTGTGATGGGTCCCCATACACGCACACTATTGTCCAGAAAGTCCCATCGAGTTGAGCTACTCTAGCGTGAATTACAAATTTTGTTTGAGAGATAACTTGTAAATTCACACTTTCATCCCAAAGTAGCCATAATCCCCCGGACCGGCCCGTTGCCGGTACGAAAGAGTAATTGTGAAGCGGTAGTTGCTGTAAAAAAAGGTTGGATTTTGTACGGGAGCATTTTGTTTCTGATACGAAGGCTATTGAGGCCCTCGTAGCCCGGAGGAGGTTACCTAGGAAAAGCCTCTTCCGTGGTCCTCCGGCACCACGGCAATTCCAGGCTAATATATTCATTGCGCCGGCGGAGGCGCCTCATTGGTCGCCTCCACCGCTCGTTTCTTACTAGCTGGTAGACCTTGATGTTCCTCCCTGTCCCTCTGTTCTGGTATCTGTGAGTTTGGCGCCTTGACCATTCGTTTGAAACTAGTCTTTGACCCCTCTGCCATATCAATGTGATGGACCAAGGCCCGTACTGAGCCCGGTTGGGTCGGCTGTGGTGTTTGGGTTTGGGCCTGGGTGTGTAGGCCTGGTCCCATGTTTCCAAAAGTGAAGGCCGAAAGCTGGGTAAAACCGGGTTCTGTGGGTGGTGTTGGGAATAACGGGTCAGCTTGTCGGTCCAGGAACCTGTTGTCAGGTGTTGTGTTACTAGGCCCAGTTCGGTTAGCGGGCCCAGAGTGGTGATGCTGGTTTACAGGTGAGGCCGGTTGGGGGGAAGGCCCGGGTCCCGAGAACTGGGTTGTGCGGGGGATAAGGCTTGGGTCTGTGAGCCATGGGGAAGTTCTTCGGTTAGTCGGTATGTTGAGGTCTGGTCTATTACAGAATCGGGGGTCTTGGCGGAGGCGTTCGAACCGAACTTTAGCTGAGCAAGTGCCGGTGTCATGGTTGACCTTGGCACAAAAGCCACACAGTTTGGTAATCCTTTCGTATGAGGTGTAGATTGTAAAAGCACCAAGGGTAGGGTGTCGGAAACTCACTCTATCCTGGAGTGGCTGGTCAAGAGAGATTAGAGTTTTTATCCTGTAGTACACTGTACCTGCAGAATAGGCTTCCTGGACCTCCGAGAGGGGCCTTCCAATTTGAGTGGCTGAGAGCGAGAGAAGTCCCTCCATGGTGATGGCATGAGCCGGTACTCGGTGGAATTGGGTCCAGACTTCCATCTCCTCCACCGAGGGTAGGGTCAGTTCCGACTGCGCGGAGACACGTTTAAGGGCAACGATATCCCCGCGGTAGCTCCATATTCCGCGGTACATGACCCGGTACAATTCCTCCTCTGTTGTGAAATGTATGAGGAATATATTACGGACCAAGTTGATAAATTCGGTATCTGGGTGTGCTGACCATGCCCTTCTCATTGTCGCTGGGAAATTAGAGTCAATCACCCCCCGTTAGGTCACAATTCTTGCAAGTAGACAGAGGGTGAGGTCTCGATTGACAACGCCCGGCCCTTGGAGCGCAACGGCCTCGGTCAATCCTTCGTCTGGATTTAATCTCGCAAACTGGGCCAGAAATTCTTCGTCCGTCATCATCTTTGTGTTCGGTTTTGGTGTTCGTGTTGGAGGTGTGTGTGGTAGGTTTAGGGGAGGAAGATAGCGAGAGATGTTGTGAATGTGAAATTGTTGTGCTGGGCTATCTTTGTTAGGAAGTAGGAAGTCATAATGGCAAGTCTTTATGGGCTGAGTGGGATTTATTGGGGTATACAAGACAGGCTGTAACTGTTGGCCTGCTATGTTGCCCTTTGGAGAAATTTTTTCCTTTACTCTCCCTATCAAATTGAATCCGCCTACATTAAAGCAAACTAATTTGTCATTTGGGTTGTCAGGGAGACAGTCTTTCCAGCTGGCAGTGCTTTCCTTAGGTGTGAAAGGCAGATTATCTCTTGCCTTTTCTTGGCAGATTGTGACATCAGAGACAGTTTCCTTCCTGGTGAAACCCTGTCCTTGCACTTCTCCTTCTAGTATGGAAAAGTGGCCCACCGTCAGACGCCATTTTGTCGCTATTACTCCTAGTGGCAAGCCTGGCTGCTCATATGTGGAGACCTTTTGCAGCCTAAGAACAACTACCTCCCCTACTTTTAGGGTACGTGTCGCGTGCTGATTAGGTGGATCCGTACTATTGAGGCGGTTTTGTTCTTGGGTAGGGTTTACTTGGTAACGGTTTTTTTCTCGGGTCGGTTCACTCTTTGAGTCATCGGCTGCCGCTGTGTCCACCTCCCCGTCGGTTTGGTTTGAACCGGACGAGGGGGTCGGCGGAGAAGGTTGTCTGCTGGCCGTCACTATACGATCATGGAAATGGAGTAGGGACCTCCGAACCAGCCACTCCGTGTGTCTTAGGTCCGGGCCATACCTGTCCCCACTGTCATCCAGAGGGGGAAAATCAATGTCGGGGGGAGGTTCCCCAATGAACTCCCATGCTACGACCTGAAGGAAACATTCCTTCCATTTACGTCCAAACGGTAGAACGGTGGAGTGGGGGATCCGCCTGGGGTCGATGCAACGCACCCAAAGGCCAAGGTTCATATGGTTCGAGCCTCGAATGTTTTCTTCGTCAGTCCTTTCAATATCGCCGAACTGTGAGACTAGTTGGTGAATGAAGAAAGGGTGCCAGAATTCCTCTGGAAAGTTCGTCACGTTCACCCGTACTCTGAACTTCTTTGGTTGGGTTCGGGCGTCCCAATCTGTGTCCCATTCCGCAAACCACCAACCATGTGTGCGTCCCCAATCGCCGCTTTCGGCAATGACCTGGTATTTGCTGAGCGCCTGGGGTAGCTTGATGCGGAAGGTGGCTGGCCCGCAGCGCCAATGCTGATAATCTTGGTTGTTTCCCCCAAAGTTTGATTGCAGGTATCGGAGTACCTGTTGTATAGAGCCCCCCTCAGTGAGTGTTCTCCCCTGTGCTGTTACCCGTAGGGAGTCTTCAATTGATTCGAGAAGTTGCTGGTGAATAGAATTTTCCTGTAGGTACACACACCCCGTTGTCTCCTGTTGTGCACAAAAGGGGTACTCCATTGAGCGGTAATGTAAAGAAATCTTTGTTTGGAGAGATAGTATAACTGAGAAGTAGAAAGGAGAAGTAGGTATTAAATGCAAATCAGGTAAGTAGGAACTGTAATAGCTGGATCAGGAGCTCAATAGAACAGGGCAGTGAGATAGGCAGTAAGGGAAAAGGGGATAAGAGAACAAGTAGGAGGGGGTGGGGGAAAGTGTTATGTATCTGAGTTTAATGAACTGTGTTTAGCATTAATGTCGGTAGTTGGGACAGTGGGGTTGAGTACGAGGAAGACAAATAAGTTGGGAGCCTAGAGCGGTCTATGGTGTTCCCCGCTGAATTCTTAGCCGCCGTCGCCGTGTAGTAGTCTCACCATCGCTTTCCCGGATTTCTCACCGTCAGGATCTCCGTAAGAAGTTGCCCTGGAAAAAGCGCAAGGCCCTGCTCTGCTCAGCCACTATCTTTCCCATAGGTAAGCGGTTGTTGGTTTCGGTGGAGATGTATGATGTATGATGTATCCTGTTCCTGTGTGTACAATGGTACGGGATCCCACTATCCGTCTATTTCTATCCCAGTCCGATGGGACCCAATCCGAAGCAAAGACAACAGTACGTATCACGTATGGTATAATTGGTATTGGTACCAGTGGTGGACCTGGACCAGGTCTTGGACATCGGGAAGTTATCCTCTGCGGAGTTCATTAAAACTCCGCAGGTGCGGAGCAAATGAACGGACCAGATTAACTCTCAGTCGCTTTGTGATCGGGTTAACGGAGGGGCAGTATTATTGTGCTTTTAAATTCGTGCAAAGTTAAAGCTAACGGACCACTAACGGACCAGATTAAAAGAACCGCAGTCTGCGAAGCTTTTAAGCTCTCCTTGGACATCGCTCTCTCGTTTTAAACTGGTTAGCCGTTATACGGCGTTAATGGAGCGTGGTGGTGGGGCCTTTGAACCCAAGACGATTCAGAATTCATGTATGGCCTATTTTATGGGCCTAAAATGGGCCCAGAAACGAATGTAGCCCATTAGATCTAAAATGTCAACAGTAACAAGGACATGCATTCCTTTCCTTGCGCGTGATAAAAATTTTTGTTCTGACTTGTGACGGTCACGGCTGCTTTGGTGGACTTATGGTTCAAGATTTGCAAGTAGCTTAGATTAGATTAGATGCTAGATTGCTAGGTTCTGAAAGAGGAAGCATTTGTATTCATCTAGGTGCAGTGTCTCCATCTTTTTCACCTATTGACATATGCTATATCTTATTGACATTGTTTTATCTATTTTTATCAATTATTGTCAGGCTAAAATGGTACTGGAATGCTAATGTTTCTTTATTACTTGAAAAAACATGTACCAATGCAATGATTGTATCCGAAGCATAACTGGTAACATAAAAATCAAGTTGATATATATATATATAGAGTGGCTAAGATCAAAGTGGTATGACCAAGGTCTTTGGTGCTACCAAGTCGTTTTTGAATTTTCAAAGTCCAAATGGTCGATCTAAACCGTTAGATGTGATCTCTATATTAAAATCTGCTTGGAGACCAAATTTTACATTTTTTGGAATTTTTTTACTATTTTTTAAGCCACTTTGAAAATTGCTGATCACATGGTCCAGAATTTGGTTGCACTGTTTTTACTGTTCACCCGGATCTGCCATTTTCAAAGTGGCTTAAAAAATAGTAAAAAAATTCCAAAAAATGTAAAATTTGGTCTCCAAGCTTATTTTAATATAGATTGAACATCTAACGGTTTGAATCGACTATTTGAACATTAAAATTGCAAAAAAAAATTGGTAGCACCAAGGCCTTGGTCATACCACTTTGACCTTAGCCACTCTCTCTATATATATATATATATTATAAGTAGATAGCATTACGTTTTCTGTCACGAAATGAATAGCTTGTTTAGGGTTTCTACACTTAAATCAGTTAAAAAAGATTAGGACATAACTAAAATAAATATTATCAAGTATATACAAAGAGGAACCATAGGAACACTGTGTATTTTATCATGATGCATGGGATAATTTGATCACTAAAATTTTAGACAATTTCTATATAGAAAAAATAATAGAGTAATTTTGTGTGTTGGGCCGTTTTGGGTTGTACCTTAATTATGTGTCCCTTTAGTGCACATGGAATTGAGAACTTAATTGTTTACAAAAGTGATATATTTGGCTGCTCAATTTTTATTAATCCCAGATCGAACACATTGAGATGGAGATGGCATTGAGAGATCTTATCCAGGATTTGAGAGAGACTGAAGCCTACTGCCACCAATGACTCCATACTCTCTCAATCATATATAGCACGACTTAATTACTAGCTAGCTAAAATTAAAGAACCCCCTATATATCTTAATTTCTCTCTAGATCTCTGATCAGCTTCATCGATCGATCGATCTCCAAATTTAATTATCGTCACTTAGTTCACCAAAAGTGCACCACTGACTAGTTTATGGCGGTCCTTTGATTTAAGCAACTAGCTAGGTAGCTAGCTAGCTTTTAAGAAAAAGAGCAAAAGGGAATGGATTAAGGTAGATTGGTCATTGGACCACCACCACTGAGGAAGCTAGCTAGATGCGTAAGAAGGATATATCGATCGACTAGTGATCGAGCACCATCCCATATATGACCGGCATCATGTGCGCGCTTTTTGGAAAATGCAAGTCCATCCAGGTCGTATCAGTATCAGTATCAGTATCAGTATCAGTATCCTCTCTCTAGCTAGCTACCCTTTTTGGTGATAGTGATGGAATAGGAGGAGAATTAATTACCATATCCATATCCATATCCATATCCATATGCATATGCATATGCATTGTTTCTTTTTTATATATGATCTTAATTTGTGCATGATATTTCAAAAAGGACATATATATATATATATATATATATATATATATATAATCACATAAAGGAGATCGATGCTTCACTAATTCTCTAAAATACAAGGATTCTTTCATTAATTTCCAACTAGTGCAATTAATTGTTACAAAATACATCTTGCAATTAATTAGTTCCTCCAACAAAAAGATTCCACAAAAAAAATTATTCAGACTTAATTTGCATGTAAGCTAAGTTAATTCACAAAAATCATTAATTATAATGCCAACTCTGGACCTTAAGCCTCTTATTTAATTTCAATATTTTTTGTTTATTTAGTGTTTTGATTTTGGCAGTACATCTGAATTGATTATTTCTTTCATTCTTAAATATATTTTAAACTTTATTAATTTGGTTTTGCCAGCACATGCAACGGTACGTAAATTAAGTCCATGGCTTAATATAACTAAGGTTTTTGTTTAAACAAATAGAAGAAGCGTAGAATTTGTCCAGCTTATAAAATTAAGGCCAACATCTGATCCCCCAAAAAGTATATAAATAGAGGGAAATTTACTTGAGTTTATTTATCACATGCTATATATATATATATATATAGATTGGCTAATATCAAAATGTTTGCACCAAGGCTCTCGTGCAACCAAGTCGTTTTCGGATTTTCAAAGTCCAAACAGTCGATCCAAACCGTTAGATGTTCAATCTATATTAAAATTTGCTTGGAGGCCAAATTTTACATTTTTTGAAATTTTTTTACTATTTATTAAGCCACTTTAAAAATTACTGATCCGGATAAACAGTAAAAACAGTGCAACCAAATTATTGGTGAATTGATTCTGAGTTGGCTCTTTCTTAGCCCGTTAAGAGTAAGGACCTTCGATGGTTCTATCAAATCGTCTTTAAAAAACGCTTTTCAACTGATTGAAATTTGTAACACCTGGCTCGTTTTCTTTAGGATAAGCATTTTGTATCATTATTTTATGTGTATCAATAATTTATTTATTTAATTGTCAAACACTCTGTGTTGCAAAAGTCAAATATATTTTTTTTGTACTAGAGGAAGTCAGATAATTATTTTTCCTTCTGGAAAGGTCAATCTTTTTTTATATTTAGATTACAGAGTAATAATTTATTCAAGTATCCAGTTCTTAATTAATTTTGTTACAAGCTAGAACCAGATAATTAGCATATTCCATTATTCCCCTTTTCCTCTGACCAATGAAAAATGTACAAATTTCTTCATGAACCATCACTTCAGCATGCAAATATTAAAAAAAAAAATATAGTTCTGATTACAATGGAGATGTCAAACAATAACTTATCTCCTAGCTTTAATTATACGCGAGAATACCCCTACTAAAAGTAATTATCTGTACAATATGATATTTTATTTTTATGTCACATGAATTATTTTATGTTTACCAAAATCATAAAATTTAAAGTTCGTTTATATGTAATCAAGAGATACAAAAGATCAAGAAACATATTTAACTACAACCAACCATCGATGATTCTATTTTGTTTGGATAATTTTTTATTTATCAGATATGTCAAAGATTTATGTAGAATTATTTTTTTCTAATATTAGTCTTCGTCTGAAATACAATTACTTGTGCTTACATGAGCAGACACTATAAAAGGTAATAAACATGTAAGTGGATATTAAAGTAATCAGGGGCCTAATTAAATGAAAACAGGTCTAGTAAAATATTACGGACCAGAAGACAAAAATGCATGTCCCGAGTGCCTAGTCCCTACTTTGAGCTGTCTTTATTCTTTAAAATGAAATTGTGCAAAAGACAAAAGCGCAAAATATCGTCCACCTCAGTTGGTGCGGTGATTTGGCACGGTGTGGGGCCCACAGGTCTGATCTTCTAGTTCTCATACATTATACATACAAGTTGGGGTTGCGACACGCGGTTTTATCTCTCCTGTGAGGCTGTGAGCCTCCAATTTCCCATTGAGAGCGACTTTGACATTTTAGACCAAGTCAAGTGGCGCGGTGAGAGCGTTAACCCCGATTTGGATGGCTGTACGGCGCGTGCGATTTTACACAGAAAGAAAGAAAGAGAACTAATTAAACAAGGGGAAATTGGTTCCATGCCACTCCAAAATTTTGCTTTTGTTAAATGCCACCCCAAATCTCATTTATTAAGAAAAATGCCACAAATTTATACCATATTAATGTATAATTTTAAATTAACAATTTACATAATAACTGAAGTTATCGAAATAATCTTGATCCAAATTTCTTTTTCTCCTTACCGAAACCCTTCCTCTCCTCTCCGCCCTTCCTCTCCTGTGAGCCCTCCCCTCCTCTCTGCTAATGGAGGATACTAGTGGGTAACTCTTGACTCTTTTATTCTTGGTTTTGCCTTGCGGCTTGAAGTTGTGTGCTGTGTGAAGGCCCGCCTTGACCTGTGGTTTTTGTACAGAGGGCTGTAGCCTTGTGCTTTTGCTTGCTTGTGGCTGTTGCTTTGACTTGCGGCCTGTGAGCCTTTTGTTGATCTGTGGCCTCTGTGCCTTCTTGCATGACCTGTGGCTTGATGCCTTTTTCTTGATGATGGCTGGCTGCGACTGGGAGGAGAGGCTCGACGGAAGAGATGAAAGGGTGAGGGTATTTTTGAAATATACGAAAATACTACTCAAAATACAATATATTCTGTTTATTTTTTATTACAAATGTATAATAATTTGTTAATGGTGGCATTTTTCTTAATAAATGAGATTTGGGGTGGCATTTAACAAAAGCAAAATTTTGGGGTGGCATTTATCTAAATTCAGCATTTTGGAGTGGCATGGAACCAATTTCCCCATTAAACAATAATTATTTATCCGTTGCCGATAGAGGCATAGAGACAGCCAGCGCCTGCGCCTCCCATTTGGGACTCGGTAGGTCATCTCTGGAATTATTCCCTGTACAATTAGTTACACACTTCATTTTCATTTCCACCTTGTTTGGATGGAGAGTAGAGGAAGGGAGGGAATGGAAAGAAAAGAAAACTTTCTGTCAAATCGTGTTTGGTTGACAAAATTATGTCGGAGGTGAAAGGTTTAACCTTGTATCATTATAATCAATAGAATCGGTTTCCCTCCCGATTTGGGGTGTAACGGATGGAAACAAAATTTGTTGCAAATATTTTTAGAACAAAAAACACAAATGTCCAATCATATATCTTACCTATATAATTCTCATACAAGTTTTTCGTCACAAATCTACAACAACCACCAAATTTCTCATTAACCTTCTAAATTTTAATCAACCAAACAAGAAATAAGACGGAAAGGGAAGTTAAATTTATTTTCCCTCATTAATCATCCAAACACAAAGAAGTTAAATATGTTAATCTTCCTTTCTATTCCATTCCATTCCCTTTTATTCTTCAC
Organism: Carex myosuroides; assembly: GCA_028015225.1. NCBI lineage: Eukaryota > Viridiplantae > Streptophyta > Magnoliopsida > Poales > Cyperaceae > Carex > Carex myosuroides. The sequence continues at coordinate 460,488 of CM051484.1, forward strand.
CTCCCCTTCCTTCCTCTACTCTCCATCCAAACAAGGTGTTCAAGAAACCAGTGGCAACTGCAATTGATTATTCAAAACTCATTTTTTTTTTTAATCTGAAAGTCAATCTATATCTGCTTGATTTCTAAGACACAAGTAAGGAAATGAAGATTTACAATTAGTCAAACTAAATAATTTGAATAATTGACTAGTTGAGGTTTCATTTTCTATTTTGTTTTTATTTCATATCTGAGATAAAAAGTTGTATTGTACTACCAGTGTAAGAATTGAAAAATTCAATATTATTTAATGCAGTTAATTAATTTGGAAGTAAATAAGATTTTTTTTTATCTCCAATAGCATGGTTGTGACTAAACTTTTGTTTGAACTGATAAAAAATAATTGAACAATAATATTTACTTGAAGTACAAATGACCGTTGTCATTTTCATAGGTTTTCATAAAGTACAAAATTATATAATTCATAATTCATAAGTTGGATTATCGGAACTTTTGGCGTGCTTGCGAATTTGGTCAGCAACATAATTCGATAAACAAATAAGAGCGAGGTTATGGTACTATATACATAACCGCATATTGATATTGATGAGTCCGGCTAGTATGATATCGGTGTCATATAATATTAATTTTAAAACTCATTGGATAGACTTCAAATGACTAATTCAAACCGTTCAAACTGATTTACTTTATGAGTGATGTGTTTACATGTATTTTTTTTATTTTTTCAAGTTATTTTAGTATCAAGTCAAGCGGTCAAAAATATTAAAAAATAAAATGCATTGAAATTAACTTCAAAGCTCCTAAATAAATTTCAAAAATTATAAATTTGGCATGTAAAGGCACAACATATGAAGTATATCGGTATGAAATTTCAGACGACGACTTTGTGAAAAACCCCTACGGCTTTGGTTTGAAAAGGAAGAAAGTTGATTCAGAGCCTCCAGCATCGACGATGAGTTTGTTCCGTGTACTTATACTGGTAAGGTCACAACTTCGTCTGCTATGACTGATCTAGATCTAGCAAAATCTGATGATGACTTTGTTCCATGCACTTTCAAGGCTCGTTGTAAGAATTATACTTATTAAGAATTTATGTTGTAGACTTATTAAGAATTTATATCGTAGACTTTATTTCATCAATTTTGTGTTTGTTTCTATTTTATGTTGTCAGTTTTTGTATATGTAATTAAGTATTAAAAATAACAAAACTGAAGCATATTAAATAGTTCACAAACTACCAATTAGAATAGTTCACAACATACATCTAAAATAGTTCATAACATAATTTAACAAAACGTGGTAATCAGCGACGACGGCCGAACAAACTCAGCCGACGTCTGGGTCTGCTTGCAGCTAGTTGTGCGACACTACCGGATGTCAACCCATGGCTACTACCGGTTCCTGGGCTTTCATGAGTGCGGTGGCTACTACCGGTTGCCTCAGCAACAACTATGGCATTTTTTCTTTCATTGGCTTCGTTAATGGCATCTGCATTGCATTCCAGTTCAACAAAGATAATATGATATTGAAATAGTAAAATATAACATAAAATATAAAATCAACTGTGCATGCTCGCTGCCTGTTAGTAGTTGAACGGCGGGCCTGATGTCCCATTCGCCTACCTTCCATCTGATCCATGGTCATTACAGCACGCTTGTCGGGTCTTCTTCCTTTTCTGACCCTTTCCGGGCATGATTCTGTTCCCAACATAGGCCGGCCACGCATGCTGGTTGGGATAAGAATGGAAAGATGTACCCCAAGTACTCACAAGGTAATTGGTACGGTACATGTCTGCGACATAATCATCCTCAGAGAAGTTTCTCTCTCGGCACACAGCCATAACATGATAACAAGGTAGGTGGGCCAATTGGATTCCTTGGCAAGTGCAGGTTATGGTATTGTCAAGTCCAAAAATAACAACATACTTGAACATCCTTTTCACAAACTCCATAGTCCCATCCGGTCTACGGCCGGTTGGAGCATACTCATTTGGACAGCGCACTTCGAATTTCAACCTGTTCTCCCCGTATGAGACAACTTTCATAACTGCATCTTTCTCCCTATGTTTTCTTAGTTTCCTCTTCACCCTTGTTGAAAACGTTTGATTCATGTACAGTAATTCGAGTGCTTTAACACGCCGTTCAACAAACCATGCATTTAACTTGTAGAAGGTGTCCACTACAATTGCTGTCACGAGTAACATCCGGCTCTGCTTGAAAACAACATTCAAAGACTCGAACCCATTTGTGGTCATAATTCCTCCATCACGGGCTTGAAATATCTTCTCATATGCGGGTGGCTCAGCAAGATCTCTAGGATTATTTTTTCCCACCTTGAGTAAGTACGCATTTGTCTTTGGATAGTACTGAAAAAAAATAATTTTAGATGAGAAAATATAAGTAAATAATTCAGAAAATATAAGTAAATAAATAAAAATATACATACCTTGGCAAAATCTCTGAACATCTCTTCCACCCTTCTCGGCTTCTTCCTCTTGCAACCAATTTTGAATGTATCTGCAACCCATTTTTCGTATCCGCAGTTCTTGTTTAGGTTGTCTGCAACGTGTTGCATACACAGTCTGTGCACACAATCGTCGTTCGCTGTCGACTACCCGTAATCTGTGTGATCAAAAACATATTTGATTCCTTTGTGCTGGTCTGATATGACACAAAAGAACCGGTCGCCAACTACTTCTCTTCGTAAGAAACTCATGAAAAAATCCCAATTTTCCCCATCCTCCTTTTCAACAATTGCAAAGGCCAAATGCAACAACTGATTTTCAACATAAATGCACATGCTATCAGCAGTCTCCCATCGTAACGGCCAGATATGAAGCATGCATCTATACTGATGACCGGTCTAATGTATGGCATAACTTGAATACATGGATCGAAAGCCCATGCTATATCCTTGAATTGCAACGCGCCATTGACATCATCTATGCTCAGATTCCAACATTGATACTTAGTGCCGGAATTTGTACTTGCTATGGCCTGGAGCAGTGGTGCAAGCAAGTTGTATGAACCATGCCAGCTACCGAACATTCGGCAGATCGCAAGTTCACGCCATCTCCACAACCTTTTGTATTTTGGGGTGACATGTTGGTAAACGCGTCTGACATCTCTAGCGACCTCCTTAATGCTCATCGATGGGTCCTCCTTAACGTCACGTTCAATTACATTGGCAATAAGTGAAGCTGTAAGTTGTGCATGGTCTGTCTTTGATGACGTGGACTTGCATGTATGAGGTGGTTCACACTTCTTAATAATCTATGCCTCCCCCTTACCCACAGGGGTTGCATAAAGACGGAAGTGGCAATGCGCTTCGTCTTTACAAACCACAACTAACCTTTGTCGGTTTCTTTTTTGAGTTCTGCACTCCCAGTTGCCATGAACATGAACCTCATTGATTTTCTTCATAAGTTCATCTAAGTTGGTGTAAACCTGTTGCGGAGCAAGCTCTGAATTGTATACGACACGCTTTCCAAAAAATGTTATGTCTACCTCTTCAAAAGAAATGGTATCGTTGAATGTGGGGCACGTATGCCTATCTGTCTGACCTCTAATCGGAAATCTGTCTTCCCTAGGTAAATAATCTCCATCACCATCTGATTTGTGATCAAAATCCCAATCCCCGTCCCATTCGTCACCCGTGTGCAAATCATTTTCTGGTATGGCATCGATCTCACCATCAAGGCCAAGATCTCTCCGGGTAACAATGGGTGCCACTATAGGTATTGATGGTGGTACAGCTGGAAATCTGGGTTGGATTGGGGTTTCAGGAGGAGAAGGTGGTGGTGGTAGCTAGGTGGTATAATCGTCCATGTTACGATCAGTGGTATAATCAGGTACATAACTAGAGTGGCGGGGGTTGTCATAACTAGAGTGCTCATGACCCGAGTTGTCATAACTCGAGTGACGCGGGTTGTCATAACCTGAGTTGTCATAATCTCTATTTTTCCTAGAACTTCCAACTCCGGGTTCACGCGGAACTCTCCTGGAATATAAGTCCATTACCAGGGTACCCTGTGGCTTAAAAATATTGTAAACACTCCTCCATAACGACTCATCTGTTATTGGATACCTGGTATAGTAAGGTCTACCCCCACTTACTGTGTTAATCCGAGTAACTAAATCTATATCATACCAGTTGGAGTTTACACCAATCTTTTCATACACGATTCCCTTCAGTGCAACAAATGAGGTATTTTCATTTACCTCGAAGCCATAGGCTGCCTCCTTAGTGTACTGTGCTCCCTCAACACCCCGGGTAAACTTTCCGCCCACATACAGTGCAACTAACATCTTTCTGTTTGATAGCTACTGTTCAAAATTAATTAAAAAATTAAAATAAATTAAATTAAATTAAATTAAATTAATTAATTAATTAAAATTAATTAATTAAATATACCTCTACTGTTGCCAGAAATATCCTCAAAATCGCCCAAAATCGCTTCAAATCGCCTCTCTTTCTTTCCTCTTCTTTCTATTTTTTTTTCTAGAGTTGTTAGAATGAAACTGTGCTGGTCAGGAGAGAGAAAAATCTCTTTTATAGGGGTTTTATAGCGGACCGCCCCAGTGGAGGGCAGTCTGGTATCCATAGTGGACCGCCCCACTGCTGGACGGTTAGAGTATTTTTAGTAAAAAATTTGAGTCGAGGGCAGATTAGTTAATTTTTTTTTTTTTTGGTATTAATAAAAATGTCGGACCTAGACGGAAGTAAAATAAATTTTACGCAATAGAACAGCCTACTTTTTTTGGAAACAGCCAAGTTGCCAAGTTGCCTAAATCTTTGATTACCACCAACACGTACAAACTTTGACTTTCAACCCATAAAACAAAGGGAAAAAAAAAAAGCCCTTCTCTTCTCAATTTATATATATATATATATATACCTCCGAGCTTCAAAATATGATAACATAACAAAAGTCAGCGCCTTTCATTCCAAGATAACTAAAGAGCTTTAATGGAGCTGAATGATTGGGATCTTTTCGCTGTTGTCAGAGGCTGTGGGTTCTTTGGTCCAGAGGCCAGCACAAGTGCCCAGGGAAATCCTTTCTCTTTCTCTTCTCTAGCTTGTAGAGATGTAAAAGAGGAGGTGAGGTGTGAAGAACGAGAGAAGCTCTTGAGCTTTTCTGGCTTTATGAGAACGCAAGCTTCTCTTTGGGAAACAGAGGAGCCTTGCAAGCTGTTTTCACTCGAAACCAGAACAGAACAGACACCCGTCGCTCAGACGCCTCGTCCGACAAAAAGAAGGTAACTTTAATTGTTCTTTGTGTTTATATCTTCAATAGATAATCCGTCTCTCTCTTTGATGGTAATTTATGAAGTACTGGTTATTAAATTACAGGAAGAGCCAGCTACAAAAAGTGGTACGCCGTGTACCGGTCTCTGGTGGTCTTACCTCTGACTTGTGGGCCTGGCGTAAGTACGGCCAGAAACCAATCAAGGGGTCTCCTTATCCTCGGTACGTAATAATAATAAATTAATAATAATACTAAATTTATCCTTGTTAACACCTTAAAAATACATACTAATTATAATTAATGTTCTGTTGTTACAATTAAAACAGAGGATACTACAGATGCAGTAGCTTGAAAGGATGCATAGCTAGGAAGCAAGTAGAGCGGGACCGTGGCGATCCATCCATGCTTGTAATAACATACACGGGAGAACACAACCATGCCGTACCGACCCATCGAAACTCGCTTGCAGGGATTAGCCGGCCGAAATTCCCAAAACCAAACTCATCATCATCATCACCTTCACCGGTCGTTTCAGGCGATTCCGAGCTTTCTCCGACTACTCCCCTCTCGGCAAATGCTTTGGAAGAGGAGGAGCATGAGGAGTTGTGTGAGATGATGAAGGAAGATTGGATGGAGAGGAAGTTTAGTGGTGAAGATGACGAGTCGTGGTTTACCGGGTTAGACGACATGTACCGGGTCGACGATATACAGTGGATTTGACGAGGGGCTTAATTTTGTTGTAGAATTAGTAGGGAATGGAAGGGAAAAGGGGTGATTTTTAACTTTTGAGTGAACTGTGAGAAATGGAGTTTTTGTTTCTTTTTCTTTTGATGTAACAATGACATATTAATTAATTGGATATAATGCTAATGTAGATTATAGATAATTAACTTTTATATGCTCTCTTATTGTTATATATATGTAAATTTGAAAAGGGTCATCCAATCCAAAGGTACGTACAGCTTCTATTCCTGGACAACTCATGCAAGCAAGCAATTAAAGAAGAAATTAAAACGAAACCGTGTGAAACCAAATTGAAGAAACCAAATTGTCTATACGGAATCCCCTGTTTGGGACCAAAATCCGGAGCAAAGCTAGTAGGAGCGGCGACAATTAATAAAACCATTAGCACCGACATGCAAATAACCTGAGATAAATTAATTATTACTCATCTGATCTGTTGTTGATGTGCCTTGAGATTAAAAAGGCGCATGATCATTACAAAAGTACTGGTTTTCAAAAGGTTACACAACCTCAAAATTAATACATCACCGGTATAATGAAGTAACTCAAATAGTTCGATGTCCATCAGACGCTAGCTCCCTGCTTCCAATGTTGGGACTATGCACACAGAATTTGCATTCTTTTGGGGAGCATGTTATGTACCTAAGTGGATTTCTACATCTACCACTTGTAAAATCCAAAGCTTCTGCGAGGCCAAATCTTCAATCTGTACACAGACATCACTAGATACATCTCCTCAACTTAACTAGAAATAAATAAAGTTAATTTCATACAAAGAAAGAAAATCATACTTAATTCATAGCATCTATTTCCATATATACTGGTTAATTAGTACAATACATCACTAGATTTTGCTTTCTTTTGTTTGTCTTGGTTAGTACTGGACATATTCCTGTTTAACTTGCACTAGTACTAAGAGCGGTACAGTGCAAAGAAGAGACATACATTTAATTACGATCCCAACATAAGATTCCAAAGTAAAAACCAAAAAAAAAAAAAAAAACAGAGAGATATATTTCTCCCAGTAAGGTATAATAAGCTAAATTAATAATAGAACCTATCAAGTTTAGTACAAAGCTCACTCAAATAATATAACAGCTTTCAAATAAAGCACAATAGCACAGAATACAAGGAATAAAGGGCAATTAAAACTGATGCTCAACAACAGCATTGAGACACCCATTGAGACACCCATTGCTGTCACAATTAAAAATTATGGGCTGGGCCAGTATTGATTATTGAGGGTTGAGCATGGCCCATGGGTTTGGGTGATTGGACAGTATTGGTTAGGTTTCTATATTTTCCAACAATTAATTGTAAGAATTTGTAGGATTGGCAACTGGATTACCTTTTCTAATAAATCTCCAGGCCATGGCCATGTCACCTTTTTTTCTTCGCTCGTTCTCCAGTCTCCACTACTGATCAAGTGATCAGGCGCGACGTTTGAATTTGTATTCTATATCTTGGCAGAGGCTCAAGGATTGTGAATGCATTCCGATCAAGGTGTTAAATAATTTGTCTAGAATTAGTACAAGACAAGTTGGGTGGGAGCTTAATTATTCCATTTCTAAAACAATTGAATTTATTCGTACAAATAATTAATAATCGTATCCAATTATGGCAAAAAGCATATACGGGGGGCGGGTTGAGATGAACTATAGGTCCAGATCATTTTTTAAGAATTTTCTCAATCATTTATGTCACATCAATTTTTGAGTTAGGCATGCGATCAGTGTTCCTTTATACTGCACTTGATTTTTTTCACGGTGTTTCTTCAGCTTTTTAATCTGTGTAGTTGTGTATTTAAAATATAGGCATATAATTATTAAAGAAAGAAAGAGAATCAGCATTTAGTCTAGTGGCAAACACAATATTTTTTGTGTGGGAAATCATAATTTCAAAATCCGGATGAAAAGGTACCTTGTAGATATTAAAGACAAGTTAGTCCTTGAATTTTGAAAATATGAGAAAATTGGTCTTCAAACTTCTATATGAATCAAATTAATCCTTCTAAGATTTAAACAAGGACTAAATTACAAGGATTAATTTAAATAAATTCTGATAAGTTGAAGGATCAACTTGCTTCTACTGATTTGGTGCAACTCGATGTTCAAGAACTAACTCAATATTTCTGAAGAACTTTAATTAAGGATCAATTTGATGTAAATAAAAGTTTGAGAACCAATGTATTTTTTCTTAAAAGCTTAAAGTCTAACTTCTCTCATTATCTCCATTTCATTATTAAGCACGTTGATATTCCTATCTGTCAACGGCTACGATTGAAAGATAAAAATTCAAATTTAATGTGAGCCCTTCAATTAAATAATATGTCTTCTTTTGATTAAATGCGTCTCTTTTATATGTAGAAGTCTAAATTTAATTAACAACATACTCGCCACATATGCAGTCACACGATATTATAACCGTATCTTACAGTTAAAATTGAATATATTGCTTTTCTTTGTCGGGTAATCGGAAGTTATAAGAAAGAGACGCTACAAAGAACGAATAATAGTTATTCTCTGCGGTGAGGAGTGAAGGGTAGCCAAACATTAACTGATAGTTTGAAATGTATTATTCTCCTTCTTCTTCCTGTTGGGGTTCCCCTTAATAGTTGCTCTTCTCCAAAAAATTCTGTTAAAAAAACTTTTTTCTTTTGTCACGTAACTGATTAGAAGCGGAGAGGATGGAGTGAAAGTGTTCATCTCTTCTCCGACAAACTCACAATTTTGTCATTCTTCATCTGTAAGTTCTTATTTTTTGTACTGTTGTTGTGAATTTCGCTTATATTTTTAATCAAAAACTGAAACCCTATATCAGTGATAAAACTGTAAATTGAATAAAATTGAAGAATTTCTAAAAATTGATCAGCAATGTATTCTTTTAGACAATTACAGACAAAAATATGGATGCACTGATCTTCTAATGTATTTGAGAAGAGATAGGAGTAGGTCCGATGGGCATCGGACCTACTTTTAGGTTCAATTAGCTCTATCACCGTACGATTAGCATTAAAATACGTGCACACGGAAATTGATACAAACTCGCACTGATTTTGATGTGGAGTACACGATCTTGATGCAGATCGGATGGTCATCACACCCATCGAACCAAAGTAGGTCCGATGGGCATCGGACCTACTCTGAATTCATTTGAGAAACATAAATTGTTCAAATAATTTGAGAAAATAATACACGGTGACTTGTTCTAGTATGTGAACTCATATATAACCAGTATGCCATATCCCCTGCAAAAGGAAAAACATCACCCAGTCCATATAGCATTGTAATTCCAACATATATTATAGTCTAAGCAAACACTAAAACCACAAAAACACATGACTAAGTACATGAGATCCGTTTGATCCGATATATAGATTGAAACACCCATTCTGAAGCCTTCGGGTCTCTCAATTCAACCAAATAAAAAAGATAAAAAAAAAAAAGGAAAAACAACACAGCGTCATTTATTTGAAAATTATGGAACTGCAAAAACACCTCATGATGATGAGGTGAAGAAGTCTTTGAAAGTGGGCAGCTTGAACTCTCCCTTGGTTGAAAGGGGAATGGTGAAGTTGCCCACGACAGGGAGGTCAATCGTCAGCCCGACTTCAAGCACGTAGTCGATGTCCCAATCGCTGCCAATGTCTTTCATTATGGAAATCAAGAAGTCGTACGGCACTTTCATTGGCAGCTCCAGCTTCGTCATGCCACTTGCTACTATCCACCCTGGATCGGGAAGCGTCCCAGAAGCAATCACCCTGTTTTTTTAATCACAAAGTAGGAGTTAGATAGTTTAATTTCTTGTTAGTTTTCAGCAAAAGAATTCTGTAACTGATATGCAAAAGATGTAAATTATTGTATTGGGTGTTAAAATAATCAATGCAAAGGATTTTTCATAGCAGATGAACTTGGTCGTACAAGCATCTGGTTGCTCAATAGGTGAATTTTTTATTTTGACAATTATTTCAAGTGTACTTGCTTCTTCTCAGAACCAAATTCCATTTCCTTTATTCTTTAGGTTTTATATTATCATTTCTCTATTTTGAGGCAACGAATAAAGTAGTTATCTTCTAAATTAAATAATAAAAAGTTGAATCATGTAATATAGCCGATATTCCAACAAAAGAAAATAAAGAAATTATATTTACCGGCCCGTACCAAGCTAGTATATATATAATATAATAGTGAGTGACTACTCTACTTACGTAAGCATATGAGAGCATATGCTTATAAGTCATTTTTGCATTTTCAATGTCTAAATGATCGATCTGAAGCGCTCAACATGTTCTCCATATTAATATGTGTTTGGAAACTAAATTTTACATTTTTTGGAATTTTATTACTATTTGTTTAGAATTTTTCAAAATAGCATTTTTCAGATTTTTTTTTTATTATTTTTTTTACCATATTAAACCACTGTTTTGAAAAATTCTAGAAAAATAGTAAAATAATTCCAAAAAATCTAAAATTTCGTTTCCAAACACTTATTAATATGGAGAACATGTTGAGCGCTTTAAATCGACCATTTAGACATTGAAAACGCAAAAATAACTTATAAGCATATGCCCTCATATGCTTATGTAAGTAGAGTAGCCAACCTCTAATATAATATATTTACATTGGTTTGAGCCTTAATTTAGCTTCATCTGCTAATAGGAAACTAATGAGCTGGACAAGAACTAACCACCTTGGTAATATTAATTACCGCAAAAATTATTCCTAATTTTCTGTTAATTACGACATAATTCAACCGGAATTAAGGACGTCATTAATTACGATTGCAAACTTACAATGAATCAACGACCCATCCAAAGTTTGACCATAGTGTTTTTTTTTTTTTTTTTATCTTGCTATCGATCGTTGACGCAATATATACAACAAATACAAAACAAACTAGCTTTGAGACCATTCTAACAATTAATGTCAACAAAATCACAATCCTAACAGTTAGATCAATCCGTTGACTTGTAGTTCTATTACGATCAGATTTGACATTCCACTATAACCCAAACATGCACGGTCTTCTATATATCGATCCCCACTACCCGATCCAAAAAGTTGAACACCATTTGGCATGCAGATCTGCTCAAAATAATAATAATAATAATAATAATAATAATAATAATAATAATAATAAGAGAGGTCGAGAATGAATTACTTTTCGCCACTTTTGAGGGAATAAGAGATGTCGCCAATGGGAAGGCGATGAGAGTAGGGGTTGGTGACATCGATCTCGCTGTGGAGCGTGATGCTCTCGCGGGTCATGGTCTTGAACGACACCTTTGTCACGCTCCCCTCCGGCATCGGAATGTGCGCAATCTTCTCCGCCACGAACCCCTTCGCCTTGTCAAACAGGCTCGACATTTTTTCCTCTCTTACTTGCTCTTTTATTTTCTATTTGAAGGATGATTGATGGAGACTTTTAGATCGGGATCAGGGGACAATGTATTTTGAATTTTTGATGGGAAGAGAGAAGAGGCAAGAGGCGATGTATTATAAATAGGGGTTTGTCTATAGTACAGCAAACTGATATTTGTTATAGTACAGTAATTCATTTTAATTTAAATCTAACCTTTAATTTGTTTAGGGACAAAACTGTCTTTTTCTCGACTCCGTTATCTCCTTTTTTAAACTCCGTAAGACAATTCAAGTCGCATATCTGATCGGAAGCGGAGTCGACGAAAATGAAAGGAATTCGCGCGACTCCGCCGGTTGCTCCGACTCCGACAATCTCCACCTCCGTGTGGTTCAAAATTCCTCTCTTCGTTGGTACTTTTTTTTGGCGAAATCCTAGACCGCTTCTGATAGAAATGAAGGTACCCACTTTTTCTCTCTTTTAGAAATTTAAAAGGAATTGAAATTATTATCTAATTAGCATGATATAATTAGGAGGCAAAGTTTCAGTCCAGATACTTTGTTCCTTATTGTCCATGCGCCTTCTGATATGGTTTGCTTGATGTTTGTGGTATATCCATGCATTTTTTTTACTCTATTAGGTGCACTGATTCACAAACTGCTTGATGCATATCTTATACCAGTAATACAAGAAGAAAAGCTCATATTTTTCTCTGTGCAACTTTAATCAATTAGTAGTTGTTAATCGAACAAAAGAGACCCAAAATAGTTTTTTACATGAATATATATATATATATATATATATATATATATATATATATATATATATATATATATATATATATATAGTATGGCTAAGTTGCTGCTGGCAGCATTACGGCCAGCTGCTGCCGGGGTTATATTTAGCCATACGATGTTCAAACAACAAATCCAAACCGTTATATGTGATCTCTATATTAAAATCTACTTGGAGACCAAATTTTACATTTTTTGGAATTCTTTTACTATTTATTAAGCCACTTTGAAAATTGCTGATCCGGGTGAACAGTAAAAACAGTATGGACCATATGATCTGGAATTTTCAAAATGGCTTAATAAATAGTAAAAAAATTAAAAAAAATGTAAAATTTGGTCTCCAAGTAGATTTTAATATAGAGATCACATCTAACGGTTTGGATTTGTTGTTTGAACATCGTATGGCTGAATATAGCCCCGGCAGCAGCTGGCCGAAATGCTGCCAGCAGCAAATTAGCCATACTATATATATATATATATATATATATATATATATATATATATGGATCAAGTTACAACAACCATTTTTTTCATTTTCAAAGTCCAAATTGTCGATCCAAACCGTTCAACATGATTATCTAAATAAAATGTGCTTGCAGATTAAATTTTACATTTTTTTGAATTTTTTGAAATTTTTTATTAAGATGGGTACAAAATTCAATAGTCTGAATATGAATATTTTTTGTAAAATACTTAATAAATAGTAAAAAAATTCAAAAAATCTTAAATTTGATCTGCAAACACATTTTATTGTGGAGATCATGTTGAATGGTTTGGATTGACAATTTGGACTTTGAAAATGAAAAAAATAGTTGTTATAACTTGATCCCTCCTATATATATATATATATATGAAGTCATGTACCAGCCGGGTGTGGATTAGAGCCAAAGATACCAATTCTTCGATTAGAGCCAAAGCGGCTGTGGATGCGGCACCACCATGTACCAACCGGCCATCATGTGCTGGCATAGCTTTCATGGCCACGTGTGATGTCATAGCACTGGTACATCAAATCTAATAAATATCATGTGTTGATACCATTGCATACCGATACTAATTAAAATAGCAAAAAATTCAACTCACATTTTTTCTAATCATGTGTTGATACCATACCGATACTAAAATGGCAAAAAATTCAACTCACGTTTTTTCAAATCATATCTATTACTATTATAATAATATATTCCTTCCCATGATACTAGTGCACATATATGCAAATATACTCCCAGGAATTTCAACAGTGAGGCAGACCTGCTTGCAAGGGCAGCACGGACGAACAGATTCTCGTGTGAAGGCTGCATGTACCTAACTGTCTTGCCAGTTTCTGGAGGTTCTACGGAGGTCTGACAAGGTCTCCTGTTTTGTGTTGTGCGATATAATGTATATAGGTTCTCTATATTGGTCTTTGCTGTTTTTTCTGTTTCTCAATCATCCTTGCTGTCAGAAGGATGTTTCCTGATGTTGTTTCTTTTTTTTTTGGTAAATGGGTATCTCCTGTGGTTTTTGTTAATGGGTATTTCCTGCTACGGTATGTACTTTGTAATAATGGGAATCTTGTATTAGTTAGATGAAGGGGGAGTTCTGGTAGCTATGAAAGCTATGCAAGACTCCAGGCAACTCAGGGGAGTTAGTTTAGCTTGTTCGGGGAAACACAGCTTTGCGCTGCATTAATTAATAGGGGCACTTCGTTTTATGCCACTTGAAAGTTCCAAAATTAGATTTTTGCCACTCTGAGGGAATATTCCTTAAGATTAATGATATAATACCCAATCTTTGCACCCCAATGATTTTTTTTTTTTTTTTTTTTTTTTTTTTTAGATATCAACCTTTGCTCTTAACTTTGGGGCGATATTTTCTACCGAATTTAGCCATACCTCACCTCATAGTGTTAATCCGTAATCTTCCCCATTTCTTAGGGTACTGTACGGCAGGATGAGTCTTTTGGTTTAGCTATATTTTTCGAAAATCAAGCCCTATAAGCTAATATCCTTGGGTTAATATTGATTAAGAAAAAGCCTTTAAATTGTATAATTCCCTTCGATTGGAGCATTTTTCATAGTTTTGGCATGATCTCCCCTTAGCTACCGTCCTAGAATATAAAGGAACTTAGAAAGCCATGAATATAAACAGACCTTAGCTCTGATACCAGGGTGAGAAAACGGATCGGTCAGAGCCTTCAAACTTCAACAGGCTACTGTGAACACGGGAAGAAAGAAGGCATACAAGCGGAAATTTATTATTAAGTGGAATTTTACAAGGAAAGAGAGAGAAGTAAAACTTGCTGTGTCTCAGCTTGTTTTGCAACTCTGAAAACTTAAACTTATATAGAGACTGAGGATGGAATCTCAATTATCACATCGGGTACTCATTGGGCCCCATCGCATGTGATTAAAGGATTTCCACAAACTTTTGTCTCCCACTAAAAATAAAGGTGCTTATAATGCACCGAAAGCTGGCCAATTATTGGCCCACACTAAAGAAAAAGCAAAGGCCACTATAAGCAGGCCTAAAAAGTAAAGCACACCTCATGATACATATCCTATAGTGGTAGGGTCCAGAACATACTTAGATACGGAATACTTTCACCTCACAGATTACTTGTTTAAACTCTCGGTAAGCCTTCTGAAGCCTAGTAAGAGTTTGCTGGACTTGGGGTAGCCAATCTCCCCAGTAATTGTCCCTTGTTGCGAATCTAGAACTTTGGGACTCCTTCATCTGTTGTATTTTTATTAAATCATTAAACCCTTCAAGTGCCTTTGAAATCACTTTGTTTTCTATTGCTCGAAGTTGGAGTCTAAGCTCGCCTCGTCTTTCCAAGGTATGGGTTTCGTCAGTTTGCCGTAGTAGATTCCTGTACTGGCAAACGAGTGACTGATTTGTAGGATAATTTGTGACATTTTCTCCTGGACTTCCTGGTTGGGGTGCTTCTCGCTCTCGTGAAGAGCCCCGGCTAGGTTGTCCAGAACATTCAATGCTTCCTGATTGGGCCATCCTGCATCAATTAAAACATTAATTAACCGTGATAGGGAGTCAGCCAAAAGGTTGTCCTTCCCATCTATGTGCTCGAACTGAACATTAATCCCCAATCCCGTCACAAAGTCTATGAACGAGATCCATCGCACTCTTGATGGTTTATTCATGTTAGATTTATTAAAGAAACTAATGATCGCCTGACAATCAGTGCGTATCACTAATTCCTTTCTGTCGAGGTAGTAGATTTTTAATGCCTCCAGGCTGTTCATGACTGCGAAGATTTCTGTATCTATTGTGGATTTAGGCGGGTTGAATTTGCCACTTGCATAGGCGCATGGCTTCTCTGTGCTCTTTGGGTCATACTTCTTTGGCTTCCATTTGCATACACCTCCCCATCCATCCATGCATCCGTCTGTTTCGATTATGATAAAGCATTCTTCCGGGGGTATGCAGAGATCAGGCAGGTTTCTGACCTGCTGTTTTATTGCACGAATCAGCTCCCAATCTTGTTTATTCAATCGTTTATCACCGGTTGGACTGGTTTTCGCATATAGAGGGCTTAAGAGCTTCCCGAGGTTCGGGATATAGCTTCTGGCATAATTGAGGATCCCTAGCCAAGATCTCATACCAGACTTCTGAGTGAGATCGTCCTCTTTGAACTCTTCAATTTTTGTGATAATATTCGGCTGTAACCGGATAGTACCCTTGCCTATTACTGCCCCTAAGAATTCTATTTGTGGAACGGCTATCTTCATTTTTGTTGGGCTTAGGACAAGGCCATGTTCTTCACATTTTGAGAGCATTATTTTTAAATGCTCTGCATGCTCCCTTTCTGACTGAGAAAAGACCAGAATATCATCAATATAAACTGCAATAAAATTCTCAGTGCCTTTGAAGCAATGATCCATCTTTCTTTGGAACACTGCTGGAGCATTTTTCAACCCAAACGGCATTACTAGCCATTCATATAACCCATCGGGCACCCAGAATGCCGTCCATTCGACTGAATTTGGGTGCATAGCTACTTGGTGAAATCCACTCTTTAAATCGAACTTAGAGTAGATTTTACTATTAGCTACTTTCCTCATGATGGTATTAATTCAGGAAGGCTATACTGATCTTTTTCAGTTATATCATTAAGCCTCTTGTAATTAAATACCATACGTTCTTTGCCTTTTACCTCCTTTCCGGTTTTCGGGTCTATTGATATACCGGAATTAACAATAATCGCCGTCGTCCGGTGCCTACTCTTGCTGGGTCGTATTACCCCGAGTTTTAACAGGGCCTCCACATGTTTGCTGAAGGTTTGTTTCATCAGTGGCGTGACCTGTTTTAAGGGTCTGTCTTCAATGATGAAGTCTGAATTCTTGATTTCCAGCATGCAGACGATCTTGTTTTTACTCCAATGTTGCAAAGGGTTTTCACCAATGAACCCGGCCTCCTGTAGCCTTCTTAGCAGTTGATCAAACTTTGTAACAAAGTCCGATGATGTTTGCCCAAAATTGTAATGGACCATTTCTTGGAGTTGTATGTACTCCAGGTCTTGGAGGTCTAGTCCTTCTATGGTTAGGACTTTTGCCTGTGGTTGTGTGTTGATGACCGTCAGGTTTTTGTAGAAGGTAATTGTGTCACCCTCTATTCTCAGACCTCCATGCATAGAGCGTATAAAATTACACCCTATGATCATTTGTATTTCCCCCCCCAACTTCATTGGGAACGCATAGGTATATGGGATGCGGAACTGGTTTTCGCCAATGATCATTCTTCCATATTTCAACTTCATGTTGGCGGTTTGAGTGGAATTTACCCCTGTGAATTGCACAACAAAGGTATTTTCCTCAATCTGTGATGAAGTTTTTTCAAGCCTATCAATCTGAAACAGTAGCTTAAGCTCAATTGATGGAATGAGCAAAAGAAGTTTGAATTTAATTTAAGAATATAGTGAGGTTAGAAGCTATTGTGCTTGAATGCAAGAGTTCATATTGATACTTTTTTGTTGTCAATGATGGTGTCGTTTTTTTTGTAATTTCAATGCATGTAAAGAAGTCTTTCAAATGGATTATTGTTTTTCATACTGAATGTTGTATGAGTCCGCATCATCTACATTAACTGAAAAAGCATCTTTTGAGTTAACACATCTCGACCGTCTGATTTTAAACGGAGTCAATCTAGCACTTGCCTATAAAGCAGGGAGCCCTTAATATTAGTGCAAATCTGGTCGGCACAAATCTTAAAGCTAATCGGATGGTACAGATGTATTAACTCAAAAGATTATTTTTTGAGTTAATGCAGAGGATACGAATTCGAATGTTGTATTTGTATGCTTTCGTATGTCTAACATGTTAGCATGTAATAATCTAGAAGTCAATAATACGATAAATTTATCATATAAGCTTTGTTCATGAATTGAATGATTAATAAAATGTTATTTTGTTGCCTTGAGTATTATTGCATTTATGAATTATTTCGAGTCAATGACTGGAATTGTGAAACTTCATAATATAGATGATATATACTCTTAAGAGTCTCTAACCGAGGTAATTAGCAGGAACACTAATTAACCGCTACAAGGTTAGTATGTGGATTAAAAGATCGTTAAGTTTTACAGACCATAGACAAGAGATGTCATTTTAATCACATAGATACATGTTCCTAAAACATGGTATTAGACAGACCCCGAATGAAACATTAAATGGAATTGTGTTCGTGTCATTAATGTTTTCATTCAGTGTTAACTTCTAAAGTATGAGGTATTCATCTTTCCTACATAAGAGATGTATATGTGTGAGTGTTGTCTAACGCTGTCCGTAAAAAAGTAGCCATAACGGTAGCATTCGGTATACATAACTTATGCGGAGGAATAGATGTTCACCAAAAGTACTATTGTCCCTCGTATTTCTGTACGAGTAATAGTATCACCGGACCCCTTGATAGAGTAAGGTTATCTGCTAGCAGTATGATTACAAGAGTAATCATATTTGATAATCTACTAAGGATCAAGAAAAGATTAAGTTTGCAAGGATGACATACACCTACCTTGAAACTGATCTGATAGCTATGACGAATAAATAGTTTACTGGATCGTGATATTGTAAAGTACAAAATCATCTGTGTAATTGGATGGTCATAATGCGTTTTGCCAGGTGCCTCTTATGATTTGTAGAAGTTAAAATAGTTTTAATTTCTATTTATCAACATAACACAGATCCTATCGGGTCACACCGTATAGGAAGTAATCAGAGAATCTTATTGTTAATTATAAATTGATTATAATTAATAATAAGAAGGTTATAATTAATTATACGTGATATAATTAAATTATAAATGTCATTTAGATGACAAACATAAACATAGTAAATTTATAAGCGTGTACGACACGTTGTATGAATTTACCGAAACAACGACCGTAAGAAATATAATTGTTCAGAACAATTATATATATATTGTTGAGTATTTTAGATATAAGAATTTTGTACTCTTTTGCCTTTAATATTTATAAACCTTCGTACTCAATGAATAGGTTAGTTGCAAGCGCACAACCTATCGATTGTAGTATTTAGGTGTCGATCCGCAGGGAGATAGGGAAATACCAATTTCTAATAAAGAAAACTACTTCTAAAATTAAACAATAAAAGTAAAAGGGGGGGTTTTGTTCTAAAATCCTAAGGTTGGGTTCAATACCCGAAAGAGAGGAGTTTCAAACAATAAATATAAATAAAATAAAGGAAAGAAAGATTGGTTTGTTTTCAAGTTTGAGGAGATCTAGGGGCATTCGGTCTACAATTCCTTGCTAATTCTATTTATTCGGTTTGTTTGAATTCATGTTTGATTTGATGAGGTTTCTAACCTATGTTAGCCTTTGGAACAAATATTAATACAAATACTTTGGGTGGATGGATTAATGTGCCTCGAATTCTAGGGCTGTCACTAACCTAGAGGGATATTTAATCACATGCTTCAAAGCATGTATCGATATTTGTTCTAAGGTGTCCTAATTAGGATTTGACTTCACCGTTAAGTCCTTCACCAAAACCCTAACCTTAATTTCTATAGTTCCGGATTGGATATCAAAGTACGGTTGCTTCTATTCTAATCCTAAGGTGTGTCTTTATGGTTTCAATTAGTACTCTCCTTACCTTGACCAATGCTAAGAATTTAATAAACTTAAAGCGGAAAGACATGATCAACGCGATTTCAAGCTACTTCAATTCAATAAACCCTAACCAGGTGAACTAAAAGGCTAAGTACTAATGAAATTTATAAATAATAAATCACAGAAATTAACAATCAAATCCGATAACATAATCATAATAAAAACAAATATCCGAATAAGCTAGAATTAAACAAGTTCATGCATTGACCTAAACCCCTAGAAAGAGAACTACTCTCTCTTGGAGAGATCCATAACAAAGTTTGGCAAAAACAATAAGAAATGAAATAAAGAAATGATTACACCCTTTCTTAGATCCAAAAACCTCGATCTTGCCGACTCCTTGCTTGAATCTTCTTCTTCTCCTTCCTAGAAAAGCTTCTAGAATTTCTGCAGGATCTCTCTCTTAATTTGTGGAAAGTGGATATGTAATAATGGATGATGAGAGAGATGAAATTCTTCTTCTTTTATAGCCAAAGGCCTTGCCCAATTTAGAATATAGAAGTGGAGTTAGTGGGTGCACTCCTCAGACTGCCACGGCTATTTTTGGCCTTCTAAAACGTGTTCCTTGTTGGCCCAAAATAGAAAAGCTCTTGAAAATGCGAATTTCTGGCTATCTGCGAGTCCAGTGCGTCTGCACTGGTGATGAGTGCGGGTGGTCTGGGTCGCACTGGCTCCAACTCTCATTTGGTTCCAAGTTTCTTTTCTGGATTTTCTGCAAATTTTCTCTGAGTGCGTCCGCACTGGCATTGGAAATTTCTGTTTTCGGAAGAATCTGAAGATATCAAAAATCGACTAAGTTGTGAGTGCGGATGACCCCACTCGCACTGGAGGTGAGTGCGTCCGCACTGCGCTCGGACTTTTTGTCTGTGAGGTTCTGCGATGCTGGAAAATTGGCTAAGTACTGAGTGCGTCCGTACTGGCTGTGAGTGCGTCCGCACTGAGCGACTTTTCTTCATTTTGCATCTTTTCCTGCATTGTAAAATCGAGCGATCGCAGTAACTTGATTCCTGGTGTATTCTATTCACTTTATATTCAAAATACAAGATATTTGGTGAGATTTTATGATAAAAACTAGTTCGACGGTGTATATAATTTACACCTATCATATATCAAATGGATTTTAAATGTTAATTTTCACCATAAACGTCCGAGATGGCAGTTATGGCTAGACTATATAAGGCCATAATCCCCATGAAACGGGGGAGGCAATTTTTAACCAAGAGAGAGATCATACAGGTCAGAGTCCGAATCTCTCACAATCCACCCCGAGTTCCCAACTCGATCCATACCTCGGCCTGCCATCCTCTGGCAGGGCGAACCCAACTCAGCCCAATTTCCCATACGGCCTCATCTCCCGAGATAGGACGTATCAGTGTTTTCGTAAGAAAATAAAGTTATACGTAATCCACGTATAATCTTGCGGGTTTGTTGAATAGTGTTCTCGGGATTCATGAATAGTTTTTTTGCGAAGTACGCGGTATTTTGCCGTCGATCGTGAATCATCTTTTGCGAACCGTGAATAGTGTTTACGCCTTTTGTGAATAGTGTATTTTGCGAATAACGCGGTTATAGTATTTATGGCAAAAGAAATAACCACTCTCTGGTTATTCCTGGTGGATAACCGATAGAGGCATCAGACGTCTGGTGCTACGAGACGCGACTTCAATCCAATAAATAGATTTAAGTTTTTAGAAAATCAATCATGGAGTAGATTCTCGTAAGATTAAATTGTTACGTCAAGGAAAATGCTGGAAAAGAATAAATTTTGTTTGGCTTTCCGACGTAACTCTTTTAATTCTCGGGTTAAGTTAAAGTAAAAAAATTTGTTTTACGGTCTTTCGGCATACTTAACCTAATCAAAGGGTACAGCAAAATCCTACATAACATGTCCTTATATTTATTGAAAATATTTTTGCACTGGTATGTGATGCTTATATGAGCCAAATATGAACTCAACATGGTTGGTACCATTTTTAACTATAACTCAAGATGGTTGGTATCAATTTATGTTAGATTCAAACTAGTTAATTTCAATTTAACTCAGATACTTCATAGGTTAATTACAACACACATTCACTAAGCAAAAAAAAAATGAGTACATCCCATATACATGACAAGTTTCGAAATAATTGCGAGCAAATATATCAATCTAATAAATAAGAACTTCAATTAGACACATATTGTAAACAAACAGACTACAAAACAATTTAAACATCTACACCTCATTTTAGTTATACGTTATTCATTACATCGTGAAGTCGACTAGTTTGACCAAAATAAGCAAGGATTCTATCATTTTAAGCATATGACATTCATTACATTATAAAAGTAACCTAAAGTCCTAATCTTGATCAAATTATCCCCGGGAATGCAAAAATCAATTAACCCAGACAAGGGTTGATCTTTGAATATATCTGCGTATAGCAAAACAAATAGCACAATTACTTGAAATAACAAAGTTGGCCAGAATATAACAGGCTTCAATCAAGCATAATTCTATCAAGTAAAAATCAAGCATAATCCAAACAAACATATAACAGGTTTCAATCAAGCATAATTCAAACAAGATTTACACTACTAAAAGTTTCACACATAACAGTAAAAATTTCACCCATAACAGTACAAATTTCACACATAAATCCACAACATAAAAGTTCTCTGGCCTAGCTATAGATTGAACTTGCTCCAACTCCCTTTCCATTTCAAGGTTAAACTGAAGTTATCTGGTCTTTGTAAGTTCCAGCTCCAATTGGCGCTGTCTTTTATCTCCTAGCCATTATTTCTCTTTAAGTTTTGATCTTTTTCTGGTAAATGTTGAGCAAAATGTTAGCAAATCAGAGCTTAAAACAAGACTGGTAACTACATTTTGTAATAGTGCCATTGTAAAAATTAGAAGAATAAAAATAGCTGCGAAAATTAAAGAAAACTTAATTAATCATTGATTGCTAGGTCATTATTTTATGAAAATCCAGAAATTTGCAGAAATGTACCTGGAATTTTAGCAACTAGAATTCTTGCTTTCTTTGCTCGTTTTAGGTTCAAGTGAGCCCCTCTTCCAGAGCTGTACCTATTTTAATCCTACGCCATTTTAAGAAAGGTAAAAAATGACAGATCAATTCATAGTGCAGAGCCTTGGTTATGAACCAATCAATTATTCAAGTCATCAATTTAGCTTAAAAGAAGTTAATTTGAGTTTGCAATGCAAAACTTTAATTAACGTTGCTCTCTACATTTTATAGTTCTCTTGATCTAAGTTAACTAGAATTGTTCTTAATATTGTAATTTTTGGGAAATTTCAACACTACATCAAGGCTAATTTAATAATGAATATTTGACACCAATATATATGGATAAATAGCAATATTAGAAAGAACTGATAAACTGGTATAGACATACTAGTGAGTTGCACTGGACAAAAAGGTGTCAGTATCAACTAAAAGTAGCAACAAAAATATATAACCAGATGAACTCACTTTGATAAGTCAAGTGTAAAATCGGAAGAAAGAATAGATTGGTCTAGTATCACAGAAGCAA
The DNA here is from genome assembly GCA_028015225.1 of Carex myosuroides. Taxonomy (NCBI): domain Eukaryota; kingdom Viridiplantae; phylum Streptophyta; class Magnoliopsida; order Poales; family Cyperaceae; genus Carex; species Carex myosuroides. The sequence continues at coordinate 483,291 of CM051484.1, forward strand.
GAATAGAATTCCTTCTGATAAAGCCTCAAAAATACAATTTTTTACATCCAACTAACCCTATCAAGTCATCTAAGACTAAGATGCATGCCCTACTTCCTTTAACTCAGATCAATCAGTGAGAATTGAGACATCACAACAGAAACCAAACAAGAATTTTCAAGACAATCTATAATCAAAATTCTCACTAAAGTCTTTAAATATAAAAACTAAGATGCAACCTTACTGGGGAAGTCGCTCCAATTACCTGCAACTCTCCTCTCCTTAACCCTATTATTATATCTAGCAATCTCTCATACGAGGGTGAGAGGCCCGTCTAGTGCTCAGTCAAGGGAGTGATAAAACATGATTAAAAGGTCCCTGTCCTCACATGTCCGTACTAGTACTCAAAACTCCCTGGTATTGGTTGTACTAGTTAACAGAAAACTGATATCAAAGTGGTACCAGTTACAATTAAACCCAAATAGGGAGGGGTAGTACTACACAGCTCAAGGAAATAGGAGGCCGGGCTTAACAGAAAGAAAAGAAATACGGTTTTAAATTCATATTTCAATTTCACACACAAAACACCCAACCAATAGTCACCAACATTTCACAACACATAAGAAAAATCAGTCCTCAAGGCTTACCGGGTTGCAAACCCGTAAAGAGTAAGAAACAAAATAAGAGAGAAAGAATACTGTCATTCGCAAGCCTCGATGGAAAATCGTGCTTTTCCTGCCTCGTCAGCGATAGTCGGCTTCTAGCATTGTGCATAGCCAATAGAGACGCGGAGCTGTGGAGGGAGGAGAGGCGCCAGAAATCGCGTATACAGTGGGCTTGGGAAGAAAATCGCGTCTGGGTGCTCAGGAGAGGGAGAGAGGCGTCATGAGGGCGCTCGACAATGGTGAAGAGCGATAGTCGGCAAGGACGAGAGAAGCAGAGGAGAGGAGCAAGAGACGTAGACGGAGGAGGGTAAGAAAATTAGAAATAAACTGACTATTTTACCCTTCTGAAAAAAACTTATGTTTAATTTAACGCTAGATACGATCATGAAAGTTAAATAGACTATCTAATCCGAACCATTCGATAGATAAAATTAACGATTGTGATTTAGTTTGATTTTACTGTACTATAGCCAAAATCAATTTACTGTACTATAGACATCCTCTATAAATAGGGATGGGAATAATGGATAAATGTGCCGATAATGAGGTTTGACTTCACGTGCTCCGTGTCGTAACTGGAAACTATCTTGTGTGTAGCGAGTCTCTGACATAAAGAGAGAGTATACTATTATTTTGTGACAGTTACTCGCTGTATGATGTATATATATTATCGCGCATGCCAGAAGTACTCTAATCTGATGAATTCTGATCGGGTCTACCGTTTGCCGCGCTGATACCCTTGGGTTGAACGTGTTGGGCCGGTGATCTATATATTTTATTTTACTTTCTGATTTCTTTTGGGCTTCGCGGATTGTTCACGGTCGGTCGGTGCTGCCTCGCGTTCCATGTGGCACGTGCACGAGCACATGGCGCGGCGCAACGCTCAGGTCTTGGAAGTTGGAACCCTATTACTTACGTACTACTCCTATTCCTAGTACTATTACTATTACTGTTACTGTTACTATTAGCGCCAGATTAAAACTGACGACTCAGATCTCATTCTACTCAGTCAGTCAGTCAGGTACTCGTGTTATATCTCAATATATACACAACACAGTGCAAAAATATTTTGGCACTAATCGGTTAAAATTGTACATTATTTGAGATCACTGACAAATAAATCTTTAATTAATAATAATAGGCATTAATTGAATTGAAGTTTGACCATCTCCGAAGACCGAATAATCATTTTTTATGGTATATATATATGGTTTCCAAAGTTTTCGTAAAATAGCATTGATTTCTTTCTTCTGAATTGTTCTACTATATATATATATATATATATAGGTCTAGGAGTTATTATTAAATTGTGGCACTTGGTATAAAATATGGGATGTTTGCACATGCATCCATGTGTACACACATACTCAAACATACTATATATTTACATACGTTTTATCAGAAACTTTTTGAAAAGTCAAGTGTTAAAACAAAATTTTTTTAATCTTTAAGATATCACATTTAAATTGTAATTTGCAATTAGAATGTACGCCGACATTTTTATTAATATCCAAAGTTTAATACAAATTATTAATTATGCCCACATTCCGAAACTTTTGCTAAAAATACCCAAGCCGGCCAGAAAATGGCCAGCTTGATCCCTCCATAAGTCGGCCATTTTTTGACCGGCTTGGTACCTTTTTTTTTTTTTAAACCGCAATATTTTTGTTTTAGGTGATTTCTATTAGAGTCAAATATTTCATTTCTGAGTTTCGTACAAAATAATAAAGTACACACAAAATACAAATAGAGTCCACACAATTTTTACAACATGCATACAAATCACCTATTACTACTACGTCTAAAATTTAATTCCCGAAGTAAACCACTTGCGAAAGATGCCCTACGAGATGGTCTACCAGGTGGCTCTGGTTGCTCACTATATGGGCCGGCCTGGGCTCCAGATGGCGCTGCTTGGCTTGTAGATGGGCCGGCCTGGGCTCCAGATGGCCCTGCTTGGCTTGTAGATGCTCTTGTTGTGCGTCTAGTAGTGGACCTCCTCGGTTGGACTGATGGCTCCCCTTGCACCCCAACCGCATCTCCCATTGCTTCGGCATACATAACAGTTGCATCTAAACGGCTCGTAGCTGTGCTACGCCGTGACCCTCCGGACCCACTTCCCGATGCCATTACTCGCTCATTTTCTGCCGCATTTGCTGCGTTTCTTGCCTCTGCATTTGCATGTGTTACTTAGTAAGTTGGTATAAATTGAAAAGAAAAATAATTTGGATGAATGTTACATACCTCTTCGTTGCCTATCGGAAGTGGAACGGCGAGCCTGATGCCCCTTTCGTCTACCTTCCATTTCATCCATCGTCATTACACGACGGGTGTGTTTTCGCCTCCCCTTCCTAATCCAACCACTACTCGGAAGGATTCTATCTCCAGGATTAGGAGGCCAGTCTCCCATATTGCCAATTGGATTGAACACATGGTTCCAAGTACTCACAAGATAGGGTGTTTTATACCAGTCTGCAACAAAGTCGTCCTCTTGCCAGTTTTGGTCACGGCAAGCAGTTAAGACATGAGCGCACGGAATAGAAGTTAATTGGATACCTCTGCAAGTGCATTCCATTTGTCTGTCGGGACCGTGCGTCACAATATACATGAACTCCTTGTGAGTGGGTTCCATATTGCCCATGTCGCTACGGGTGCAAGGAACGTACTCATTTGGGGATGAAACTTGGTACTGACCTTGGCCCTGCGTGTAACGCACCAACCGCATTTTTCCAGCTTTCTCCCAACATTTTCTGATCTTCTGCAAAACCCGGTCAGACAGAACATGTCCCTTGTCTTGTCCTTGCACAGCAGAGTAACCCGATCCCTGTCACTTTTCCAAGATCTGAACTCCTGATTCTTTTTTATATGGTGCTCTCTGATCTTCTTCATTAGGTCTTCTTTGCTATTAAAATATTAGTTTGCAGTCAGCTCACCTTTGTACTCAATCCGTTGCCCATAATAACCAATATCTACTTCTCTAAACTCAGAAACATCATTGAGGTCTGGGAACGGGTGCGTATCAGTCCGGCCACTAAGGGGCCCCCCTTAGCAGTATGCCTTTCAGCTGTTTCAACCGGCCCGTCTTCGTTGCAACCTTCCATGTGATCTGAATCCCCCCACATGTCTCCCTCAAATTCATCTCCGCTCCCCAGATCGTCCTCCGGTTCTTCATTAATATCTTCAAAGTCCGGGCAGCTTGCATCGTCTACTGGTGCAGGTCTGGGGTAAGGTGATACTGGAGGTAACGGTAAAGGAGTGGCATTTACGGATCTAGGTGGGGTTGAAACTGAGTGTCTTGGTCTGCCTCGATTGTGTCTAGGTGGGGATGCAACTGAGTGTCTTCGTTGAGGTGCTGGTGGAGTGACGTAGTTGTAGGGTTCTGGGTCAGGTTCGGTGAGGAGTAAGGTGGAGTCACGTCTGTTGGTTTCTGGCTGTGGGGTATAATGTGGTGCCGCTGATCCAGAGCCCGAACTTCCAACCCCGGGCTCTACCGGAACTCTTCTAGCAAATATTTCTATTAGAAAATTCCCTTCGGACCTCAAATAACCAAACATGCCTCTCCACGTACTCTCATCTACCAGTCTAGCAACCATAAATTTTCCGCTGGAGGGATGACAATATCGGGTTGCCAATTCTAGGTCCCACCTTTCTGGGTTGTAACCGGTGTGTGTGTAAACTATGGATTTCAGGTCTAAAAGTGAGATGTCATCTGGAATCATTAATGAATGAGCTGCATCTTTGTTGTAATACGCCCCTTCTGCACTATTAAGCATCTTCCCACCATAGTGTAATGAAATAAAGGCCATGGTAAACAAACTACATTTTATAAAATGGTAAACAATTATCAGGTTACTAAATGGTAAACAATTGTCATGTAACTACATAGTAAACAATTGACTGGTTACTACTTCTTTTTGGGTTTAGGGTTTTAGGGTTTTAGGGTTTAAGGGTTGTAGGGTTGTAGGGTTGTAGGGTTTAGGGTTGTAGGGTTGTAGGGTTTTAGGGTTATAGGGTTTAGGGTTTAGGGTTTAGGGTTTTAGGGTTTTAGGGTTATAGGGTTATAGGGTTATAGAGTTTAGGGTTTAGGGTTTAGGGTTATAGGGTTTAGGGTTTAGGGTTTAGGGTTTTAGGGTTATAGGGTTATAGGGTTATAGGGTTTAGGGTTTAGGGTTATAGGGTTTAGGGTTATAGGGTTTAGGGTTTATTATTAATTTTTTTTATAATATAATTAATTATTCTATAAAATAAAACATAATAATAAAAAAAAAATTTACCTCAACAGTGATTAGCGAGCTGCCTCGGGCTGTGTGCCCTTCAGCTGAAGGAATGGGTGCTCTTTTATAGAGTTTTTGCGTTTTGATAGGCCTAAATTATATACATGTTCGGTCTGATTTTTACCACATAAAAACACCAAATATCTTGTATTTTAGTATATAATAGAATGAAATATATCCAAGAATCAAGTTACTGCCAAAGTCTATTTAAGTTATAGGAAATGGAGCAAATTGTAGATCTTCTCGCAAGCTTTCCGAAAAGTGGTAGAACACTGAAAACGGAGTTACGGATCATGAGTTATGCCCATTTGAAGTTCATAAATTCAGAGCACAACACAGAGGAAACCGAGCCCAGTGCGGACGCACTGACCCAGAGTGCGGACGCACTCAGCCATCAGACACAGAAAACAGAAATGTCCGAGCGCAGTGCGGACGCACTCGGGCCGCACTCGATCCGTACTCAGCGACACACAGTTTGTATTTTGGCCATATCTTGGTCATACGAACTCCGATTTGGGTGATTCAAAGCTTGACGGAACCAGGACAAAGGGAGATACAACTTTCATGAAGGAAACATATCCAAATTCGGAATGTATAATTCTGTACAGCCGCATCAATGGCCGCATCAGCCTGAAAAACTGCTAAATATGGAAAGTTAGTGGGTTTAGTGGGCGCCAAAAGTAGAATAACTTGGTCTCCAAGTTATTAATCACAGAATTAGAAATATAGAAGTTAGTAGGCTTAGTGGGTGCTGAAAATATAACAACTTGATCCCCAAGTTTAGAAAATGACTAACTTAGTGGGCGCCGAAAATAAAACGACTTGATCTCCAAGTTCAGAAAATGTTATATAAGGCTAAGGAGGCCACAGGAGAAATCATCACTGCTCATCATTGCTCAATTGAAGTTATTCTGCTCCACTTTCCGGCGGTGATCAAAGTTGCGAAGGAAGAGAAGGAAGAAGTCGAGGTTTTGCTTGAGCGACAAGGGAAGAACTTGGGCAAGAACTAGGAGATTGGTTGTATTCTTTTCTCTTACATATTTTCTCAGTTTTTACCATGTTTATCTTGTATTTTCTTGTGGATGCTTGTTTCTCCATGAGATGCTAGTTTCTCTCTAGGGGTTTAGGTCATGTAGCATAAACTTGTTTAATTCTATTTTACTCGAATTTTAGTTTTTATTATGATTGTTTGATTTGATGTTAATTTCTGTGATTTATTATTTGCGATATTCCATGATTTGTGCTTGAATTGTAGTCGTCCCGCTTTGATCTTTGAGACCCAAAGTAGATTAGGATCATATAGGATAGTGCAACTTGTTGTGCTTGAATTGTAGTTGTCCCGCTTAAGTCTTCTTGATTAAAAGTAGATTAGGATCATATAGGATAGTATAAATTGTGATTGCAAATACCTTAGGATTTGGATTAGAAGCGACCGTACTTTGATATTCAAATCTGAAAATATAGAAATTAAGATTAGGGTTTGGTGAAGGACTTAGCGGTGAAGTCAAAACCTAATTAGGACACCTTAGAACAAATATCGATATATACTTTGAAGCACGTGATTAAATATCCCTCTAGGTTAGTGACAACCCTAGAATTTGAGGCACATTAATCCGTCCACCCAAAGTATTCGTATTAATATTTGTTCCAAAGGCTAACTTAGGTTAGAAACCTCGTCATAATCAAACATGAATTTAAACAAACCGAGTAGATAAAATTAGCAAGAGATTATGGACCGAATACCCCTAGACTTCTCAAACTTGATTGTCACCCGATTTTATTGCTTTTTGTTATGAACTTTTAATTACTTTAATTTTCCTTCAAACAACGATTTTACACAAAACCCCCCTTTACTTTTATTGTTTAGTTTAGAAGTAGTTTTCTTTATTAAAAATTAGTATTTCCCTATCTCCTTGCGGATCGACACCTAAAAACTACAATCGATAGGTTGTGCGCTTGCAACTAACCTATTAATTGAGTACGAAGGTTTATAAATATTAAAGGCAAAAAGAGTACCAAATTTCTATATCTAAAATACTCAACACATTTAAAAAAAAAAAAAGGTACCAAGCCGGCCATTTTCTGGCCGGCTTGGGTATTTTTAGCAAAAGTTTCGGAATGTGGGCATAATTAATAATTTGTATTAAACTTTGGATATTAATAAAAATGTCGGGAATGTACGTGTAACTGATTAATTATATATATTTAGATTTTCAACAGGTTTAGAATTTATTTACTAAGATATTTGGAGCAAATCTTTTAATAATTTATAGTTTTAGCATGATCCCTTAATGTAACTCAATTTTTGAATTTAGCATCTCCACCGTCTATTTTATTGAAAGGCTCAGATTTAATAGGTTTACATCTCCACCTACCCAAAGACGCTGCCCCATTTTTTTTTCCTTTTTTCTTTCTTTCTTTCTTTCGCTGAAGCACTACGCAGTAGCATAGAGAGTGATCCGTGTCTGATTTTTTTGTACAGAGTTAATCATCCATGTCTCCTATACATACTGTCATTCGATCTCTGGAGAAGAAAACTGTAAGTAGACGTTATCGTGCTCAACTACTTACACACAATCATTAAAATAAGTACAACTAATTATCTGTAAAGTTTCGATAGCGGAATTAAAAAACATTAAAAGCAAATCAAAGATCTTAGAAATCAAAGTCTCCACGTGTAAATCAATCAATTAGATTACATACCTTTATCCATTGTAAACTGTAGAACAATATTCTTGAAACGTTTTTCGCAAACCGTCAGAAGAACTGCAAAGCGATTTCTCTCCTCTTTCTCTTTCTAAGCAATGATAACTTGTTCTTTATGAAATATCGATGAAGAGAGGATCAACCTTACTGTTAGAATATATTTCTTACTTATGCTTGTCATTAAAGCAATTATTTATAGGGGAGATGCACAGCGCACCCTTTAATCATGCCTGTTATGAATCGCACCCTATTATGAATCACTACTGGTCAACGCACCTTTTGAATCAAAGATTAATATGATAAAGGCACCAGGCACCCTTTAATCAGTATGCATCCTTAATTAGCGTCTTTTTAATATATCAACGCACCTTTTTAAATTAGGCCAATTAAAATCACCCCATTAGTTTTATTTTGGGCCATATCATGTTATTTTCTTACATTCTCCCACTTGGTCCATTATAAAACTTTATGACATTACAACGTTCATAAGGTGCACAATAATATTGTATGTCTTTATATTTCATAAATTCTAAAATCATAATATTTATACTTAAGTAAAATTAATACGAGTCATGGCGGTTGCTAATAATATTTGTTACTAACTTCCTTCCATGTACTACAATATCAATTCTAACTTAATATAAACCATAATGGTATACTTGAGGATCCACGTTAATTGTCTAATTTATATAGACTAATTCCTATTAATAGAAAACAATAATATATATATATATATATATATATATACTTAAATAAATAGAAATTGTATTTGAAACAATCAATCAATAATAATATCATAAATAATCATTCATCTATAATATAAGTTTAATTACAACAATTATTTATCACAGATAACTATTCCCATTCTTTCGACATGTTCGTGAAATATCTTGGGTGGTAATCCTTTCGTCAAAGGATCAGCTATCATCATCTCTGTGCTTATATGCTGTATTGTTATTGTTTGTTTCTGTACTCTTTCTTTCACGGCAAAGTACTTAATCTCCATGTGCTTGGCACCTTTGGAGTACTTGTCGTTTTTGCTGAAGAAGACTGCTGCAGAATTATCGCAATAAATCTTCAGCGGCTTGGCAATGCTGTCGACAATTCCAAGTCCCGAAATAAAGTTCCGCAGCCATAGTCCTTGTACCATGGCTTCAAAGCACGCCACGAACTCGGCTTCCATAGTGGATGCAGCGATTACTGTCTGCTTTGCACTTTTCCATGAGATTGCTCCGCCGGCTAGAAGATACACATATCCGCAAGTGGATTTTCGTGTATCGTAACACCCGGCATAGTCTGAATCTGAATAACCGACTGTCTCTAAGTAGTTTTATCTCTTATACGTCAACATGTGATCTTTAGTACCTTGAAGATATCGTAAAACTTTCTTTGCTGCCTTCCAATGTTCTATTCCAGGATTGCTTTGATAATGTCCAAGCATTCCTACAGCAAAACTGATATCTGGTCTTGTACAAGTTTGTGCATACATTAAACTACCCACAATTGAAGCATAAGGAATATTATTCATTTCTTCTTTTTCCAATTCGTTTTTAGGACATTGATATAAACCAAATTTATCCCCTTTTTGAATCGGCACCTTACCAGCTGAACATTTCTCCATCCTAAATCTCTCGAGAATTTTATTAATATATGTTTTCTGAGACAAACCTAACAAACCTTGTGATCGATCACGAAATATTTCTATTCCTATCACATAGTTCGCCTCGCCCATATCTTTCATTTCAAAATTCTTCGAGAGAAAATTCTTGGTGCTTTTCATCATTCCAAGATCGTTAGTCGCAAGTAAAATGTCGTCAACATATAGAACTAGAAACATTATCTTACTCCCACTGACCTTCAAGTATATACAACGATCAACAACGTTTTCCTTAAAACCAAAAGAAGTAATCACATCATTGAACTTGAGATACCATTGTCGTGATGCTTGTTTCAGCCCATATATCGACCTTTTCAATTTGCAAACCATATCCTTTCCCCCAATTGAAAAACCCTTGGGCTGATCCATGTAGACTTCCTCTTCGAGTTCTCCGTTCAGAAAAGCAGTTTTGACGTCCATTTGGTGTAACTCAAGATCGTAATGAGCCACTAAAGCCATGATGATACGCAAAGAATCTTTCTTAGAGACGGGCGAAAATGTCTCTTTATAATCAATGCCGTCTTTCTGAGTGAAACCTTTGGCAACCAGTCTAGCTTTATATCGGTCGATTTTGCCTTTTGAGTCACGTTTGATCTTAAAGATCCATTTACATCCAGCTCGTTTGGAATCGTGAGGCAATTTGACAAGATCCCAGACTTGATTGTGTTTCATTGATTTTAACTCGTCTTTCATGGCATCAATCCATTTATCGGATTCGTCACATTCAATAGCTTTCTTGTATGAAACCGGATCATCAATTGCAGAATCAATTTCAGATTCTTGTAGATAAACCAAATAATCATCAGATATAGCCGATCTCCGTTCACAGGTAGACCTTCTTAATGGTATATCATTCGGTTCAACTACATCATCAACAACGATGTTATCAATCAGAATGTCCTCAGTAGCAATTGGTTGTTCTGGAACAGTCGGACAAACTATTTTCGAAACAACAGTTGGAACAACTACTTTCGAAACAACAGACAAAGGAACAGTAACTTGTTCTGTAATTTCTTGAAGATCAGAATTACACTGATCAAAACTTCTTGCACTGACGTCAGCATTCTCGATGAAACGTGCATTTCCAGATTCAACAATTCTCGTACTATGATTCAGACAGTAAAATCTGAACCCTTTGGATTTCTCTGGATATCCTATAAAGAATCCGCTAACAGTTCTGAAATCCAATTTCTTTTCGTGTGGGTTATACAAACGTACCTCCGCAGGGCAACCCCATACATGTATATGACGTAAACTAGGTTTCCTTCCCGTCCACAGTTCGAAAGGAGTCCTTTCTACTGCCTTACTAGGAACCCGGTTTAGTAAATACATGGCGGTCTTAAGTGCATACATCCACAAAGATTTAGGCACAGTTGAGTGACTGAGCATACTCCGAACCATGTCCATAAGTGTTCTGTTACGACGTTCAGCAACACCATTTTGTTGTGGTGTGCCGGGCATAGTGTATTGTGCACATATCCCACGCTTTTCTAAGAATTTAGCAAAGGGTCCAGGATTTTGTCCTGATTCGTCATATCTACCATAAAATTCCCCACCGCGATCAGATCGAATGATTTTCACTTGTTTTTCTAACTGTCTTTCAACCTCATTTATAAACACCTCAAGTGCATCAATAGATTGTGATTTCTCATTTAGAAGATAAACAAGCCCATAACGTGAAAAATCATCGATGAAGGTGATGAAATACTTTTCTTTATTAAAGGAGGGAACGTCAAATGGTCCAGAAATATCCGTGTGAATTATTTCTAGAAGTTGAGAGCTACGAGTGGCACCTTTCTTAGTATGTTTCGTCTGTTTTCCTTTTATACAGTCGATACATATACCTAAGTCAGTAAAATCCAAGTTTGGAAGAACTTCAGACTTCACTAAACGTTGCATTCTTTCTTTGGATATATGACCCAATCTTTTGTGCCACAAGTACGCCGACTTTTCATCATTCATATTTCTTTTCATTCCAATAGTATTGTTTACGGTAATCAGAGATTCTACATAAGAATTATCTAATTCTAATTTATACAATCCATCAATCAAATTGCCACAACCAATCATGCAATTATTTTTATATAAACTAAAGCATTTAGATCCAAATTTAAATACATAACCACAATCATCCAACTTAGATACAGATAATAAGTTGCGAGAAAACAAAGGTACATATAGTGTATCATACAAATCGACAATATTGCCAGAACCTAATATAAGTCGGTATGTACCGACACCTTCCACTGGCACCTTGTCTTTATTGCCCATAATTACATATCTTTCACTTTGTCGACTTTGGTTTGTGGTTTGGATCGTAAGAAATCCCTGTAAATTGTTTGAAATATGAGTTGTAGAGCCCGAGTCAATCCACCAAGTATTATTAGGAACATCAATAAAATTTGACTCAAAAGTAACAAAAGTATGAGTCATACCTTTCTTTTCGAACCAAACCTTCCTTTTCAGACAATCCTTCTGAAAATGACCCACTTTACGACAAAAGTGGCACTTTTGCTTGTTCCCTTCTTTCTTAAAGCTTGCATTAGAAGACACCTGAAAAGCTTTCCCCTTCTTCTTGTTCTTGGTCTTAGCTTTCCCTGGTTTAGCATAGAACCCGACCCAGCTTCTAAATTTGAAAAATGAACAGTGTTAGGTTTCAATTCCTTAAGCCTTGCCTCTTCCTGAACAAGTTTACTAGTCAATTCATTTATGTTCCATTTCTTTTCTTGAGCATTATAATTAATTTGGAACGGACTATAAACATCATTCGGCAAAGAGTTCAAAATAAATTGAACTAGAAACCCTTCTTCAACTGTCATTCCCAAACCCTTAAGTTTTGCGGAGAGAGATGTCATTTCTACGATATGTGCATGCATAGTGCGACTACCATCATACTTCATGGTGGTAAGTTTTGCCATAAGCGCACCGGCAAGCGACTTATCGGCTGTCTGTGAGCGTGCCTTGACGTTTGCTAGAAACTCTTGAGCGTTATCCGTGTCCGGAAGAGCAACCTTAATGTTTCCATCAACCGTCATTCGCAAAAACATAAGGCATAACCTGTTAGAACGTTCCCAGTCTGCCATAAAGGCCTTATCTTCCTCGCTGCTTTCATCAGTTATAGCATCGGGCTTATCGAGTAATAGTGCTATGTCCAAGTCCTGTGTACCTAAGTGAAATTTGACTTGTTCATTCCATTCAGCAAAGTTAAGACCATTAAAGACCGTCACAGATGACGCATGCGATTGCATCGATACAGGTACATTAACTGTAATTTTAATAGAGAAGATGAGAAGAATTATTAAAAATAAATTAGGGAAAGAGAAGATCATAAGGAAAAATTGTGAAGAAATAAAATTTTCGAAACTTGCATTGAATGAAAAGAAAATCAGAAAACATAATATATTATACTTTGATTTTTCCATCTTTAAATGATTTCGAAATTTCATAAACTTAAATCTTTAAATTAAAAATACATATAATATTTTTATAACTTAACTCAAAGAGAAGATCAAAAGATAGGAGACGTAATGCAATAATTTATAACTTCAGATTTTCAATTTCAGATTTTTGAGCAATAACTTAATTAATATATATATCCTAATTATCCTTTGGGATTTCTTAAGATATATTAAACATAATATTTTACTAGAAAATACTTTAATATGATAATTTTATTGTTTCAATACATGTTGTTGCCTTTGGGTAACCAACAATTGAAGAATAACGTAAATTATCAACTTAAGTTGTGTAAATTATGAGAATATAATCAACCTTTGGGCAATTCAAAAAAATCTCATAATCTACTAATTAATTAAACCATTAATTTCTATGACGGATTTTAATATCATATAATCTTAATAAATGATCAATTAATTTTTTTTTTAATCTACGGTTTATAGAAAATAACATACTTTGATTTCTTTAGGGTAAGGACACTTTGGTGTCTAGCAATACCGTCATAATTCAAAGTTACCGCAAATTTCAATCACAAATCATTAAAAGAAAATAATAAATAATAAGATTAATAAATTCGTAAAACAAGTAATTTAATCGGGAGATTATGAATTCCAAAACCGAAAGCTCTAATACCACATGTAAGTAGACGTTATCGTGCTCAACTACTTACACACAATCATTAAAATAAGTACAACTAATCATCTGTAAAGTTTCGATAGCGGAATTAAAAAACATTAAAAGCAAATCAAAGATCTTAGAAATCAAAGTCTCCACGTGTAAATCAATCAATTAGATTACATACCTTTATCCATTGTAAACTGTAGAACAATACTCTTGAAACGTTCTTCGCAAACCGTCAGAAGAACTGCAAAGCGATTTCTCTCCTCTTTCTCTTTCTAAGCAATGACAACTTGTTCTTTATGAAATATCGATGAAGAGAGGATCAACCTTACTGTTAGAATATATTTCTTACTTATGCTTGTCATTAAAGCAATTATTTATAGGGAAGATGCACAGCGCACCCTTTAATCATGCCTGTTATGAATCGCACCCTATTATGAATCACTACTGGTCAACGCACCTTTTGAATCAAAGATTAATATGATAAAGGCACCAGGCACCCTTTAATCAGTATGCATCCTTAATTAGCGTCTTTTTAATATATCAACGCACCTTTTTAAATTAGGCCAATTAAAATCAGCCCATTAGTTTTATTTTGGGCCATATTTCTTACAAAAACTAGCTAGTAGATTTATTGACTGGATCATTTCTCCAATTAATTAAGCCTCTTTTTTCTACTGTATCTTATGGTTTTTGTTGTTGTTGTTGTTGTTGTCGTATCTATCATTATAATTTAGAAAAACAAGATATGTATTTTATGGGACGAGGGAGCGGGTGGGAGATCAATGCTCAATTCCTCGTAAATTACAGATCCTTAATTCATTAAAGATCGGGTTTTACATCAATAGATATTTCAAATTAGAGCTTCTTTTTTACATCCACCATCAATTTCAAGCTAGCAGCGATACGCGATACGCGATACGCGATACGCGATACGCGAGAAAAGAAAAAAAATTGGAGGACCGTCGCCTCCGCCTGCGCCTGCGCGAAGAAGAAGGATCGCCCGCCGCCTGTTACCGCTGATCGCCGTGCCGCCTATGCCCGCCTGTTCCCACCTCCGCCTGTGCCCAGCCCTAGCCGCCTCTACCGCTGTTCGGTAAATCCCCTTCTACTGTTGTCTTTGTGTGGTAAATTACCAGTACTAGTTTGAATAGGTTTGAACTTTGAATTACCAGTACTGAATTAAATCCCCTTCTACTGTTCGGTTTAAATTACCAGTACTGTTATATATTGCATATTTGAGACTTTCTTTTGTTGTTCAAAAAGGTTCCTTGGCTTTTATTTGCGAAAATTGTTTAATAAGCTATTGGGGATTGTTGGATGTAGTTTCGTCTGTTCAATTGGTGTCAAATATTTCAGTTGACTGACACATCATCAATGCTTGACATTGGCAATGACCTAATTTTTTAGCAATGGCAATTAGTTCAAGGTCCAACTCAAACCAAAAAAGGATTACAAATGAAAAAAAAAAATGAAAGCATTCAAACATTAATTAATGATACATTGTTAAGACCTTTCCAACAACCTGACCTTTTCAGTGTAATATTTAGACTTGTAACCATGAGTTTTCCCCTTTTCAGACCTTTTAAGGTATAAGAAAAGGAACTTGTTAAAATCTACGACTTTCTGAAGGTACCGGATCAAGAGGTAGACCCACTGGAATTAAAGCTGGCTCTTTCAGTCCCTGTTGTTGTTGTTGCCTCTCCTTCTGCTTTGCGGTACTTCAGTAATTTATTCATATTTTTCTGAATTTTTGAATTCCTTCTCTCATTCGTGTTCTGTATCGATTTCCGTAACCTAATACTTGTGTAATTAATTAGAAGAAAGTTAATTAATGTTATATTGTGCAAATATAATGGATGGGGTCAGTTTGTCCAAGAAAAATAGAGTTACCAGAGACAAAAATAGTACATTAGGCAATTCCGTATCAATTTAGAGACGGCAAGTTGGTCAAATTTCTTTAAGGATGAGTCTTTTCTGCAGATCTATGTAGTGTGCAAATAATGAATTACCCTCTTACCTTCAGATCTATGTAGTTGACTCAGTAGACAGAGAACTAATTGGAAGAGCGAAAGCTGAGTTTCAGGTACCTCTCTTTTTCAATCCTTTTTCAGAAAAGGACGGACATCTCTTAATCTAATCAGTCTTGCTAAATTATTTGTTGTATATTTGTGAGATGTGGTTGAAATCTGAACTTTTCTTGAATTGTTGTCGCAACTCTTTTGATTGCTGAAATTGTTTGCTTAGCATTTAGTTGGACCAATTAGTAAGGTAACTCTAATTTGGTACCAATTAGTAATTAAGAATATGTAATCTAGAATATGTATCAATTTGTGATTTTTTATTTGTAATTTATAGAGTGTTTTTATTATGATTTTTTTTTCTTTAAGTTTGTCAATAGAGAATGGAAAAAAACTACAAGAAGGGAAATTAGCACTGATATTGCCGGTGGCTACGGCTAGTGTTGAAAGGGTATTTTCGACAATGAATTATGTGAAAAACCGAGTAAGGAATTCAATGGAAGATCAGTTCTTGAATGATTGTTTGGTTACTGATATTGAGAAAGATTTGTTTGATGAGGTAGATGATGAACGAATTATGTAACGGTGTCAAAATATGAAGACCCGTAGAGCAATGGTCCCTCCATTGACTTGACTATGTAGCATTAATATATTTCTTCTTTTTATATGTAAAAAAATATTTATTATAAACTTTTGACTTAAGTTGAAACCTTTGATGTTCATTTATATTATCTTAAAATATTATCTTAACTTGTTTATTTTGATTGATGTTGTAATTTTTGTTATGTTGAATTTTTTTTTGCAACTATAGATGTTTGTAAAATTCCTGGCTTTGCCACTGTCTACAGCTCACATCAAAAACTAAAAAAAAATCATTTAGAAATCTCCCTAGCTTGCTCCACATCTTCACTTCCACCTCGATCCTATTCGCTAGTGCATATTCATCCATCCGCCTTGCCCCAAAAATTACAGCATGTCATTGCTTCCAGAGGAGCTACGCCTGTTTTAAGTTCGGTTTACATAAATTGTGGTAAAATACATAACTCGTTTGCAGTCCACAAAAATTTTTTTTTGCGGCTCATAAAACTTCTTTCATTTTAATATTTTTCAATGTTTGAATTTCATTAAATTATTTAATTAAATCCAAAACATTTTATAATTATCTTCATAATTATTTATCTCATGTTCAAGTAGAGAAACTAATTTATTAGTCATGTCACACATGTCAAATAAATCTAGGAGCTAGCTTTTCTAATGAGTTAGTCTATGGTACTATGCATAGTACGGATTAGTCCGTACTACGGAGTCTTCATTTTGAAAATCCTAATGGTCAATCCGAACTGTTCAACATGATCCCCATATGAATATGTACTTACAGACTAAATTTTATATTTTTTTCGAATTTTTTTACTATATTTTAAGATAGGTAGAAAATCACTTAATCTGAAAATTTTGGACCATCCAAAAACAGTGATCTTCTACCTATCTAAAAAAAATAGTAAAAAAATTCTAAAAATAGAAAATTTAGCCCACAAGTATATTCTCATATGAAAATCATGTTGAACGGTTCGGATCGGCCGTTAGGATTTTGAAAACAAAAATATCGATCCGTAGTACGGATCAATCCGTGCTATGCATAGTACCATATACTCACTCTTTTCTAATTAATTCCTTATTGGTGTGATCATGTGAGATCTATGTTATGTTGCCAATAATATAATAACATTTTATTACCATAAACTATAAACGGTACTAGCTATACATTGTAGTTACCCAAATAACACATATGTAAAATATCATTTACAATATACAATCCCTTAAAGTAACGCTATAAATAACATTACTTGTGTCTATTACTTACCACATGATATTATGAATAATATACAAAGATGACCTATAAAGTATTGTATTCATTTCTTGGTCTTTTAAGTAAATTATTAATATATAACAACACTTCAGTTATATTGCATGCATTATAATTATATTTTACCAAGGGGCCCATAAAATATCATTACTCATTATAAATGAGGGGCAATAATGTTATTGATATATAATTTTCTCCCGCACAAGTTATATACAAAGGAGTAATATTTTTATCACCATTATTAATAAATAACTTTTATTATTAATCACATTATATACTTCTCATGTGAAAAAGAAACACATCTCATATCTTAGAATTCAGAGACACAATGAAATATTAATGACACTAACATAATTCATATAATGTTTTCATATGTTGGGTATGTCCAATATATGAAACCTTTCATATACTCATGTTATTAAACGATAAACATTTATCAACATTTATAGAACTATAATGTACTTTAATCAACATGACAACAATGTACTTTAATCAACACGACAAAAATTACAGCATGTCATTGCTTCCAAAGGAGCTACGCCTGTTTTAGTTCGGTTTACATAAATTGTGGTAAAATACATAACTCCTTTGCAGTCCACAAAAACTTTTTTTTGCGGCTCATAAAACTTCTTCCATTTTAATATTTTTCAATGTTTGAATTTCATTAAATTATTTAATTAAATCCAAAACATTTTATAATTATTCTCATAATTATTTATCTCATGTTCAAGTAGAGAAACTAATTTATTAGTCATGTCACACATGTCAAATAAATCTAGGAGCTAGCTTTTCTAATGAGTTAGTCTATGGTACTATGCATAGCACGGATTAGTCCGTACTATGGAGCCATATTTTTATTTTGAAAATTCTAATGATCGATCCGAACTGTTCAATATGATCCCCATATGAATATGTACTTGCAGACTAAATTTTATATTTTTTTTGAATTTTTTTACTATATTTTAAGATAGGTAGTGTCACACCCCGCAGCCATTAGTAGTGACAGAGCCCCGCCGTAAGCATACAACTCCATGTATGCTTACAAGGCAATTACGATATAACTCATCATAGCACAATAAAAGAATATAAAACAAGTTTATATACCATAATCCAGGTACAAAGGTCTGGTAAAAGTAGAATATACAAAATGTATCTCATACAGATACTAACCATAGAGTATGACCTAGAGATCTATACAACAAAAACATAAGTATATCTCTAGTCAAATAACAAAACAGATACTAAGGTAATATGGTAACATATACCAAAGGCCTACTACTCGTATGCCTCTCCAGAACCGGCCGTACCGTAACCTGTAAAAAGATCCCAAAGGGAGGGGGTGAGAATAAATTCTCAGTGCGAATTTGCCACATTTTAGATTATTGGACTTGCAATCAAAATCTATATTCAGAAATGAAACCATACAAAAGCAGTTCAGACATGTGCATATTCATGAATAAAGCAAGTGCATATGATCAACAACAATTTACCAACTGAAACACAAGTTACGGAATTTCCAAGATGAATCCCAAACACGCACGTTTTTGGCTTAACTCAGTTTATTACAGCTGGTAGCACCTACGGATGTCCCACCGAGCTGGACCCTTTATCCAACCCACATCTGCAGTGTCACTGACACCTACAGATGGCCCACCAGCTGGACCCTTTTATCTGACACTCATCCGCAGTGCTTTGGCTTAACCATTAACTAAGGTCTGGTTCATAATCAGATAAAAGAAAAGAATTTTGTATGCAATAAGCTCAGAATCGTCCATTCGCAACACGTCAAACCAAACTGTCATTCCTGTCCCAGACTGGATATGACACTATTTCATCGTTTCCTCACAGTCACCCAAAGTCTCCGTCATGATCAGTCATTGCCCAGCATTGACTGATCTTAATCAATCACTGCCCAGTAGTGATTAATTATCCTCATATGCGCACATGGTTTCGAGTCATCGCCCAGCGTTGATTTCGAAACGTTACCGACCATCCTAGATAGTCATAAATTGTTGGGGACTTTCGACCGTAGTTCCCAAAACAAAAGAACACAAACAAACGATATACCATTCAACATGCAACTACAACTATGGTGTTCATTTCGGACTGAAATGGGGTTATTGCGGCTCGCAACTTAATTACCCGAAAATTTCCAACTCTTATTGGCATTTTCCAGGCCCTTATTGCGGCCCGCAATGGCTGTGGTTGCGGCCCGCAACAAAGTACTCCATTCTCAGCCAGAGAGTATTTCATTCTGCTACGTTCATTGCGGCCCGTAATGGGGGTTGTTGCGGCCCACAATAAGGCGATTTCAGTACATATCAGTTCTAATTTAATACGGTTATGCATATGATTCAAACAATTCGATTATGCAATCAATCAAGCAGTTCAACATGACAATTGGAAGCAGTTTAATTCATGAATATAAATTATCAAACAAGTCCAAGAATCCCGCACCTGATTACGAAGAGCGTATCTCGCACTTATGGTTCGGACGTCTCGAAAGGTCCCGCAAAATTTTTCTCACCCGAGCCTACACCGATATCAACATATATAATTTATTTAATCTTTGTTCGACGATCGATATGGTTACTTGAGTTACATTAGTTTCTTTATACTTTTCTTAACATAATCCATATACCCTTTCAAACATGGAAACCATTCGCAAAAATACCCATTGTGGACCGAAACAAAACAAATCAGAGCTTCCTTCCTGCACATTCATTGCGGCCCGCAATGAATCCATTGCGGCCCGCAATGACCTCTACAGCTTTCTTTTTCTGCGCGACAATTTCACTGCCTCCACTCATTGCGGCCCGCAAGAGATCTTATTGCGGCCCGCAATAAGTCGGTTCGCGAATCAATTCGTCCACTACCCAAACCCTAGATCAATCAAAAACCAAATTAAGATGAAATTGAGGAAGAATTGACTAAATTAGCAACATAGAAGCTCAATAGAGATGGATTACTCAAAACTTATACAAAATTTTCAGATTTGATCGAAACCCTAAACGAGTGCCATGAATTTCGAATTTTGAGAGAAGATGAGAAGAAGGAAATACCGATTGGAGAGCTAAAAAGCTACTAGAAGGAGAGAGAGACCACCATTTCCATTCTTCTCGTAAATTTTCCGAGAGTTTCGGTGAAATTTTGAGGGAGAAGAGACTCCTCTCTCCTTCTCTTTCTTTGGGCAGCACACACAAGGGGGAGGGGATCGGACCTCACCAGGGAGAAAGGAAGGGAGAAAGAGAGAGAGCTTGTATACTTTGGAAGTTTTGCTAAATAGACCCTCCATTTGTTTGTTATTAATAAAAGAAGAGTTCATGCATATAATTATATGTATACATGTAAGTTAATTTAATTCTTTTGTTCATAAGATATAGATTTAAGGATTCGATCAAGTCGGACTATTTCGAGATTTCAGACTAATATTATAATTGTTTTAATTTTCAACTCCTAGTTCCTCAATAAAATTTTCTATTATGTTCTGAACATTGAAAATTTTAAATGTTCAAAATTTCCTGACGTAACAGGTAGAAAATCACTTGATCTGAAAATTTTGGACCATCCAAAAACAGTGATTTTTCTGGAAGCACGCCTGTTTTAATTTCGGTTTACATAAATTGGGGTAAAATACATAACTCTTTTGCAGTCCACAAAAACTTCTTTTTGCGGCTCATAAAACTTCTTCCATTTTAATATTTTCCAATGTTTGAATTTCATTAAATCATTTAATTAAATCCAAAATATTTTATAATTATCCTCATAATTATTTATCTCATGTTCAAGTAGAGAAACCAATTTATTAGTCATGTCACACATGTCAAATAAATCTAGGAGCTAGCTTTTCTAATGAGTTAGTATATGGTACTATGCATAGCACGGATTAGTCCGTACTACAGAGCCATATTTTCATTTTGAAAATCCTAATAGTCGATCCGAATGTTCAACATGATCCCCATATGAATATGTACTTGCAGACTAAATTTTATATTTTTTTGAATTTTTTTTACTATATTTTAAGATAGGTAGAAAATCACTTGATCTGAAAATTTTGGACCATCCGAAAACAGTGATTTTCTACCTATCTAAAAAAATAGTAAAAAAATTCTAAAAAATAGAAAATTTAGCCCACAAGTATATTCTCATATGAAAATCATGTTGAACGGTTCGGATCGGCCGTTAGGATTTTGAAACAAAAATATTGATCCGTAGTACGGACCAATCCGTGCTATGCATAGTACCATAGACTCACTCTTTTCTAATTAATTCCTTATTGGTGTGATCATGTGAAATCTATGTTATGTTGCCAATAATATAATAATATTTTATTACTATAAACTATGAACGGTACTAGCTATACATTATAGTTACCCAAATAACACAGATGTAAAATATCATTTTACAATACACAATCCCTTAAAGTAACGCTATAAATAACATTACTTGTGTCTATTCCTTACCACATGATATTATGAATAATATACAAAGTAGGATTGTGTCATCTTTGTATTGTATTCGTTTCTTGGTCTTTTAAGTAAATTATTAATATATAACATCACTTCAGTTATATTGCATGCATTATAATTATATTTTACCAAGAGGCCCATAAAATATCATTACTCATTATAAATGAGGGGCAATAATGCAATTGATATATAACTTTCTCCTGCACAAGTTATATACAAAGGAGTAATATTTTTATCACCACTATTAATAAATAGCTTTTATTATTAATCACATTATATACTTCTCATGTGAAAAAGAAACACATCTCATATCTTAGAATTCTGAGACACAATGAAAACATTAATGACACTAACATAATTCATATAATGTTTTCATATGTTGGGTATGTTCAATATATGAAACCTTTCATATACTCATGTTATTAAACGATAAACATTTATCAACATTTATAGAACTACAATGTATTTTAATCAACATGACAAACTTGTCATGATATATTAGTATTACATGCTAATAACCAAGTCAGTGATTTTTAACCCATCTTAAAAAATAGTAAAAAAAAAATCAAAAATTATAAAATTTCATCCCCAAGCATATTTTACTTGTTTTACTTCATGCATATATCTTTGTTTTCAAAGTTCAAACTGCCGATCCAAACCGCTCAACATGATCTCCATATTGAAATGTGCTTAGAGACCAAATTTTACATTTTTTGGTAATTTTTTACTATTTTTTTGGATGGGTAGAAAATCATTGTTTTTGGATGGAATCTAGACCATAAAAAATAGTGATTTTAAAAAATACTTAACAATTTCCAAAAAATGTAAAATTTGGTCTCCTACCATATTTCAATATGTAGATCATGTTGACCAGTTCGGATCAGCTGTTTGAACTTTCTAATATAAAAAATATGAACGTGAAGTAAAACAAACATCTTACTTCGCAACTCACCATAGCCTATCTCATATATATATATAGAGAGATGGGTTATGGTGAGTTGCGAAGTAAGAGACTTATTTTACTTCACGCTTATATCTCTGTTTTTAAAGTCCAAGCTGCCGATCCAAACCGCTCAACATGTGCTTGGAGACCAAAATTTACATTTTTGGGAATTTTTTACTATTTTTTTGGATGGGTAGAAAATCGTTGTTTTTGGATTGAATCTGGACCATAAAAAAACAATGATTTTACAAAATACTAAATTTTTTCCAAAAAATGTAAAATTTGGTCTCCTAGCATATTTCAGTATGTAGATCATGTTGAGCGGTTCAAATCGGCTGTTTGTTCCTAGGCAATAGAACAAACGCTTCGATTTTTATATTTTTAAAGTCCAAACAGAGAATCCAAACCGTTCAACATTCAATCTATATTAAAATGTGCTTAGAGAAAAAATTTACATTTTTTGAAAACTTTTACTCATTATTAAGTCAGATTTTACTGTTTTCATCTAGAAATTTTTCACTGTTTTATTAAAATCAACGATTTTAAAACTAACTTAATAAATAGTAAAAATATTCCAAAAAATATAAAATTTGGTCTCCAAGCACATTATAATATAGATATCACATCTAACGGTTTGGATCGACCGTTTGGACTTTGAAAATTGGAAAACCAATTGGTTGCACCACGGCTCCGGAACAAACGTTTTGATATTAGCCAACCTCTATATATATATATAGAGAGAGAGAGAGAGGTTGGCTAATATCAAAACGTTTGTTCCTAGACCATGGAACAGACACTTCGGTTTATACATTTTCGAAGTCCAAATAGTCGATCCAACCGTTCAACATTCAATCTATAATAAAATGTGCTTGGAGACCAAATTTTATATTTTTTGGAATTTTTTTACTATTTATTAAGTCAGTTTTCAAATCACTGTTTTCAATGATCTAGAAATTTTTCACTGCTTATTAAAATCAGTGATTTTAAAACTGGCTTAATAAATAGTAAAAAAAAAAGTTTAAAAAATGTAAAATTTGGTCTCCAAGCACATTTTAAAATAGAGATCACATCTAACGTTCGGATCAACCGTTTGAACTTTAGAAATCGGAAAACCAATTGGTTGCACCACAGCTCCGAAACAAACGTTTTGATATTAGCCAACCTCTCTCTCTCTCTCTCTCTCTCTCTATATATATATATATATATATATATATATATATATATATATATATATAGAGAGAGAGAGAGGTTGGCTAATATCAAAACGTTTGTTCCTAGACCGTGGAACAAACGCTTCGGTTTATACATTTTCGAAGTCCAAATAGTCGATCCAAACCGTTCAACATTCAATCTATAATAAAATGTGCTTGGAGACCAAATTTTATATTTTTTGGAATTTTTTTACTATTTATTAAGCCTGTTTTAAAATCATTGTTTTCAATGATCCATAAATTTTTCACTGCTTATTAAAATCAGTGATTTCAAAACTGGCTTAATAAATAGTAAAAAAAAAATTTTAATGTAAAATTTGGTCTCCAAGCACATTTTAATATAAAGATCACATCTAACGTTCGGATCAACCGTTTGAATTTTGGAAATTGGAAAACCAATTGGTTGCACCACGGCTCCGGAACAAACGTTTTGATATTAGCTAACCCCTATATATATCATTAATCACATCATAAAACATAATATCATAAAAATGAGATAATTTTAATTACTGCTTTTATTATTTTTAAAAAATAATAAATGACAAACTAAATAAAATTATATGTATAATCGATCTCATCATAATACATATTATATAATTAAATGTAAATATAAAAATTTATCATATATGATTTGATAAATATTTATATATATCAGTTACCTTAGGATAATAGAATGAAATAATATTTATTCATATTTTTCAGATAAGTTTACGGAATTTTTTTTCTTTTTCGTGAGATTAACTAATTCATATTTTTTTCAACTTGGCAACTTCTGTCAGACTTTCAAAAATAAAACTAATTCAAGTTTTCTTGAGTGAGTGTACAATATTTTGCAAAGTGCATATTGGTCTGTCAAATAAATTAATATCTTTGTTTTTAAAATTTAAACAGTCAATTCGAACTACTCAACATGATTTTCGCATAAAAATGTACTTGAAGACGAAATTATACATTTTTTAGAGTTTAATTACTATTTTTCTAATTAGGTAGAAAATACTACTTTCATCAGACGGTTCAAAATCGTTATATTTGGTGATTTATTATCTATCTAAATATAGTAAAAATTCTTAAAAATGTCATATTTGATTTCCAAATATATTTTTATACGAAAATCCTGTTCAACAAGCAAATCAATTGTGTAAACTTTGTAAAGGTAGATCTTGATCCATAGCACCAACCATTCCACGCTTTGCAAACCAGCATAGGCTCACTCATTTTTCTTTATAAATATCTGCCTGATTCCGAATATAATACAAATCAATTATAAATATCTGCCTGATCCCGAATATAAAACAAATCAATTAAATACATAAATATATTTTATTTTATTCAACACTCCTAACAATTAGGGTGAAAACAGAGCGAATACGGATTGGATGGTGGTAAAATCATATTCATATTTTTTTTTTTGTAATTTTTAGATACTGATACGGATCGGATCGAATATTTATTAAAATAATATTAAAAAAATATCAAAGTTCATTATATTTATTTAATTTTAATGGTGAATAATAATATTTTTTATAATATATATTAAAATATATGATATATATCTACTATTTGAATACGGATAATTGAAACGTAAAATCATATCAGTATTTATATCTACACGGATATTCAGATATCGAATATCCACATCTAACTTTTCAAATACGGATCAGATATTATCCATACCGTTTTCACCCCTACCTAACATACATTCCTAATTTCCAATCTATGTGTTGTTTATAATTGTCAATGACCTGTCGGTTTAAATCCCACAGCCGACATCCGATTTTGTTGCCCATACCTAACGTTTGGGGCAATTATGCCTGTTCGCCTTCATACACTGATACACGAGTCTAAAGTGTCAACAAAACACCACTGTTCACTGTTCACTGTTCACTGCCCGGAAAGAAGAGTATCCTCTCCAATATGTGTAACAGATTCTTTAAACTTTACGGTTTAAGATTTACTCTCAGAAGCTTTGAGATTCGGACTAGCGCAGGGGCAGTACTATTTGGGCTTTGAGATTCGGATCTACTAAAGATTCACAGCGACCATTCAAGCAAGAAAGATAAAAAGGAAAAATATGAAACGCACAGATGTGGCCCATGTGGGGAGTGAAATCAATTCCCACCCAAGTTTCTCTCAACTAACAGCCCGTCATTATTGCCGAAATCTCCACTCAAAGCCTTTCTTGCTTTCACGCAGTCGGGGTGGCTTCACCTCCAACGGCCACTTCATCTTGCTTCCTCTTTTCTAATTCCAGTCTATTCCCCCACGCCACCTCGCGAGCAACAATCATCATTCATCACCCACTCACAGATGACATAATAAAAGGACAAACATCTCAATTCTCAGGCCTCCATCCAATCTCTTCATCCTCCGAGGCTACTGTTTCTTATTTCTGGCAAGTGTTAAACCCTCCTTAACTACTGTTCGCTGTTATTTCTTACTGGTTTTTTTTTTTTTTGTCTGTGATGATGTTAATCAATTCAATTTCGCCGGATCGGTGCATTAGAGATTTAGATCGAAGAAGTCTTTATTAAACCCTCTTTAACTACTGTTCACTACTTCACTGTCATTTCTTACTGTTTTTCTCTGTATAGACTTTACTGAATTGATTATATTCCCCAGATCAGTGCATTGGAGATTTTGATCAGAAAAAAACTTTAGTAAGTTAAAAATGTGGGAGACTTTCGCTTCCCTCTTCTCCAAGAAAGGATTCTCCCTCCTGTGTGCCATTTGAACTGATTTTTTTTCTTCTGATTATTGTGATCTATGTGCTACAGTGCTACTCTTTTATTTTTTGCTTACTGTAATTAGGTTTAATGTTGAATTTGGTGAGATTGATTATTATGAAGCAATTGATTGAGGCTGTGCACGGGCACCAGCCCTGGTATAGATAGTGTCAAATTATCCCTATTCGTAATTAAATAGTGTGACTCACAAAAAAGTCTAATCAATCATTATTTAATCGACATTTTTTAAGAAATAGATATCTCTATCAGACATTAGATAATGTCAATTGCTATTTTTCCTTTTAACTTTTTGCTAAAAGTAGAGGTGTATTGATTCAACATCTAGTATATAAAATTGCTTGAATAGCTTTTAGGACAAACAAAAAATCTCATCAATACTCTATGACTTTTTCCATTTCCTGGTTCTTTGCTTCCAGTTTATGTTTTTATTTTAGATGTCTAGGAAAGAAGAAAAGTAAAAGAGAATAATGAAAGTATTGCAAAATTTTCCCCATTATGATTATTCTTTGTTCTTCTATTAATGCTATTTCAGCTAAGGGGGGCATGGACCTATGGTGAATTAGTCAATTGCCAACTGATCGGATTCTCGGTTTTCAATGGAGGCATTCAGTAGAAACCCTTTGTTCTCTCTGGTCTTAATCACAATCCTCAGCAGTTGGAGATGTGTTCTTTCAAGTTCTTATTTGATCGGCATGGGCAGCCATGACATAACAGGGCCGGCTGCTGATGTCAACATGATGGGGTATGCCAATGCTGAGCAGACTGCTGCTGGGATCCACTTCAGGCTGAAGGCACGTGCATTTATCGTGGCTGAACCTGATGGGGGAAACCGTGTCGCATTTGTGAATCTCGATGCATGCATGGCCTCTCAGATTGTGACAATTAAGGTCATTGAACGACTGAAATCAAGGTATTATTTATGAGTCTATGGATGACATAACCAGTGTTTAATCATTGCATCACACTGTATCATACCGAAGTAACCGGACAATTAATTTTTGACATTGGACTAGTTAGATCCAGTGTTGATACCTGATCAACAGTTGTTTTATTCCTTTTCTAAATCTTTCTTTAGTTGCATTTACCTGGTTGTACAGCTAAATCAGGTTTAAGGGGTCCAATATGGAGTTGAACTAGTGCAATTTGTAAATTGTAAGAATATCCTCAAATCTGGTGGAATTCAAAATCGGAATTGAAGAAACATGCAAATTCAATATAAATTACAGCAAATATACTTTAGAGTGAATTTCTTTTTTTATTGATTGTTGATCACTGTATCTGACACGAGTACCAATTAATGGCAGGTATGGCAATCTATATACTGAGAACAATGTAGCTATAACTGGGATCCACACTCATGCAGGGCCTGGTGGTTACCTCCAATATGTAGTCTACATTGTAACCTCTCTTGGCTTTGTTCGTCAATCTTTTGATGTACTTGTTGACGGGATTGAGAAAGCCATTGTTCAAGCTCATGAAAACCTACATTCTGGGGAAATTTATGTCAACAAAGGTAAACAATGATTTATTTTCACAAAAGTGAAACTTATAGTTTGCCATCACTGCAAGTGACAGCCAGGATTTGCTCATGCTTGTGACTAAAACCAAACCATTAAACAAGATTCATGCATAAGGTGTACTTTCTGTTAAAATCTGAAATTGCTTCAATGAGCCTTTTACTTCTCCAAATTTTCTTCTTTCATTTGGAGTATTTTGATCCTTTTGGTGCATTACCATTATATCACCACTTGAGTAAAGCTATTTATCACCATTTAAGTTATACTTGGAAGTAACTCCAAAGGAGTGTAATTAAAGGTGCAAAATTGAGAGCTTTGTGCGCTTCTCATAAATAATAAATTTCCTGCAAATTACACATGCTTTTGTATTTGAGAAGAGCACCAACAGTTTTCCATCTGCGACTAATCTCTTGGTGCATTTCTTTTTGTTATTTGGTAATAACACCACTTATTAGATTAGTGTGTTGAACATGTGTTCTAAGTGTAGACAATTTTTTATCTGCCTATCATTAAAGTTCCTATAGTTTATTTGTAGTCCCAAACTGAACTGAAATCAGGAGGGAACTTAAAGATGTTGTTAATTAATGAGAAGTTGAGGGACAAACAAATGAGGGAACTTATTTATTGCTTTTAACAGTTGGATGTTAATGAAATTTATTTAAAAAGGGATTTTGCTTGTTAGTTGCATATACGAGCATAAACGAACAAATTTGGGTCTTATATAAATTCCCAGTAAAGGAGTAAATTCTTGTTCACATTTCAAATATCAATTCTCAACCCTTTCTCTAGTTTATTTGTAGTCCCAAACTGAACTGAAATCAGGAGGGAACTTAAAGCTGTTGTTAATTAATGAGAAGTTGAGGGACAAACAAATGAGGGAACTTATTTATTGCTTTTAACAGTTGGATGTTAATGAAATTTATTTAAAAAGGGATTTGCTTGTTAGTTGCATATACTAGCATAAACGAACAAATTTGGGTCTTATATAAATTCCCAGTAAAGGAGTAAATTCTTGTTGACATTTCAAATATCAATTCTCAACCCTTTCTCTATTAATCCAGATTTACAATTTTCAGGAGAGCTACTAAATGCCGGAGTGAATCGCAGTCCTAGCGCATACTTAAACAACCCAACTTCAGAGCGAAGCCAGTACAAGTACAATGTTGATAAAAGCATGACACTGCTGAAATTTGTGGATGACAAGTGGGGCCCAGTTGGCAGTTTCAATTGGTTCGCCACCCATGGCACGTCCATGAGCCGCACAAACTCCCTGATCAGTGGGGACAACAAGGGGGCTGCTGCACGGTTTATGGAAGACTGGGGCGAACAGAATGGTTACCCAAAGCAAAATGCGGGTTCGATAGCAGACCCATTTGGATTCATAATCAAGAAACATCCACGAAGGGTTTCAAACATAGTTCCTCAGCCAAACAAGAACTGTATGTGTTTCATAGCCTTTTTTCAGGCTCTTCTGCAAGAGGATAGGTTACCTGGACAATGATCAAATGGTTCTTGAAATAAAAAGAAAAAAAAAATTATATATGTCGTTTATCAAATTCAGTGCAATTTGGAAAAAAAGAAAAGCAAAAATGATGGATCATCCATTGAGTTTTTTGAAACATTAATGGTTCAGTTTTATTGGCAAATTGCACCAAATTATGTCCTAGAAAATTGCACATTGGATCATCCAAACAATTTCCAAATTGCACTAAATTTCATACACAACCTATCTAAACTATATAAAACATATTTACAATTTTACCAAATTTTGATGGTTGTCAAATAAATGTAGTTGTCAATATAATCCCTTCTCCGTTTAGAAATGAATATCTTACATACAAATGAAAATCAAGCCATTCAAAATTCTGTCTTTAGGTTCAATTTTATTTGAGTAGGTTCTGTAGATATGTAAAAACTATTGCTAATATTGGAACTTTGGCCGATATAACTAGTTTAACAAGGAGTTTTGTGTTCAAATAAAAAACTTAGTGCTTGTTGCAAATACAGTAAATTATTCAATTTTTTTTGTAAGGTATAAATTATTCATTTTAATTTGTTAAAAAACCTACATTACAATTGTCACTAATATATTTGTATTTTTCAGTTGATGAATTGATACAGCTGGCTTCATCAATAGAGGCAACAGGTGGGAGGAGATTGTCCAGCATTTCTCAGCGAATCAGAAGCAATGATATGCCAAAATTCGTGTCAGCATTTTGTCAGTCGAATTGTGGTGATGTCAGCCCTAATGTGCTCGGTACCTTTTGCATAGACACTGGTCTTCCTTGTGATTTCAACCATAGCACCTGTAATGGGAAGAATGAGCTCTGCTACGGTCGTGGGCCTGGGTAACTCTTTTTAAACCTTCTTTTGGAGTATTTCAACTTTAACCCTGCAAATGTCAAAATGCCAAACATAATCAGAATATGATAAATATGATGTATACACCTGAAAAATATAAGAAACATATGTGCTCCTAATGTTTATTTCTACTCCAGTGAGGAAAGGGGATGATCTTGCTGTAAAATTAGGAGAGGGGCACAAATGGTTTCCATTGTCATAAGAGTCTGGCATATATTTTCTCACATTTCGTGGGGTATGCATGATTTATTTAAATTTTCTGTACAAGCAACATGATATAATCCTTTTCCTTTCGAGGCAGTTGTACCCCTCTGTGAACTCAAAGCATCACTTGTTTCCATCTAAAACTAGAAATATCGCATGCTCGACCAAGTTTTTCTTGAAAGTACCCTATTCAGTGCCCCTCTGTGAACTCAAAGCATCACTTGTTTCCATCCAATACTAGAAATATCGCATGCCTGACCAACTTTTCCATTGTCATAAGAGTCTTTCATATATTTTCTCACATTTTCTGGGGTCATGATTTTTTTAATGTTCTGTACAAGCAACATGATATAATCCTTTTCCTTTTGAGGTAGTTGTACCCCTCTGTGAACTCAAAGCATCACTTGTTTCCATCCAAAACTAGAAATATCGCATGCCCGATCAACTTTTTCTTAAAAATAGCCTACCTGTGCTTCTTCAGTGCTGTTTTCCTTGATAAAAGTCATGGATCAAGGTGGGTTGGGTTCAGTAATTTGTAAGGTAGGAAGGGTTTTTTCTCATTTTCCATCGAAGTACCTGAAATGGTCCTTTAACTTTTAACTATTTACTATTTATTGTTTAACTGGTTGTAAAGGACAATGTCTCCCTTATCCTCCATCTTATATTCAAATATGCCAAAAGAACCTTCCTTTTTTTTACGGTAAAGTAGGGTGCAAGGAGGTTTAGTGTCAATATTTTTTTAGGAGAGAAGGTACATAGGTAATAGAAAACTGCTGTAGTTCTTATGTTTCATAATGGTTAATGTGTTGTTTGTTAAGTAGATATACATGATATATATTGAGATTCTGTAGGAACCCCACAAAAAATTATGTTTCTAATTTCATTTTTCTGTCTGTCAGTTACCCTGATGAGTTTGAGAGTACAAGAATTATAGCTGACAGGCAATTTGAGAAAGCCGTGGAGCTGTTTAACAGTGCCTCAGAAAAAATACAAGGGAAAGTTGACTCCAGGCACATCTACGTGGATTTTTCACAGCTTGAAGTAGCCGTTACATCCAGTAAAGGTAAACAGGAGGTGATAAAAACATGCCCTGCTGCAATGGGATTTGCTTTTGCAGCTGGGACCACTGATGGGCCTGGCGCTTTTGACTTCACTCAAGGGGATGACACAGTTGAGTATATATATAATACTCTCCATTTCTAAATTTCTAGGACATAATACAAATGGTATGTGAAATTCTCGAGTTTCTGTTTTGGCCTTTGAGCAATCCAAATTCACTGTTGTAGTCTTTATCTTGATTTTTAGGTAAAATATAATTTTGATAGTCACACAGTTATGATGAACTGACAAAATGGTCCATTGTTGTTGATGTTTTGACCAAAAATGATGGCAGGTGTCAATATGTTGCAGATACGAATGTTCAGCTTCAAAATGGGAATATTTGAAACTGAAGTTCAAAACAGGCAATGAGCAATAATACAAGGAACATAAAAACACACTTTATTCTCAATTTTATTTCTTTCTTTGTGCCATTTGATACTTAAATGTCTGAATATTGGGAATAAATCAGGTCTGAACTGAGTCTTAATTGAGCTCTGTAATTGCACAATAGAATGTTTTGCTGCAAAATTGGAAATCAACACATTGATTGCATAACTGTATCATAGAATAGGAGATTATATATATATAATTTATTTATTCTGAATATTTCTTTATCAGGGTAATCCTTTCTGGAGGATAGTACGAAATATGCTCAAGAGACCTGGAAAGAAGCAGGTCGCGTGTCAATCTCCCAAACCAATTTTACTTGACACTGGTGAAATGGACCAACCCTATGCTTGGGCAGTAAGTCTCACTCTAACTTTAACTTAGTATGTGATACTGAGTCCATTTAACAAGAAAATGCCACAAAAACTCCCCAAAAGGAAACAAATTCTTTGAAGAGAAAGTCAGCATTAAGGCATATTTTTCATTTCATCTTTAACATTGTTAGTAATACTCGAGATTAACAAGGATTTAGTGTGATGAAATTATAGAAATGACATTGAGGTGGATTGACTGTTCATATTTTGAAATTAAATTGAAATGGATTCAGAGTTTATATGTGCGGTGCACGCGTGTGTATTTGACCAGGCCTTAGGCTTATAACTGTAATTCCTTTATAGCATATCGGATTATTCAAGTCAAGATTAAAGTTGCTAACCCCAAAATATATGGTAAACTAAACTTTAATCAATTAAGGAATCTTTTGCTATTATGGAAAGGGGAGCTTTCTGAAATTTCAGGGGGGACCTTCTTGCCCCCCATGTCCTTCAAACTTCTTTCTTATTTCTGATAGACTTCATACTTTTTACCTTCAATTCAGCCTGCTATACTTCCACTTCAGATTATACGAATTGGGCAAGTTGTCATTCTTGCTGTGCCTGGAGGTAATGAACCCTTCTTGTTATACATCTAGCCTATTTTTGTTCTTTTTGTGTAATTTTTTTTTTATCTAATATTGATGCTTGCTGATGTAGAATTTACTACAATGGCTGGGAGGCGGCTTCGTGATGCTGTAGAAACTGTCTTAATACAACAAGGCAATGGAGAGTTCAACAGCAATGTTCATGTAGTTATTGCTGGTTTATCAA
Organism: Carex myosuroides; assembly: GCA_028015225.1. Lineage (NCBI taxonomy): Eukaryota > Viridiplantae > Streptophyta > Magnoliopsida > Poales > Cyperaceae > Carex > Carex myosuroides. The sequence goes on from CM051484.1 coordinate 516,616, forward strand.
ATACATACTCGCAGTATGTTACCACCTTTGAAGAGTACGAGATTCAGAGATATGAGGTTGAATCATTTTCTTTCAGTTGGCTAGTTTCTGTAGAAATAATTTCATTCGTACCTCTATAAAAAAATAAAAAATAAAAACTTTTTTTAGAGAGGAAATATCTCATATGCTGCCCAAAACATCAGAAATATCACCTGATTTATTCTATTGTATCCAAATAATTTCTTGTTCTCCTCACCTGATCTTGCTTTGTGCACATTTTCGAAATAGGGAAGTTAGGCCTACAAAACATTTGATCTTGGATTGGGTAGTTTTTCCTATTTCTTTTGCTGAGGTATGTGGAAATAATTCATACATACATTACAAAATGAGTAATATATTTTCTATTTTCCAGGGAGCGTCGACACTCTATGGTCCCCACACATTAAGTGCATACATCCAAGAATTTAGAAAGCTCGCCTCAGCCCTTGTCAAAGGTCAATCTGTTTCTTCTACTGTATCACCCCCTGATCTCTTAAACAAACAAATCAGCCTTCTTACACCTGTCGTGTTGGACACAACCCCATTAGGAGTCAGTTTTGGTGATGTCAGCACAGATGTCCCTGAAAATTCAAAATTCAATAAGGGCCAAATTGTGAATGCGACGTTCTGGTCAGCTTGCCCCCGAAACGACCTCCTGAACAATGGTACCTTTGCACTTGTTGAGATGCTGGATAGCAGTACAAATGATTGGGTCCCACTCTATGACGATGATGATTGGTGCTTGAGGTTTAAATGGTTTAGGCCAAGCAAACTGAGCTCTCAGAGCCATGCAACTTTGGAGTGGCGAATTCCTGAAAACACCCCAACTGGTGTGTATAGGCTGAGGCATTTTGGGGCATCGAAGAGATTGTTTGGGGGAGTTAGCCATTTCACTGGCACCTCTCGTGCCTTTGCTGTGCTGTAGGTAGCTTATACTGCCAGTTAGTTTCGCCAGCACCTCTTATGCTTGGAATTCTTTTTTTCTTTTCTTTTTTTGTTTTGTTTTGTTTTGCTGCTTGTGCTTGTGCTTGTGCTTCTATGGTTAACTAATTGTTGATTTTGGCTATGTAGATTCTAGTTGTACAGTTTGTTTGTGAGAATCGTTACTTGCGGTTACAGAATTCCTTAACTGATGTCAAAACAGTCTTTGCAGATCCTTGCCATAGAAATAAGAGAGAAACTATCATCCATCATCCTAGTAAATAAATTGAAGAGATAAGACTTTTTATTATTATTATTAGTCAATCTAAATTCTAACCATTAACAGCATTTTGGTGCTTTTCTTGCCATGTGATACAACTAAACCAACGATTCATTGTACCATAATACTTGGGTATTATGCACTCCAACTAAAGGACTGAATCTTTGCAGGCTAAAAGTTGTTCAAATTTTTGTAGTCTTACGTGTCTTAAATTAGAAGCAACTATGTAATCAACGATGCTTCTGAGAATATTATTGAATTCAGCAAAATATGTCACCATCATGTAATGTACAAGTACTATTATTGAATTCAGCAAAATATTATTGAATTCTTGCATGGACCTAGGTCCTAGGACCAGTAGGACCAGTAGCTATATCGTTCAACTCAATCTGTGATCGTAAATTAATTGGATCCAAATCTGCTGAAATTCGAGATTGTTGTGAACAATAACTCTGAAATTCCTAAAATCCGGAATCCAGCCGTCAAATTGTTTTGAAATGCGTGCACAGAAAAAATTGGACGGTTGGATTTGAGATTTCAGGAATACTGTTCATGGATCTCGAATATCAGCAGATTTAAATTCAAATTAATTGGGAGGGAATAAAGTGAAATAAAATCCATCATTTAGATCCATAGAGCTAGCTTCAACAGACATGAAACCATCAAAGATAAATCATGAATAGATGGTATCTAGTTTTCCTGACTTTAAAGTAAAAGTAATCTTATATTCCTATTCTAGAACCTCCCAACTTTCTTAACGAGAGCTCGGTTCCTTGTTATCTCATGCTTCTTCTTTTAGTACCATGGACAACAACAGGATGACTAATGCTATTCAATCAAGGTTTAGGCTTGTTTTTGTATGCCAACGCCCAACGGTATAAAATTGTCACGACTCTTATTTTTGGAAGCACTTGAATATTTTCAAACGTGTCATGTTAACATCTTTGGGGGTCGGTGAATGGTGAAATTGTTAATGAAAGAGGAATGCAAGCTCTAGAATTCTCATGTTAATTATGTCCATTACTTCTGGTGAAAATAACGAGTGATATAAGCATGTAAGCTCTAGTTATCTTGTCTACTAATTAATCATGCGTGACTTGGTCCCAGAGAGTAGGTGGCTATGTAACCTATGTTAAACTCGAATTTGTATCATTTTCTTGGTAATTTACGCACACATTCCACATTTCCTGCATTCCCGCTTTTTTTATTAATACCCAAAAAAAAATATATATCAAATCTGCCTTCAAACTCAACTTTTTATTAAAAATACTCTGACCGGCCCACGAGGGGCGGTCCACTATCTATACCAGACCCCTCCCCCCCGTGGGGTGGTCCGTTTATTTTATTTTTTAAACCCCCGACCCGACCCGCCCGAATCCCTCTCTCTCTCTCTCTCTTGCGCCGCCCCGCCGCCTGACCCCCCACCACCAGCCACCCTCTCTCTCTCTCCCTCTCTCTCCCTCTCTCTCCCTCTCTCTTCCTCTCTCTCTCTCCCTCACCCCACAGACCGACCCCCCCACCCCCCCCTCTCGGCCACCCCCTCTCTCTCGGCCATCTCGACTATCTCGGCCACAATCCGATTATTTCCGGGTAAGTCTCTATATAACTTATTTGATTTATATTTTGTGTCTTGTATTGGCATTGGAACGATTGGTATAAATTGAATTGTTAATTATCGTGTGCGGGTTGTTGATTTTCCCGACGTGATTGAATTGTTCAAAATTAGCGTTGACAAAATTAGGGTTTATAAATTAGTTTAGGGTGGACAAAATTAGGGTTTAGTGTCCAAAATTGTCCAAAATTAGAGTTGATAAAATTAGGGGTTTATAAATTAGCATTTAGGGTTTATAAATTAGGGTTTAGGGTTTATAAATTAGGGTTTAGGGTCCAAAATTAGGGTTTAGGGATGGTTTTAGAAACTATCCAAAATTAAAATTAGGGTTTAGAGTTTATAAATTAGGGTTTAGAGTTTATAAATTATGGTATAGGGTCCAAAATTAGAGTTTATGGTTTTAGAAACTATCCAAAATTATATTTAGCACTTAGGGTTTAGGTTTTATAAATTATGTACATGATTGGACTAAAAAATTTCTAAATAATTTGCATCTATGAAATTGACTTTAAATGTAGTAACCTGCTATTTTCAAATGCAGTATGGACAAACCTAGACGGGGACGTTCACGGGATACTATGAAGATGGGGGAGAGTTCACATGATTCCAGTGCGGAGGCATCCTGTGCAGAGGCTCCCGGTGCAAAGTATCTCGCTCATGGTCCTGACACATTTAGTCCTCTTCTGTGAATCCCACATGTCAAGCACCGTGTCGCATACGCATCTATGGAGGTACGTTGGTTTTTTATATGTAATTTAAATAGCATTATTTAATATTACATATAGTCAGTCGCTTATATTGAAATCATTGTAAAATGCAGGACGAGACGATGTTGACAGTGAGACATTGCACCCCTGAGATACCGTACGTCCCTCATCCATTGATAGAGAGGTGCATCATAAATCTCGGCTTGTATCAGCTAACCACCATGCCTCAGAGTAAGATCGACCAGGCTCTCATTTGCGGTCTAGTGGAGAGATGGCGATCGGAGACGCATTCATTTCACCTTTCGGTTGGGGAGATGACAGTCACCATAGCTGATGTGAGCGCTTTATGGGGTTTACGGATCAATGGTGACCCCATAGGCAGTGTCTCGGACCATCCAGACCACACCAAGATGATATGGGAGTTTTTGGGGGTCGATCCAAAGGCGGTGCAGAAGAAGAAGAAGAGAGGAGAGGATGACGAGTTCTGGTATTTTGGGTATTGTATTAGTCTTACGTCACGCCGCACTTACTTCTACCAACATAGGATCACCCTCGATACCGCTGACGAGGAGGCCGTTTTGAGGTAATCACAAACAGTTACAAATTAAAATATGTTATGGACTCAACAATAATTGTAGTTATTTATGTTGACTATTTTATATTGCAGGTATGTGTGGGCGTTTGTCATGGATTTATGTGGCAGCGTCATATTTGTGGATTCCAGCGGTGACGTAGTTCCGATTATGTTCCTCTCTCTGCTGAAGGACATTGAGAGACCGACAAGGTGGAACTGAGGTGGAGATGTGATCGCCCACTTATACCGGAGCTTGTGTCATGCTTGTCTGGTAAGTTTGTACAAATATTTTAATTTTTTTTATTACAAATATTAGGGTTCAATAATTACCAAAAATGCACCTCATGTCTAAAATTTAGGTGAAGAACAAGCAGATTGCCGGGTAACTTCTTCTACTCCAGCAGTGGTTATGGTCGCATCTACCGGTATGTTGGCCTGTTCCTCCAGTTTAGGCCCAGTTCTGGACGAGGCAATACCCCGATAGATGTCTCGCGTACAGTGCCATATGGGGTAGTCACCACACATACGAGAACACGGGCAAGGGGAGAATCGTGGGGATTTCTTATGTCCGGGGACAGCTCCATATGTTTCACGAGACGAGCGTCACCTGGTACCTCTACCGTGCGTTCTACGATAAGAACCTTCTTTGCCAGCTGACATTGGAGCAGAGAGACATTTGGTATTATCGGGGGTCGTGCATATGTTATTGGATAGTTGAGTATCACTATCCTGATTGAGTGCCCCGTTAGTTTGGCTTGGATGCCTTGTCCCGGAGCTTCCAGAGCTGGACGAGCAGCAGACCACCCAGCTGCACAAGTACACACTACTATATTTCTTGTTTATTTTATTACTTGTTCAGTCTTACACGTTACTAATAATATGTTTTAATTAATTTATATTGCAGGACTAACCACAATAAGCCCAAAGTCGACTGGAGCACTCGTTTCACAGAGGTTTACCATAGAGCACGACATCCGCAGGATCACTTATGGTCCCTGCCTACGGCTGTTGATGTCTCTTTGCCAGTAGGGCCTTGGGCATTGAGATATTTAGTCTGGTACCAGAGGTGGGGCATGCCGTCGACATACCTAGAGGGCACTATGGTGATGTCCTTCGATGCAGACTCATGGGTGATGTATCTAGGACTTACCTGCCTTTCGGACCAATCCATACTCGCTCGATATATTTAAATGAAACTGACATATTTAAAATATTAAATGTTTATTTATTCATCTTCTAATAATAATAATGAAAAAACATTGTGTGCAAATTTTGATCGGTATTAGAGGAGTGGCACACAGCTTGGTGTGCATGGCGAGAAATGGTTGGAGAGCGATAGGATGTCAAATGCTCTAACACAGTGCACCGATCGTGGAGGACTCTGGCTGGGATGGGCGCCTCATTGGCATGTTGCACGACGCTGGGGAGAACATCAATTGGCACGATATAAAGCCCCCACCATGAGATTCGGAGCAGTCTCGAGTCGCTATCTACGATGATGAGATGCCGCCACCTTCTGCAAGTAAAAATCTGCCATACACATGATCAGCTATCTTTAAAAATCTATTCTTATTAAGTTATCTTTAATTCTGCAGAGGATGACTCGGGTTGGGCGGTCCACCAATAGGTGTTGAATAACAACGCGTGGAATGCTTACTACAATAAGTATGGAGTTCCAGTGCAGCTTGGCGAGGTAGCAAAACTTTATTATTTAATTAATTTACTAGTATTTTGTATGTAGAAAAACTAACATTATTTACATGCGGGATGGAGCTTCTGCCTGGCAGGCCAACCCTAATTTCTCTATGGATGACCTTACTAGAGATGATATCGGGTATGAGGTACCGAGCCTCCACATACCATGATATATGGAGACCAGACAGCATGACGGCGAGGCCAGTGGGAGTGGGCCGCAGACTACAGATGCCTTTGTCTCTGCTATATTTGGCACACCGTCTCCGGCCACGTATCCTTCTACTTGGGAGGCTGATCCATGGGAGTTGCGTACACAGCCGTTGATCCAGGAGGAGCATCCATGGGCATGGGAGGACCCATGGGCGCAGGAGGATGTCCAGGAGGAGGAGGAGGTTCACTTGAGGCGTGTGTTGCTGCACAAGGACCACCATCCACCTCCTAGGTAGGATCTCTCCGGTCGTCGCCCTCCTCCTCGTCGTTAGGGTTTTTATATTTCTTTAGTTTGATAGATTTCTAGTATTTTATGTTTGGATTATTATATTTCATGTTTGGACTGTTATGTTTCATGTTGTAGACTTACCATTTAGATTATCTAGTTTTGTTGTTTATCTAGTCGGAAAAACCAATTTATAACATTAACCAAATTATAACATATTTTAAAATATATTATAAAATATTAAATATATAATCGGCAACTATAAAAATATAATCGTCAACAAATAAATATATAACATATAAAACATTAATACAAATAAATATAAAACATTAAAACAAATAAATACATAATATTATAAACCCAATTATAAAACATTAAACCCTAAACCTTAATTTATAAACCCTAAATCCTAATTTATACCATATTATAAACCCTAAACACATATTGTTATTCTACTAACAAATAAACACATCTTGAAAGAAGAGGACTAAATGTTTTAAAACAAATAAAATATGAGGAGGGTTAGAATGCACCCTCCCTTTTGTGCTCCTAACGTGTACCCTCATCTCATATCTTTATTTTCAAAGTTCAAATAGTCGATTCGAATCTTCCAACGTGTTCTTCATATTAAAATGTGCTTGGAGACCAAATTTTACATTTTTTGGAAATTGTTTACTATTTTTTCAGAATTTTTGAAAATCATCACTTTGCTGAATTTTTTATTATTGTTTAGTTTAATCAAAAATTCTGAAAAAATAGTAAAAAATTTCCAAAAAATGTAAAATTTGGTCTCCAAGCACATTTTAATATGAATAACACGTTGGAAGGTTCGAATCGACTATTTGAACTTTGAAAATAAAAATATGAGGGGAGGGTGCACGTTAGGAGCACAAAAAGAGGGTGCATTTTAACCCTCCTCATAAAATATATACCACATTATAAAATATTAAAACAAATAAATATATACCATATTATAAAATATTAAAACAAATAAATACATAATATTATTGTTATTTTATTAAAAGAAATAGGAAAATAAGCAGATCGTCCCACTAGAAGCGGTCTGGTAAGGATAGTGGACCGCCCCCACAGGGGACGGTCTGATATAGATAGTGGACCGCCCCCGTGGGGCGGTCAGAGTATTTTTAATAAAAATTTGAGTTTGAGGACAGATTTGACAAATTTTTTTGGGTATTAATAAAAAAAAGCGGCCTGCATTCCTACAGCTTCAATTTGTTTCATGTTGCTCGTTTATTTATTTATTTTTTAATCAGATTCCATTGCCACACATGGATTTATTTATTTTATTGCTAGTTTTTACTGTTCTATTCATAACCTTACTTGTCCTACATTAATTAAGAACCTCTCCCGCATTAATTTTCCTTTCGACATATTAAATGCAAAACCTTCAAATGTCAATTCTGAAAAAAAAAAAATTTATTAACATTTTGTGTAATTGTGACTATCATACATTTATTAAAATAGTACTTTCCATGGAGGTATTAATTTTGGGGTTCTAAAATCTAAAGCATGTTTTGACAACATAAGTGCCACATTATGTTAGATACAGATACAAAAGAAGACTAAGAGGAATGGGGAGGAGCTGTTGTTTGTCTCGATTTTGACCCGGTCAAATCGAAAGGAAGGAGAAGGTGATTGACGGGCAGCGAGGTTAGTGGAACCGGGCAGTGTATGAGTGTGGATGAGTCATTGAGGAGCCGTTCGACAACAAGAGATTAAAAGAGTGAATGATTAAGAGCTTAAGGAGTGCTAAGGAACCGATATTCGGTTGTCTTAATCCGTAAATGAAAGGTAAGGAAGCTAAAGAAAAAAGTAGAGATGTCTTAAGATTCAAACAAAAGATTAAGATCCGAGCAAAATGAGGTTAAAGAAGATGATCTTAATCTGTGCTAAGAAATCGGTGTTCGAATTAAGCAGCTAAGAAAGTTAAAGGATTAACCGGTGATCTTAATCCGAAGCTTGTCACAACTAAAAGGGTTTCGATTGGAATCGAGTATAAACGCCGACAGATGGGGTCCAGTGGTCAGAAACGGAGGAAATCGGTGACAAAATAACTGGAGAAAATCTTGAAGCTGGCTGTTCCGACTTCCGAGGCAAGAAAGGGGTTCATGTGGGACCCATTAGCTTATTTCTTTGTCAAAATTCTTTATTATTAAATTGCTTTGTTCTGATTATAATCATGGAGTATAAATAGACAAAACCCATTTAACAGAACAGTTTATGTAATTCAATAGAAATCTGAGTTCCCTTTATTCCCTTTCGTTTACCATTTTTATCCAATTTTTTGTTCTCTATGATTATGACGCATTATAATAACTCTATGTAGGTGCTAATTATATGATAAGGTCAAAAACTCATAATAGCTAACTTAACGACCTATTCAATATTATTTTTGTTACTTAATTAAACAGAGATAACAAGCCAAACTACCCAAATTGGAATTCATCAGATGGTAACAGTATAATCAATGGATAATTAATTATATTGATGATAAGCAATTAATCGGTGGTTAAGCAATAAAGATGACAAGAGATGGGTTGATTCTTCAAAGGCAGGAAGAAATGGATATGCAACAGGCCACCAAAACCAAAACCAAAACCAAAACCACGGAGAAGAAATCAAGAAATGGATATGGATTGTATTAATTAAGAGAGTGATTAACTCTGTAATTAATGGTGCTATTAGAAAAAGACCATAAAATAAAACCCATCTAGAAGGGCCTCTCCCTCTCCGTTGTATTGTTATTATTATTTTTTTATTATTCTTACTAAATGATACGATACGGATTAGGCCCCAAGACTAAGCAGTGGAAAACGACGCTATATATTGAAATAAATGAAATTTTCAGTTTGACCCTTAGATTTTTCTAAATATTATCAATGTTCGAAGTATGTACTAAATTAATTAAATAAGAGGAGGATTCAAATATCACCATTTTTGTGACTCGGTAGTGTGATTATGTCTCCATCTTGTAAACTTTATTAACTTAAATATAAAAGTTAAATATTAATAACTTGCAAAAATAAAAATACACTAATGTAAATAATTTAAGGACGTTGATATTTTAACTCATTGTTTCATATAGAAAAATGATATTTTTTATGCAAATATAGAAAATATAATATTGAACACATCTAACAGTTTTATTTTCGCATACAAGTTTTTAGAAAATTTGTTTTTAAAATATTTAAAAAGTGAAGACATAGTAAAATAAAATAAAAAATAGTGACATTATATTTGAACCATCGTCTTTAAACAAATGGAGATACATCAAATATTAAAATATAATATAACTTCTCAACTAATTAGATTTTGATCAAATTTATTGAAACTGAAAATTTGAGTTTCTTAAGACTTATGTTTCAACACATGCATACATATCATATGTAAGCTAAATAACAAATTTGAAAATGACACGGTGCAGAAAAGAATGCAATTTGCTATTATATTAAATATATAGCTCAACTGGTTGGAAAAATATATTAAATAGTACTCGCCGTACTTACCACCTTTGAATTAGATTGCGTTTCAAAGGGACAACGTTACCTTGGTTTCACTTGTGATCTACATCTACTGCATCTGCATGTAAATAGAATAAAGACGACGACAACAACAACAACAAAAATTAAAGATAACTATAATTAATATTTGAACTTAATTGAGAATAAATAATACTATTACTATTTCAGAAGGTTAGTCATTGACATTAATTGTTTCGATGCATTACTATTTTTGACTTGATTATATATTGAATTAATACACTTGATTTGGATGTATTCTTGCAACTATATGTAGGTTATATGCATGCATTTTGCAACTTAAATTTGGATTCTTGCATCTCCAAGTTAACTTATATAGTTAATTATATAATTTAATTTGTGTCACTGATCATGTATTACGTACGGTGCCAATAACAGATTTATAGTTGTTCCATTAAACGACCAAAAACTCAATCAATCATATATATGTATTGCGGCTATATCTATCTATATATATAAAATATTAATGTCGAACAAAAATCATTTTCATTACTCGATCTAGAAAGAAAATAACGGTAAATGTAAAAATTTACAGAAAATTATGTCCTTAAAATCGCACGTTGCACGTTGCTTCTTCCCACATTGTCTCAAACAAAGTTTTATCATAAGAGTCTTCTCTATTTTCGAAAATTATATAATTGATTCCATATGGAATATAGAATCATAATTAAATAGTTGTTGATTTAACCCCGATCATAGTTGCATATAACAATCATATATTGCTTCTATCAATATGATTCACTAACTAACTTCGTTGATTAAAAACTAAAATTATAGATGACCTTATCTACACACAAGTGACGTTGGAAAGGATTTTTTTTTTTTTTTTCTTAAGAAAAGATGATAGGAGAAGCTTCTGCATGCACCATAATAACAAGAAAATATAGGGACCTTGATGTAAAAAAAGTATGTAATTTGTATGTTAATTAATAGTTCGGGTTAGGTCAGTATGGGGGGATGGCAAATTCAAATTTGGTTGGGCTGTAATGTGAATTTGGTATGGTAGGAGATTAATGTGAAGCAGGTGCAGAAGAGGGAATTTTTAGAATCCGAATCCTCCCTCCCATCCCAGTACCTGATTCAAGCAAATTGAAACGGATACGGTATAACTGTATATGTATAGTTTGAGTTTGAGTTTGTATACAATTAATACACACCTACCAAATAAATAAATAATACGGAATTAGTAATTAAGAAACACAGAGGAAGTCACGTTTTATTTACCCACCTAGGCTAAAGGCTAAGGCTAAGGCCTCAGTCACACCTCACACGTCTTCTCCTCTCCCCTCTCCATCTCTCTGCTTTCAGTTTCAATTAATCTCACCTCAACCTATTCTATTCTATATTTCTATTTCTATTCTATCTCCTCTCTGTCTCTACTTCTCACTCACATTCATCTTTTTATCTAAAACTTCTTTTTGCGTAATTAATTTACCTTCGTCTTTAATTCTCACTAGCCATACAAAATACATTACTGATCACTGCATATATGCATCCCCTCCCCTCCCCGCCTTCATTCTTCCATCAAACATCCAATCTAATTTCCTCTCGCGCCACGTGGAATTCCACTGATTGATTAGTGGAGGGAGATTCCCACCGCGTTTCTCTGCCACCACAGTTCCTCCCCTCCCCTCCCCTCCCCTCCCCTGGCCTTACATACAAAACGACAAATTAAGAAGCATTACACATTTACACTCCTAGAAGCTACTACAAAGTAGAAATCCAAAAAGCTCTTGTCACATCACATGTGTATATGCTTGCCATCATATTCATACAACCAAATATTTAATTTAACACAAACGAAAAATAAAAATGGAAATTCGCACCATGAGGAGCGGTGCACCCTCGCCGGCGTCGTCTTCACTGAGCTGGGGTTCCCAAAGCTTCACCTACGATGGTGAGGAGTTTGTCGAGGTGACGCTTGACTTACACGACAACGACACCTTGATCTTGCGCAGTGTTGAACCCGCACAGCCTGGCATCAACGGCCATGACACGGCCTCCTTTGCCACAACTCCTTGCTCGTCCCGTTCGTCTTCAATCAGACTCAGCTCATCCAACCGCCTCTTGCAACTGTCTCAGGAGTTCAAGACGGAGGCGGTTACTCGTGCACGACAATTCTCTCATGAACTGAAGGCAGAGTTCAAGCGGCTTTCTATAAGCCGGAGCAAGGGGAGCGGACGCACCACGTCCGCTTCTGGAAATGTAGAAGCATGCTTGGCAATCGAGTCTGCACTGGCAGCACGAGCCGCCAGACGACAGCGCGCCATGCTAGACCGGAACCGGTCTGGCGCGCATAGAGCGCTAAGAGGCCTTAGGTTCATCAGCAACAGCAAGGCGAATGCATGGAGCGAAGTCGTGAGCAAGTTTCATTCTCTAGCGAACGACGGGTACTTGTGCCGCTCCAATTTTCCAGAATGCATAGGTAAATAATTTGTTTTAACATCATTTTTTTATTTTGTGTTCTTAATTCGTTGCTAGTGAAGCAAACCTTTTATGTATATATGTTTGTTCGATTTCGGGTAATTAAATTAAATAAAGGAATGACGGAGTCGAGGGAGTTTGCGCTGGAGTTGTTCGATACATTGAGCAGGAGGAGGAGAATGAAGGTGGAGAAGATATGCAAAGAGGAGCTGCATGAGATTTGGTCGCAGATCACTGATGAAAGTTTTGATTCCCGCCTTCAGATATTTTTTGACATGTAAATATGCTAACTTGTATATAATATAACAAAAAAGAAACGAATAATAACTAACAAATTAGAGTTAGAGGACCAATATGAAAAGAAATCTTTTTTCTTTGTTTTTTTCCTTTTTAACTTTTTATAGGGTTGACAAGAATGCAGACGGCCGGATTACAGAAGCGGAAGTTAAAGAGGTAACTAATATTTCGAACATGCATCATTTATTTGGCATTTTAATTTCTCTTTCCTTTTTCCTTTATTTTTATTTTTTTTTTCCTTTTTCCATGTTCTTTCGGGTACTTTTACTTTTATAATTATAAAAGGAAGGTCGGTCTCCTTAGTCAATACAAAAGAAGTGGGACCCGCTGGCAGGTTTATGTAATATATAAACAGCAGCCTGTTCATTTCTTTTTGGGATAATTTAAGTCGATTTAAATGTGAAAATTTGGGCTGTCAATCTCCAGCAAGAAATGGAAAGTAAAAAGGCCTTGTTAATTTCTTCTTTATATTTTGACTTTTCACCTTTTTTAATTATATGGGTTCAGTGAGCAGAACCGGAGATCGCCACCAACCCCGCCAGTAACAAAATCCTGTCTATATCTGTGCTCTTCACCTGGTGGCTGGTGCACCATTTTCAACAATGCTGACCTATCCGTAGTATGAACTGGTGTTTGTAGACCTAGTCTAGGTTGTAAAGTGAATAAGACCAAATTGAAAGATAGAGACAGTTGATATACCTTGGCACTTTTTACAGATCAATTAAGTCAATTTCCAACTTGAAGGGTCATGGTGCGAAAATAACTCAATTGACACTTTTGACTTTTAAAAAAGTACAAGACAAATTCACCTACTTATTTTTGTACTCTTCCAGCCTTCCAGGTTCCAGCAGAGGGAGACTGTTACTATTAGCCTTCTTTTTGTAAAAAAAACAATACTATGTAGGATTGTATTATTTCATAATTCACGGTATCACTTTCCAAACTAATTAATTATACCCCAAATACACGGTTTAGGTAAAGTCGTTTAACATTTTTTTTTTCAAAAAAACCAACGAAGATATAAATGAAAAAGGCATTGATTAATTAGTGTATCTTAGTGTACCATCTATAAAAAATAAAAAAAGGCATTGATCACAAGATGAATAATTAAACATTCAGAGGTGTTTATTTGTTTTTGTTTTTCAGATCATAATGTTAAGTGCATCTGCAAATAAATTGTCGAGGCTGAAAGAACAAGCCGAGGAGTACGCAGCTCTAATCATGGAAGAACTCGATCCCGAGAAGCTCGGCTACGTCGAGGTGTGTTGCACAGACATCCCATCATTTTACTGGTTTTTCATATTGCATGCACTAGTTTCATAAACTCAAAAAAGTGAATTATGATTAATGTATAAAACAACATCTAAATAGTAAATACTCAAAAAAATTATTTAGAGGTTGTTGTGGGGCCCAATATTCTGGTTTTTGATAGCTTAGTATTTTCTGGTTAATAATTTAGAGATATAATATACCTTTTCATTCCTTGTGGGAGTTTGCTTCTTCCTGTAGCTAAATATACGTTAACAATTAAAGGCCTTTTTTTTCTTACCTAAAAATATCCCCCTAAATCACTAATCACTATCTCGCTCTAATTATTAATTAGGATGCCAAATTGACACTGATATGTAGCAAACTCACAAAGGATGTGAAAAAATCAACATGTACGTACATAACAACAATATAGAATTAATTATGACAGAATTATCTACAGGAATAAGTAAAATTTGGATCGAGTAATTAATTACGGATTATTGTACATTTGATCTCAGCTATGGCAACTCGAAACACTGCTATTACAAAAGGATACATATGTGAACTACAGCCAAGCATTGAGCTACACAAGCCAGGCTCTGAGCCAGAACCTGACCAGCCTAAGAACAAGAGGTCCGATCAGAAATCTCGGGACAAAAATTAAATACTACGTAGAAGAAAATTGGAAGCGGTTATGGGTAATCGCTCTATGGATATGCATCATGGCAGGTTTATTCACATGGAAATTCATTGAATACAAAAGCCGCTACGAGTTTCTTGTCATGGGCTATTGTTTGACCACTGCGAAAGGCGCAGCCGAGACCTTGAAATTTAACATGGCACTGGTTCTGTTCCCAGTTTGCCGGAATATCATGACATGGCTAAGGTCGACACGAGCCGCTTCTGTTTTGCCATTTGATGACAATATCAACTTCCACAAGGTTAATCAGTTCATAGTTTGGATTGTACATTTTCTTAATTAAGATTTACAAATGTTGGATTTCCTTTTTGATTAGATTTTTTTACCAGACCATAGCTGCTGCAATAGTGGTTGGGGTTATTTTACATGCTGGCAACCACCTTTCTTGTGACTTCCCGCGCCTCTTATCTTCTTCTGATGCCATGTATGCTCCAATGAGGCACGAATTTGGGGAAACGAAACCAACATACCTCGAGCTTCTGCGGGGCCCAGTGGGAGTGACAGGTATCATAATGGTGATTTGCATGGCGGTGGCATTTACACTCGCAACACGGTGGTTTAGACGAAGTGTGGTCAAATTACCCAAGCCATTTGATCGGCTCAGCGGTTTCAATGCATTTTGGTACTCGCATCATTTCTTGGCGCTTGTTTATGTCTTGCTCATTATTCATGGCCAGTTTCTCTACCTCATTCACGACTGGTACCTCAAAACGGTACATTTTGATTTATTTTATTATTATGGTGACTTGTGAGATCGAAAATCATGGCATGAGAACTGACTTTAAATATTCTTCATTTCAGACATGGATGTATCTTGCAGTTCCTGTTTCACTTTATGTGGGAGAGAGAGTCTTAAGAGCTCTGAGATCTCGGCATTACTCTGTACAAATACGAAAGGTAGCCAGCCGTAAGGAAAGAAAAAAAAAAGCACCTTTTAAATTTAATTAATTTCTCCTTATTATATAATACATACATCATTGCACATTTAGGTTGCGATATATCCTGGCAATGTTCTATCACTACAAATGTCGAAGCCACCAGCCTTTCGGTACCAGAGTGGTCAATACATGTTCGTTCAGTGCCCTGCCGTGTCACCTTTCGAATGGTGCTTATCAAAATTAGTTTCTTACCAAATTTTTAGATAAACTAAATAAAATAGATGTTTTAATTTTAAATTAATTGGATTTATCCTTTAACTAATTTACCCTAATTTGCTTGTAACTTGAAGGCATCCCTTTTCAATAACCTCAGCACCTGATGACAACTATCTCAGCATACACATAAGACAGCTTGGCGACTGGACCAGGGAACTCAAGCGGGTCTTTGCCGAGGCTTGTGAGCCCTCTGTGGATGGTAAAAGTGGCCTTCTCAGAGCTGATGAAACTACCAAAAATTGGTAATTAAACCTAGCAGAATCATATTATCAAATGTTGTAGGGTAAACTTAGCTCTCTTTGTCTGGTAATAGAATATCGGCACAGTAAATCTGAGCAAGTGATATCCATTTTTTACCACAATGCAGCCTACCAAAGCTCTTAATTGATGGACCATACGGTGCACCGGCTCAAGATTACAAAAACTACGACGTGCTACTACTAGTCGGACTGGGGATCGGTGCCACACCTTTTATCAGCATACTGAAAGACCTACTTCATAACATGATTAAAATGGAGGAACAAGATGTAAGTCCTTTGTTGAGGATTTTGACATCTACCAACCTCAATTAATCAGTCGTTAAAAATTGCTTCATTTATTATTAGGAGGCTAGAGAGGATCAATATCGGGAGTTGGATCAGAGTCTTGAACACTTTGATCTGGCGACGCTGATGCGGATCATGTCAGGATCCCACAGGAGATCCTTCAAGACCACTAATGCCTATTTCTACTGGGTGACTCGGGAACAGGGTTCATTCGATTGGTTCAAGGGAATCATGAATGAGGTTGCTGATTTGGATCAAAGGGTAATTAACACATTTATTAAAATTATTGACTCGTATATATGTTTGTCTCTGTTTGTGTATATTATATTTAATCAAGTAATTGATTGCTGATTAACAGGGTGTAATCGAGATGCACAACTATCTCACAAGTGTATACGAGGAAGGGGATGCAAGATCTACACTAATCACGATGCTCCAAGCTCTTAATCATGCCAAAAATGGTGTCGATATCGTCTCTGGAACAAGAGTAAGACTTGTTGTTCCTGTATTTCTCTTTTAGTAGAAAATTGCGATTTAGGTGGATCAAGTTCATCCATGTATTATTCTTAAAAAAAGCAAGTCCAGATTGTGAGATCATGTTCTGGTGCCATCAACATATATAGAAATAGCCAACACCAATATTAGGAATCTTAGTTGGTTCTATCTCCATCAAAACAGATAAACAATGCATATACATATAGAGTGTCTTTTGTAAATTTCATATCATATGCAAGCCATGACATCACATCAGTACTGGTAGTTGCACTGACCAAATAGATGAAAACAGTATTTTTATTTGTTGGCCTTCTGGAAAAGTAGTTATTCTGTTTTCTAACATGTTGACTTACTTATTTATAACTTTTAAATTAAGAGAAAAATCTGTTTATTTTCTTAAACTTAAAACAAAATTTTCAGGTGAGAACACATTTCGCAAGGCCTAATTGGAAGAAGGTATTCTCAAGAGTATGCTCTAGGCACCCATATGCAAAAATAGGTCAGTGTCATCAGTTTTACTTTTAGTAGTAACAACTAACAACTAACAACTACATGATATGATATCATGTTATTTATGTTAAGTAATTAATGTATTTTGATTTTTTTACTACTATTTCTCTTTTAGGTGTGTTCTATTGCGGGGCACCTGTCTTAGCGCAGGAATTAAAAAGACTTTGTTATGAATTCAACCAAAAAGGGACAACAAAATTTGAGTTTCACAAGGAACACTACTAAATTTACTGTGTATATATAGATATATATATATATATATATAGTTTCTTTTTTCTTTGTGTTTTATCTTTGTACGTATACGAAAGCAAGTATATATAGATAAATACTTGCAAGATGGTTGGTAGCGGATGAGATAGATATTTGTTCTAGAAGGTCTTCCCTTGCATTTGGGGTATGGTAAAGATAGAAATTTGAAGCTAATAAATTATGATTTTTACGTGGATTAGACATTTAAAGAATAGATAGGTCGGTATAGAAGATGAGAAAGAGTTTGTGTGATTGATTTGGAAGTTGAGAATTGAGAGAAATCAGGTTCAACACTTCAACATTGGTAAGAATTAAACATAATTTTCTCGGTAGTTAGGAGGTCTTTGTTGAAAACTATAGAAACATAATAAATTACAAGCACCTTTATCTTTCTTTCCTACGATCCATCTTGTCATTAATTTTATCTAGCAAATGGTATGAACTTCATATTAATTTAGGCAGTGCCTTCATTTCTGATTAATTCCAAGATACCTATATATATATATATATATATGTTGCACACTTGCACAATGATCAAGACAGTACTAGTCCCTGCTAGTGGTTTGAAAAGGGGTCGGTTCGGGTCGGTCCGGTCCAAACCCGCCCGGTCCCCGGGTTGACTCGGGCACGGGTTAGCCCGGGTCAACGGGTTGAGTCGGGTAGGGGGGGCGGGTTGGGGTCTGACTCGGCCGAACCTAACCCGGTCTAAACCCGGCGGGTTAGGACGGGGCGGGTTAGGTCGGGTCAGGGGTCGGTCCGGTCCGGGTAGGGCCGGTCCGGTTTGTTTTTTTTTTTTTTTTTCCGGTTTCTGTTTTTTTTTTGTTTTCTGTTTCCAGAGAGGCAGAGACGGGCAGAGGGCAGCGGCAGAGAGCATTTTTTTTTTTTTTGCATTTTTTTTTCTTTTTATTTTATTTTAACTCAATATATTTTTGTTATAACTTTTAACAAAATCAAATTAAGTTAAAACCGAATTTTGTTAAAACCAAATTATTCTAAAACCGAGATATACCGAATTAGTTTAAAACCGAATTATTTTTTATCTTTAAAATCGAATTATTTTAAAACAATAGATTTAAAAACAAAAGTTACCCTCCTCCTTTATTCCGGGCTTGGGACCGGCTATGTAAAATAACATATGCGGAGTTCTAACTTTTTTTTTGTTAGTAATTATTCTTTAAAATAAAACAATTGAAATATTTAGAAATTATAATTTAAAAAAATGTAAATAAAAATTAAAAGAGGATAGAATTTTATACCGACACTACCTATCTAGTAGTTGTTGTGCATATACCATAGGTCGCTCTCTTGCTCACCGTCCGAATCCTCGTTAGGCTCAGGTCCCTCGGTACCGCTTTCTTGAGTGTCGACACCGGATATTGACGCTTCCAATCTCATGGCATGTTGCGTGCGATTTTCAGCATCAATCCAGTCTTTCAAGCACACAAGTCTCTCGAAAACATGTGCACCCAGCTTACTTCATTTATCGGTAAGGATCCTGTTCGCCGAGCTAAAACATGATTCAGAAGGGACGGTTGACACGGGCACGGCAAATATGTCGCGGGCCATCATCGCCAGTGTTGGATAGGCAGTTGCATTCCTCCTCCACCAATCCATGACGTCAACTCCTTCACTTTCGGTGGTCCCCAATAAGTAGCTCATTAACTCGTTCGTGTTACCTTGGGATCCCGTCGGGTCGTCATCATCCTGAAAATCGCCTAACAATCCAGTACTGCTGTGTGTGGATAGACTATTAAAACAATAGAAAAAATTAGTGGACAAATAATGTAGATATTATAAATAATAAATATTAAAAACATATGTATATTTATATTCGTACCTCACGCCATCGGTCGAAGGCGGTTGGTCGGCATTTCTTCTTTCGTAATATATGGCAAACATGTCGTCCAATGCCTTTTGTACGCGGGGATCCTCGTCCCTCCAATTTAATTTTAGATTTTTCTTGTAGGCTACGAGTATTTTTACCGTGAACTTCTTCTTGTATGCCGGATGGAGGCAGTTTGCGAGAACGGTCAAGAGGGGTACCTCTTCCCAATATTTAAGAAATTTTACCTTCATGGCTGCTACGATCGGATGGAGAGGGGAATCCTCATTATCCCTATCTTACATATCACGGTACACCTTGGAAATATAGTAGAGATGGTGCAGCAACTCATGTGCCGTCGGTGTGTACGAGCAAGATAATTTCACGGTTGCGGTGAAAAAGGTTCCAAGGAATTGTGCAAGCATTATTATTAGATGTCATTCGAGGTCGGTGAGATCCAAAGCTTGTCCTTCGTTCGTCGATCTCAACATCTCCCCTATAGCCGCCTTGTAAGGAATGCATCGGTGCAGCATCCTGTAGGTGGAATTCCAACGGGTGTCTATATCCCAAGGTACCCTCATTTTGCCCAAACCTATTCTTTCGCACAAAGCTGCGAAATTTTGTTTTCTTTCTTGGTTTGAATAAATATGGGCAAGACCTCCCTTGAATTTAATTATCAAGTCATTTACGGCTTCTACCTTAAGACCATCTTTTACGGTAACGTTTAGTATATGGCAAGCACACTTTTGGTGAAACAGTGCACCATTCATGATTGGGTTTAGGGACCGGATGAAATGATTGATGGACGCTACATTGTTGCTAGCATTATCGAACGAGATAGAAAAAACCTTGTTCCGTAAATCCCTTTTGAGATTATATTCTTGTAAAACCTCAATAATTGAATGGTAAATAACTTGTGCAGTGTGCGGGGAATCTAACACCCGAAAACTTAAAACCCGTTTTTGTAAAACCCAATTCTCATCGATCCAATGACCGGTAATACAAGAGTACCCTAGGCTGTGTTTACCGGCAGTCCATATATCGGAGGTAATGGAGACACTATAATTGGCATATCCAAATGTAGCTAGTAGCTCGTTTTTCTTTTGGATAAACTGGTTTTTCATTTCACGTACCATTTTTCTATGATGGATTTTCTTATATAATGGTTGAGCTAACCCCCGAATGCAGAGCCGGGCAAAACTACTACAATTACCCATACTAATTGGTTGTTCCTTGTGGGCAATATATCGGGCAAATTCTTCAAGCATTAATTTTTCATCATATCATTGGTGGGTTCTACTACCATCCGGGTTCATAAGGGTTTGGACTAACCGCGGGTCCGCATTTTCTTGCGGTTGCTCACCCTTTTTCGCATGACCATCGGTATGTTTCTTAAAAGTGGACATACCATTTGCAAGTTTATACTCGTAAATAACCTTACAACCGCGTACCTTACATTTTAGAGTACGGACAACTCCACTCGCATTCAATGTCCTCTCGTAATACCGCCACCAATCCGCCTTGTATTCGGGTGTCTTGGTTTTCCTCTTCTTCGGTGGTTCGATGGGAATGGGAGCAACAACTTCGGCTTGGGTTGCGGGGACAACTTCAATTTCCGGGACACTTGTCGAGGGACCGCTTCATATAGGGGCGGTGTATTGAGTCGATCCTGTAGAAGCCGTACCTGCTCCATATGAAGGGTTAGAATAATAGTAATTAGGTGGTGCCATTTGGGATGGATTTTGTGGATAATAGTTAGGATATTATTGATGATAAATAGGTGGTGGCACTTGGGAGGGATTTTGTGGATACGGCGGTTGCACTTGGGAGGGATTTTGTGGATAAATAGGTGGTTCTTGTGGTTGAATCATACTTTCTATTGCCTCCATATTTTGTTGTTGGCCATCAGGCGTAGGGTTGAAAAAATCGGCGGAAGCTCTATGAGCAACATGCATCCATTCGGGCATTTCGGGGTCCATTTGTTCTACATATTAAAACCAAATTCATATCAAAATAAATCCGAAATTGTGTAACCTATTTAAATGTAAATCTAAATTCAATATAAATTAGATTAAATGTAAATTAATTCTAAATTACGTCTAAAATAAATCTAAATTAAATCTAACATAAATCTAAATTAAATATAAATTAAAGTTCTCATTGGCCTCTAAATTCAAATTAAATCTAAATTAAATCTAAATTAAATATAAATTAAATCTAACAAAAATAAATCTAAATTCAAATTGGCCTCTAAGTCTCTAAATTCAAATTGGCCGAACTTCACAAGAAAAGAAAAAAAAAAAATTTCTTGGCCGAATTAAATTGGCCTCTGGCTCTGCCTTGACCTTGAGCCCTTGAGAATGTCATTGGCCGAAGTAAATTCAAATTGGCCGAACCAAATTAGCCTATCTGCCTATGTCATTGACCGAAATTCAAAAGAAAAAGAAAAAGAAAAAGAAAAAGAAAAAAATAAAAAATTTAAAAAAAATAAAGTTTAATTAAAATTTAAAAAATAAAGTCTAATTCGAATTTTAAAAAAATGTCTAATTCAAATTTTAAAATTTAAAAAAATAACTCTAATTCAAATTTAAAAGAAATAAAGTTTAATTGAAATTCAAATTTAAAAAAAAGTCTAATTCAATTTTATAAATTTAAAAAAAATAACTCTAATTCAAATTTAAAAAATATATTTAAGAAAAAATAAGTCTAATTCAACTTATAACTCTAACAAAATAAAATATAAATTATTTAAATTTAAAAAATAAAATCTAATTAAAATTTAAAAAATAAAATCTAATTCAAATTTAAAAAATAAGTTTAATTCGAATTTAAAAAAATGTCTAATTCAAATTTATAAATTTAAAAAAAATAAAGATAACATATTTATCTAACATATTTATTTATCTAACCTATTTCAAAATAAAATACAATAATCTAACAAATACAATAATCTAACATATTTAGAAATAAATCTAAAATCTAACATCTTTGAAAATATTCAAATGTAACCTATTAAAAATAAAGATAACATATTTAGAAATAAATCTAACTATCCAACAAATTCAAAAATAAGAAATAACTAAAAAATCTAACCTATTTAAGATAAATTCGAATTTTAAAAAATAAAATCTAACCAATTTCAAAATAAATCCGAATTTCAAAATAAAATCTAATAATCTAACATATTCAAAATTTAAAAAATAAAATATAACATATTTATCAAACAAATCTATTTATCTAACCTATTTATAAATAAAATAACTTATTTTAAAAAGTAAAATCTAACATATTTCAAAATTAAATACAATAATCTAACATATTTAGAAATAAATCTAAAATCTAACATCTTTGAAAATATTCAAATGTAACCTATTAAAAATAAAGATAACATATTTAGAAATAAATCTAACTATCCAACAAATTCAAAAATAAGAAATAACTAAAAAATCTAACCTATTTAAGATAAATTCGAATTTTAAAAATTAAAATCTAACATATTTCAAAATAAATCCGAATTTCATAATAAAATATAATAATCTAACAAATCCAATAATCTAACATATCCAATAATCTAATATATTCAAAAATAAAATCCAATAATCTAACATATTCAAAAATCTAACAAATATAACATTTATTTGAACAAACAAATAAATGTAGCTTATTTTTCTAACAAATTTAAAAATAAATCCGAATTTAACGAAGAAAAACTAACAATATTAAAAATTACTAACAATATCTAACAATTACTAAAAATTACTAACAACTACTAAAAAATACTAACAATTATTAACAAATAACAATTACTCACAATTACTACAAATTTCTAAACATTACTAACAATTACTAAAAATTATCTAACAATTCCTAACAATTACTAAATTAACCTATTCAAACTAATTCTAATTATTTAACAATTACTAAAAAAAAAATCTAACATTTTAATCTCGCGGAAAAATCTTGCGGGAAGTAGAATGAAAAAAATCCTTCGTAATTCCTCTACTTTCGTCTTTCGTATTCCTTTGCGTATTTGTAGAATGAAATAAATTGCAACTCTTTTTTTTTAAACAATAAAAATAAAATTTGAGAATAATAAAAATATTGAGAGTGTGAGAAATTGAGAATATGAGATTGAGAGAATGAGAGATTGAGGATTGAGAATAATGAGTATAAGATGTGAAAATTTATGAAGAATGGGGGTATATTTAAGGGTGTTTTTGAGGGGGGGGGGGGGGGGGGAATTGTCGTTAGAATCAAAAAAATTTGAAAATTTTCGGTGCGGGGGCGGGTTGGCTCTGTCCGGGACGGGTCCCGCCGGGTTTGACCCGGGTTTGGGCGGGTTTGACCAGGGTTTGACCCGGTTTTGGGCGGGTTTGGTCGGGTTAAAGGGGGTTTATTCGGGTTTTGGGTCGGGTTAGGTCGGTTCGGATCGGGTTTAGTCCGGTCCGGGTCGGGTTCGGGGTCACGGGTTGAAACGGGAGGGGAGGGGTCGGGTTTCGCCCAGAAAACCGGATCCGACCCGTTTTAGACCCGACCCATCACTCTAGGACGGTTCGGGTCGGGTTCTTGGTCGGATCCGGGTCGGTCCGGATCCGGGTCCCGGGTTTGCACGGGTCGGGTTGGACCGCCCGGATAAAATCAATACACTAGTCCCTGCCATATTTAAATTTTCATTTCTTATACAATTTGCTGCGCTATAAGTTTACTCAGCTCCAAACTTTTAAAAAATAATACAATTAAACTTGTCATTAACCATTTAACCATTTTATAAACTCCTAGCATTAAAATTCTCCCGACATTTTTATTAATATCCAAAGTTTAATACAAATTATTATTTATACCCAGAATCGGATCTAATATCGAAAAATGCCCAAACTGGCCAGAAAATGGCCGGTTTACTCCCCCCTAAGCCGACCATTTTCTGGCCGGCTTACTCCCCCCAAAACCGGCCATTTTTTGGCGGGCTTAGTCTTTTTTTTTTTTTAGACACTATGAAGAGAAAAATAATGAAATCTAACACTGAAAATTTGAATTTTTTGTTTACATTATTTGTTAGATTACTTCTTTTGATTTATAATTAGCATATTTATACTAAAATACACTAGATTACTTGAAATTATGTTGAATTACACTATATTACAATAAATTATGTTGAATTACACTAAATTACGCTAAATTACAATAACTTTGCTAATTATGCTGAAATACGGTAAATTACGCTAAAATAGACCGATTCTGTGCCATCTTTCATGAATCCTAAAAAATAGTAAAAAAATTCCGAAAATAGTAAAAACTGGTATTCTACAAGTTCATTATATAACTAATTTACTGAGCTACTTGGATTGAATAATAGAAATGAAAATCTTAATCGGAAACTTCAACTCAAGTTTTGAGGCTCTTCCCTTTGTTTTTTGATGATTCTGAATTTTGGAATCCGGCATCGCGGGCACGGACGCATGCGTATTTTCGCAAGCTTTCCGAAAAGTGGTCATTTGCTGAAATCGGACACTCGAGCGCTGTTTTATGACCGTTTGAAGTTTCGTCGTCGTTTTTCACCTTTTCAGTGAAGATATCGTCTCTATTCATATGTAATTTAGCGTAATTTACCGTATTTTAGCATAATGTAATGTAATTTAGTGTAATTTAACTTAATATAGTATAATTCAACATAATTTCAAGTAATTTAGCGTATTTTAGTATAAATATACTAATTATATATCAAAAGAAGTAATCTAACAAATAATTTAAAAAAAAAATTTCAAATTTTCAGTGTTATATTTCATTATTTTTTCTCTTCATAATGTCTCTTAAATAAATAAATAAAAAAAACGACTAAGCCGGCCAGAAAATGGCCGGTTTATGGGGGAGTAAGCCGGCCAGAAAATGGCCAGCTTAGGGGAGGAGTAAGCCGGCCATTTTCTGGCCGATTTGGGCATTTTTTGATATTGGGTCCGATTCTGGGTATAAATAATAATTTGTATTAAACTTTGGATATTAATAAAAATGTCGGAAAATTCTCATATCATAGCACATCATCATTTAATGATGTTTCAAAAGCAAACCAATTAAACCGTTAAATTGCATCCCGTCAGATTAAAATTTTCTAAACGCCTGTTCAACTCTTGAAACCATGTTTAACCTAAGACCGAGCTCTAAATTAAGGGAAAGGGGCCGGTCCGATGGCTATCACACCAAGATCCGATGCCGGGATGGAGTCATTTGATCCGCTCCATGATTCGCACACTTATTTAGATTCAAAGGATGGATTTTCACATAAATTGTCTGCACGAACTTTAATGCGGATCGAGCAGTATATATGTGTGTGTGTATATATATATATATATATATACACTTTCTGTGATTTAAATTGGAAATAATAGTCCATTGGGTTGGATTGAAGAGAGTGGGTTTTAAATTCCAAAACAAAGCAAGATGGGCTTTTATTGCTGTAGATAACCCCTTCAAAATAGATCTATTAGGCAACTACAAAGATTAATTGGGCTCAACTGAATAACTTCTAAGAGAGCATTTCAGGGGAAAATAAACAGAGAGAAAATTAAGATCTGTGGGGTCCAGAGTCAGTAATCTGCCATACCAGCACTGTTTTTAAGCGCATCAAGACTGATTTAAGAATACAAAACCTCGAGAGAGAGAAAGAGAAAGAGAAAGAGAAAGAGACATGGAACTCCCCAACAAACTCTATTTACTCATGTGACGCCAACGGTCAACTATCACCATCTAAACCCTCCGACTTTTAAACCCATAAAAGGACCTTTTAATGACTTCTCCGTTTTTACTAAACTGGACTGTCCAATATTTCTGGAGCACTGGTAACATGCAATAATCATAAGTTGATAATAAATGGGATCCCTCCATTTAAGAATACATTACAAAATATAATTGGAGATCATCCTGAGTTCCTAGCTAAGGCTTCAAGTCTTCAACGGCAACCGAACTCATAAAGAAACCGGTTTCAAGTTCTAATTTATATATTCATCTCACTAGAGCCACACAAAATTTTAAATTTACCATGGCAGATTACACCAAGAAGAAGAAAGAACTCTCTGTTCAATCACCATCTGTTCATCCCACAAACAACACCTCGGCCTCCTCTAGACATTCAAAATTCCACGTCAATCGCCGCCATGTCACTTACTTGTGTGCGTGTTGCACCGGCATAACTGCAATTCTCAGTCTTGTGATCCTCATTCTCTCTTTTACCCTTTTCAAAGTGAGAGACCCGACACTCACGTTGAACTCAATTACAGTTGACGACTTCAGAATCAACACATCAATGAGTCAGAAAAATTTAGTATCAGCTAACGTCACACTCGTCAGTGACATATCGATCAAAAACCCCAATATGGTCTCATTCAAGTTCAACAGAACACTAACCGAGTTTTACTACAATGGAGGCACGCTTGGGGTGGCGTATGCGCCGGCTGGCCAATTGGGTGCACGGAAGGACACAAGGTTAAATGTCACAATGGATGTGGTCGCGAACCGAATTGTGGAGGATAATAATGTTATAGAAAACATATTTCTTCATGGAGAAGTCGACCTGACAAGTTATACAAGCGTTAAAGGCAGGGTTTCTGTGTTTGGGCTGTACAAGAAAGATAAGGAGGTGGGGTTGAATTGTAGCATTGTATTGGGCGTGTCGATTATAAACGTAGAGATTAAGAGCACGGCGTGCCAGGCAAGTGACTTGAAAGAATAAAGAAAGAGGTAATACCTTATTTTTCTTTTTGTTATAAATAAAAAGAGAATTCTCATCATCTCATGAGAGGTAGGTATTTCCTTTTAAGATTGTAATATATATGGACATTGCATAAATGTATGCTTGTTGGGAGCATCAATTTATTGATAGACTCAGGAAGTCCCAACAGGTAGCCGAAGCTCATATTGGAGTTGTTGCTTACGAACTTTGTCTTAGAAAAGGAAAGAAATATATATAGATAGATTATATATGAATTCTTTTCTTGTTAATGCAATCAAAATAAGATGGGCTTTCCAGTATTACAATTTACACATTGGTTGTAACTAAATTTTGGGCCTGGATAGATGACAAAATTTGGGCCTGTAAAGAAATTGGATATTTCGAATGTTGACCTTTTCACTTTTAGAAAATATCCTTTGTTATTCATGTATGTCAGTGTCCATTTGTCCTAGGAGATTGATTCTTCGGTTCACAAATCGTTCATCATGTGTTATTGGCTCATTGCTTCATATTAACAAACAGACACTTTTATTAGAAATCAAGCAGTTCAGTTTCAGATACCTGCCTCAGAGAATTAAAATGGTAATTTGCTCTTCCGATTCTGAGGTATGGATTTTTCAATTTGTTTTCATTAGATCATGGATCACCTTTTTTCCCCTTGTGCTAATGATGCGCTAAAGTTAAACACACAGAAATCATGTTTTCCAATTAGCAAAAGGAAGGAGGCCCATGATTTTTTGTCGGATTGAAATAAAAATCCAGCTGTTTATGAATAAAATGCTACTGGTGGGTGGTGTACACTACTTTTAACAGCAAAATTCAGTTGAGAATACAGAGGTAGAGGTTACTAGCATTGAATCACAGCTGAACAAAATAAAATGCAACAGGTGCTGTCAAGATTCAGAGACTAATATTGCTAAATATCTGAGGAAAAGAAATACATCTTATTTCAGAAACCTCCCAAGAAAGATACCTTTCCCCCTTCCCCCTTTCCATGATTATCATCATCCTTGCTCCGACTAAGTTTTATATTTCACAATCATACTTTCAGATAATATATCATCTCGGCAAAATCAATACTTTACTTTAGTTGGTAAGGCTAATTAACTTGCCTTTTTTTCCCCATTTATTTTTATTCCCTTTCAAGTCCAACAACCAAAGCAAATAATTAGTCCTCTATACTTAATCATTTATCCAACAACGAAAAACCATTGAATCTAAAATGAGCTTCCCCGTTCATCAAAGTTTATACCATTTTAAATCTAACCGCTTTTGATAGATTACCAAGTGACATTCGATGATCTATATTTATCCGCATGAACATTGAATACGCAATATGTCTATACTTCTTCTTATTATTTATTTCCACATAAGTTGAGAAAATATTCTATAGAGTCTGGCTAGTACAACATTAGTTTTATTTCAGCCTATATAACACTAATTTCAAAACCTATTGAATCAATTTTAAACAGTGAATTCAAACCGTTCAGACCGATCCACTTCATTAGTTGTGCGTTTACATGCTAAATTTATAATTTTTCTAATTTATTTAGTATCAAGTCAAGCGATCAAATGTGGGAATTTTTAAGTTAATTTTAATGCATTCATTTTTCAACATTTTTTACCACCTGACTTGATACTATAATAATTCAAAAAAAAAATATTTTTTTCATGTAAACACATCACTGGTCAAGTAAATCGGTTTGAACCGTTTGAATTGATCGTTTGAAATCTATCCAATAAATTTTGAAGTTGGTATCATATGACACTGATGTCATACTAGCTGGACTCCTTCTTTGTGGGATCAAAATTTTCAATTAATATATCCAATTTTCTATATTATTTTCAATATATTTCTATAATTAAAAAATTTTGCGAGTTATTAATCTGCCCCTAAAATTGTTATATGCTTTGAAAACATACTCCCAGCAAACACTAGTCTAGAGTCTACAGTGCACTGGTAAAGTTTAACCAGGCAAGGCATCCCCACTAGATGACCTAAATAAAAGCAACTCACAAGTCTAAGTCTACTAAAAATGCTGAAGCGTTCCATGTCATAGCGAGTTAGCGACGCCAACACGCGTGTGACTGTGACCTACCTTCACAAATTAAGTGGAAAAGGATGAAGAAAAGATAGCAAATAAAGAAAAATTAAAACAGAGAGAAAGTAAATGAGCAAAAATGACTTTGAAAAAGAGAAAGTGAAACACCCTCACCCTCACCCTCTCAAAGCAATATTTACACTAAGAAGACAGAAGCATGCATAAATTAAGCATTAGCATCCTATATATCCCTATATATGTCGTCTAATTCTTTCATGGAATTAGCATTGATTTAGTAAACTTTACCTTCTCATGTCCTGCAAAAATATGCTTAAAGTCACGTCTCTGCCTGTTGCTCTACCTCTATGAAGTATGAACAAACAACTGAAACTTTGAACAATATTAATTATACCATTAAAAGTAGCTAGCTAGCTTCGTGATTTAATCTCTCTTTCTTTCAGCATGAATTGCATGAAAAGCATCAAAAAAGTTAAATTTTAAGAAAAGAACATGAGATAAGCCCTGCCCATGCCATACAAAGGAAAAGTTCAAAATTATATTAAAATTTGGTAGAGATATATATATATATATATTAATTGGACTTTTGACTGGACTTTTTCTTAAAGATATATATATATATATATAGAAATAAAATGTATGCTAGGAAAAGTTAAAATTATTGCTGTAGGGTGTTAGCTTAGCATAAACTAAAGATATCATTTCATGAAATAGTATGATACATTGAGGCATCATATCAGGGTACGTAGCTGCTAGCAAATTTACATTCTTTTACTGGTAAGTGGTAACTGAATATTTTGTTATTGTTAAAAGCACATGCAATCCTGAACAAATGAGGGACATATAAGTAAAAAAAACTGAGATAGATCTTCATCTTAATACATCTCTCACGCGTTTTGGACTCTTGGTTTAGCATTTTTCTTTTTTGTTGTAGTCTCTGCTGACCCTTCTGCCCCTTTTTCTAAGCAAACACATTTTTCTGTTCTTCGTCATTTCCTCTTTTCTGATTATCGCACATTATAAATTTATAATAGCGACAACATGTAATCCAAAGAAGTGTGCATATAGAATCTACAGCTTTTTTTATTAATACCCCAAAAAAATAAAAAATTATCAAATCTGCCCTCAAACTCAAATTTTTATTAAAAATACTCTAACCGCCCCACGGGAATCGGTTCACTATCCATACCAGACCGCCCCGTGGAGCAGTCCACTATCCTTACCAGACCGCCCCCTAGTGGGGAGGTCCGCTTATTTTCCCTTTTTTTTAAGTTAATATTATATGGTATATTTAATTTGTTTTAATATTTTATAATATGGTATATATTTATTTGTTTTATTGTTTTATATTTATTTGTTTTAATGATTTATATGTTATATATTTATTTGTTGACGATTATATTTTTATAATTGACAATTATTTTTATATGTTATATAATTGCCGATTATTTATTTGTTTTATTTATTTGTTTTAATGTTTTATAATATGGTATATACTTATTTGTTTTAATGTTTTATATTTATTTGTTTTAATGATTTATTTGTTATATATTTATTTGTTGACGATTATATTTTTATAATTGCCTATTATATATTTAATGTTTTCTAATATGTTTTTAAATATGTTATAATTCTAGTTAATGTTATAAATTGGCTTTTCCGACTAGATAAACAACAAAACTAAGTAATCTAAATGGTAAGTCTACAACATAAAACATAACAGTCCAAACATGAAATATAATAATTCAAATATAAAATATTATAAATCTATCAAACAAAAAAACATAAAAATCCTAACGATGAGGACAAGGGCGACGACCGGAGAGATCCAACCTAGGAGGTGGATGGCGGTCCCTGTGCGGCAACACACGCCTCAAATGAACCTCATCCTCCTGCACGTCATCATGGACATCCTCCTGCGCCCATGGATCCTCCCCCGCCCATAGATGCTCCTCCTGGATCACCGGCTGTGTACACAACGTCCATGGATTGCCTCCCAAGTAAAATGATACGTGGCCGGACAACCTGCACAATACAAGGTTGTGTAAACAATCCGCACACGATAATTAACAATTCAATTTCTACCAATAGTTCAAATGCCAATACAAGACACAAAATATAAATCAAATAAGTTATTTAGAGACTTATCCGGAAATAAGCGGATTGTGGCTGAGTTGACCGAGAGAGAGAGAGAGGGGGGTGGCCAAGAGGGGGGCCGAGAGAGAGAGGGTTGCCGAGAGAGAGGGTGGCCGAGAGGGGGGTGGGGGGGTCGGTTTGTGAGGTAAGGGAGAAAGGGAGAGAAAGAGACAAGAGGGCGGCGGGGCAGGTGGGTCGGCCGGTGGGGGTGAGGGCGGAGTGGCAGCGCAAGAGAGAGAGAGAGAGAGAGAGAGGAATTCGAGCGGGTCGTTCAGGTGGGTCGGATCAGGCGGGTTTAAAAAAAAAATTAAATAAGCGGATCGGCTCATGGGGTGGCAGTCTGGTATAGATAGTGGGCTGGTCAGGATATTTTTAATAAAAATTTAGATTTGAAAACATATTTGATAATTTTTAATTTTTTATAAAAAAAAAAGCGGTAGAATCTATAGCTAAACGGCCTACACTGAAATTCATCATTAAACCATGTAGATTCAGAATGGTACTCAGTCTCAGCTTTTATAAATTGCAATAGAACAAAAAGAAATTTAAGAAGCCATGCCCATGCTTGAATCTTTGCCTCGGATTCGCTGCCATGCTGACCACACAAAATAAAAGGGTACACAGTTCCCCATCTATCGAGGCAAAAATTCATGTACCACTAGTCCACTACCACCCTTTTTCTTTTCGGAATTTTCCTATTCAACACAGATTTATGAATTTTATCAAATACATAGCCATAGCCTCTACGGCTCTACTCTATGGTTCTGTTCCTGTACAGAACAGCTTGGGTCTGATGCCAATCGGACTCAAATTTGGATCTGATGGATTTCCGAACCGTCCGATTCACTTTAAGATTCGTGCGCACAAATTTAAATCAGATGTGAAAGTTGTGGGCGTGAATCTTAAAATAGATTGGTCGGTCATCGAACCCATCAAACTCACTTTGAGTCCGATGGACATCGGACCAAATTAGTTCCGTTCCTGTATGGTACTTGGTAAATGCTAGATTAGGTGCTGACATTTTGGGCTCAAGCATTTCTCTGTTTTTATAACAGAGCATTATTATTATAACATTAGAAAACTTTGATTCAAACCAAACGGTAACGGGTAACGGTAACGTCTTTCGCTCTCAGAGAAAAAAAAAATGCTAGTTTAATTTTCTTTTGAGATTGTTGAAAGACATGCCATCTTTTCTTAACAAAAAAACAGAATCTTTATCTTTTTAGTTCCTTCCTGAGTTCCTGTCGACTGTCGTTCTCGCTCCATTCCCTTTTTCTTTTTCTGAAACAGTTGTGTGTTTTTCGTCAAAGCTTTTCGCCATTGTCTCAAGCAAGTAAACGCAAAAGAGAGAAGGGAAAAAGAAAATAAAAGAAAAGCAAAAGGCTCTGCAGCACGAATTCCGAGGGAAATGAGCATCGATTCAGATCTCTGTCTTTATTAATTAAAAACATTTCCATACCAGAAACGAAAAGATTATTATTTCATTTCATTTCATTGAGCACATCGTACTTGTTTTCTTTTCCATGTTCATCTCATCATGCTTCAACGTGACCTACAAGCTTTTGCACCAGCTTTTTCAGAACCACCATAAATTTCTTATTTCAACTTTTCAGTGAATTCGTAATATATCATATACTGATATACATACATATAACGGATTTTTTTTAAAAACAGTAATTAAAATAATAAAAGTTAAAGAAACGACATCATTGTTTCGTTTGTTATAAAAACAGCAAAAGCCGAATAGCGTATTCGGTTAAGTTTTTTTTCTGCTTCACCGAATAGGCTATTCGGTTAAGCAGTCGGTTTTAACAGGAGTTGTGAGAACATGGCCACAGAAGATTCTTATTACACTTAATCGAAAAGGGGATTCGGTGAAGCCAATTTTTTTGGCTTAACCGAATAGCCAATTCGGTTAAGCCAAACAATTGTGCTTTTCGGACCGGGTGAGGAGTTGGTCCGATGCCCTTTGGACCATATCTCGTCCAAAGCGCTCGCTAATCGTCCAATTGAGGGAACAAGTGATAGTAGGAAGTTGTCTTTTCACGTCCGTTTAAATCAAACAAGGCAACTATTTATTTATTGTTTGAACACTAAGCTAGTAAGCTGCACACTAAACAAATGGAGGCATCCATTACCTCTCAAATTCTCATTTTTTTATTACAAAATTCATATGCTAATTGGTGACAATTTTATTTTTGAACCTTAACAAAAATATCTAACTTGTGCTTTTAATTGTTTCTTATTCTTTCACTAATTAAAATTTGTTCAACATTATATGCTATTTTAATTCTAAATTAACCAACGCAAAAGCATATATTAATTAGTTAAGATTTTTTTACTGATAGCTAAAGCTGCCTCTTGATTGGTTGTAGAGTAACAATTGACTTCTTATTCTTAATTTGAATTATTCAACAAGCTTATTGATTGCATATTATCGTTTCCTAGTTATTTGTTCTATTTTACATATATGTTTTGTCAAAAAATATATCTATATTCAAGGGTACGTAATTGATGTGAATCACAATTATGAATTGATGTTGTTTTATTTTCTTTCTTTATGTTTTCAAATGAATGGAAGAAAAATTAGATAATGTTTTTTTAGTGAATAAAGAAGGAATTAAAAGTTAAGGTTTTAAATAAAATTATAAATTCTCAGGAAAACTAATTAAAGATTATGAGCAAAAGTTTCTTCTATAGTCTACATAATTCATGTTTCAAAGTTTTTTTCTAAAGTCTTAGTTGACTCAAAAAAGTAAATGTCTTCAACAGAGTTAAATATTCTTTGAATAGATGCACTGGACATGTCCAATATTTTAAGTACTGGAGTACAATTAACAAACATATATAAGTTGCCTCTTCTATACGAAGAGTATAAAATTGCATCTCTTTCCGCATCTGTCAAGTCGCTGAATCGACTTACAATAAAAAATAAAAATATTCGGTTTACAATAAAAATATAATCTAAACCGAATAGCCTATTCGGTTTAAAATACAAAAATACAAAAATAATGTAAACCGAATTAGTTATTCGGTTTACCTTAAAAAATTAAAAAATAATCTAAACCGAATAGCCAATTCGGTTTATAAGAGGTGTTACACGAGTAGTTACATAGTTCGGAGATCTGTTCCTGTGAAAATCTGCTTAACCGAATAGGCTATTCGGTGTACCAAAAAAAAACAACTTAACCGAATAGCCAATTCAGTTTTTACTGTTTTTATAACAAACGAAGCAATTATGTCGTTTCTTTAACTTTTATTATTTTAATTACTGTTTTTAAAAAAAATCCTACATAACATACAAGTTGCTCTCGTTTTTACACATGACCATTTTCAGGGGAAATGAAAGGCAGTAAGAAAAATATCACCATTTTGCAATTAAGACCCTACAAATCTTTGTTACTACGATTAAGCCATAGTTAATTAGTTCATGACTTCATGGGTTGAGCTTTTGGCAATTATTAGAAAAATAATGGGGGCTTCGTTCAGATAAATTACTAATACATTATCAAATTCATGTTAAACGAGGATCAATTTGAAGAATTCCATTCTTCTGAGACCAAAAATAATTAGCAAAATATTCAAAGGTTTGGTCTTTAGGAATTCAGATCCTTCCCGGTACCGTAATAGAGAATCTTTTACAGTTACTTGATCTGGACCGTTCTTTTTAACTTAGCACGAATCTCAAAGCCCAATAACACTGCCCCCTCCGTCAGTGCGAATCTCAAAGCGGCTGAGAGTTAATCTCAAACCGTAAAGTGAAGGGAATCTTTTACAGTAATGGAGAGGATAATTGTCCGGTCTTTAGGTGTGCGGCTCACAGATATGATGAATCATTGGGGGATTAAATTACAAGTATTCGTGCCGATTATTTTGTTTGTTTTCATAAAAGGTGAAAGACAAAATGTAAAGATACTATACTAGTACAAATAGACAAAAGAGCTTTTTATCTTACCCACGCTTCTACAAGTAAAAATTCATACAGAAAACTTACAGAGAAAGCCCAAAAGACAACTTACAACTTACAAAGACAAAAATCTAAAGGGAAGCTACTACCCTTTCCGTACATCATATTCACCTTCGCTACAAAATACTTTTTTTCTTTTTGTTCTAATTTAATATTTGTTTTGTAAGGAAACTTCCTCCTATGTTCTCAACAAAAATACAAACAAAGGAGACGAAATTAGTAGAGCATTAGATATTGACCCGCTTGCCTTCTCCCGGGTCACTTCTTGATCTCGCTAGTGGCAATTCCATTGATCCTGTTTTTTAATAAAATCAAAACTTAGGTTAAATATTCAAAATGAGAGTAAAAACAAAAAAAAAAAAAAACAATTGGGACAAAGTAAATGTTGCCTGAAACCAGAGGTCCCGCCACTGAATAAAATTTGAAATTCAAGGGGTACCCCATAATAATTAATTGCAACAGGTTGTGCATTTTGACCATGTGAAGAAAATAAGATTTAAAAATTCAAATCACAAGTTACTGAAATATCAAATAGAAACTTATGATTACAACATATCTTGGAAGTAACAGCCACAATCATGTTCTCCTTGTAATATTATTATTTTTATTATCATTAGCTTCCCCTGATTTTATTCGCTCTAGGCCGAATATAACCTGGTATTATACAAATATATTTTCTACCATTGAAGAACCAACTAAAACAAACCCCCCGATCTGTTGACAATCAATGAACAGAGCTTTCAAAAACAAAATGATCCACAGCGCTGAACTAATACACTGTATGTTAAATTCGCTACATATGTTTAAAATCTCAAGTTTAAACTGCTACCTTTATTGAAAGAACGCTTGCAATGCGCAATGGCACCTTCAATGCCATCCTCCTTCTCTAGAAGAGTATCATCCCTTCTCTGAGTCTGAGGCACCACCAAGGACTGGGGGGACCGCACAGCAGCCACAGCTGATGATGCCGACCGGCTCTTCCTTAGCCGCCTTGCAACCAACTTTATACCCGTCGGCTCGGCCGTCCCAAACCGTAATTTCTCACCAAATCCTTTTGAGACCTTCACATAAAACGGTTTTATTTTGCTAAAATATTTTTGTATTGCAAGTGGAGACGATCGTTTTTCCTGATCCTGACAAGGCGACGCGAGCTCAAAAAACAATTTAGTGGATGTGGATCGGGCGCTGTTGGAGCCCCGCAACCCGCTTTCCCGAGCAAAGAGCGAGAAGAGCGGTACTTCGGAGACAACATTTCCCCTGTTGGTCTCCAATTCCGATTTCGAATTCATCTTCTTCCCACCGAGCTTGAGCTCGCGAAATTTCCTCGGCGAGTCGACAAAATTAGACCTCCGTCTCGTCTCTGACGGGTCAAGAGACAGCAAGCTGCCGCTGAAGAACAAATCATGAGATTCCACGTCAGATTCCGTCTCTGATTCCGTTCTTAGAGAAAGAGGGAACACTAAGTCGAAGAACGGGCCCTCCTCCTCATCGGTCTCTCGCGTATCGGTCGACGGCCGGAACACGGACGAGGGAAAACTGGAGGCGCGAATCGTCTTCGACTTGACTCCTCTCCGTTCATCTCTGTTCCCTCTTGGCGTAACAAGAAATCCCAAGACCTTCATAGTAGAGAGAGATAGAGAGATAGAGAGAGAGGGAGGTGAAATGAATGCGAGGTTGGCAGGCAGGTTGAAGGGGTTTTGTCTTACTTCTGTTGTGTGCTACCAGAGAGGCACAGCGATTTCTTGTTCTCTTCTATGTTTTCTCACGCTATATAAATCCAGAGTATGCGTACAAGTTTGAAAATTAATTAATTAATTAATTAATTAATGGAGGAGCGGTTCTATCACGGGGATTTGATCGCACAGTGGTAGACGGGTCCCACCACCAGGCCACCACTCATTGACTTCACTCGTGTGGGCCCACGAGTGGTAGAAACAAAAGGTTAATCGTTGTTTGAAATTGAAATCGACCGTTGGATTGTATTGGACGGTTCAGTTTCACTCAGTTTGTAGCTACTAGCCTACTAGCTGCTGCTACTGTGGTTTTTCTTCGTTTGTTACGGAGACGGAGTTAGACCCACTATTATTAACAGTTGATTATGGTGAATTATATATTAACTTTGTACTTTATTCCTACTTAAAGAAGCTTCCCAAACCCAAAGGAGGAAGAGAGTTGGACAAATATGCTCCCCGGCTCTACTTACTAGGGTGATTAGTCTACAATAATTCAACGTACAATCCTGCGGTCCAAGTCCAACAGTTACAGAACCATCATGTAGATTTTAATTCCAAATTATTTTACCAAACCTGTCTAGTCTATTCCAATAACCAGGTTAAGCTTGTCTAAGATTATTGGCATCTGAGTTTTACATTTTCAAACACTACCTTCCCTCTCTCATTGTCTAGTTTAGAACGTGATGTGTTCACCAAGAGAGTTTGGTGAGCACAAATTCAAAAATTTATAGAATCAGCTTCAAATAAAGAATCCAAACCATTAAAACACATCTACTTCAAGTGATGAGTGCACATGCAAAAATTTGAAAGTTTCAAATTCATTTTGTACAAAGTCAAACTGTAAAAAAAATAAACATTTTATAAGTTATTTAATACATTCATTTCATCATCATTTTGACCGCTTGACTTTTACTAAATGAAATCAAAAAAATTAAAATTTCGCTTTAATCGTGGAGTAGATGAGTTTTAACATTTATTATTTGAAACCAATCCGATCAACATTTTGAGTTGTGTTCATCAAACCATCTTAGTTAGCACAGTACACCATAAATTTGCTCTTCAATGAATGCAAAAGAAAATTTTGTTAGTCAATTGTCAATAGTCATGAAAAATGACAAAATAATTAATACTGCTATATCTATCTAAATATTTTTCAACACGAGCACGAAGTGTGGACTCTATCTTGAGACCTTGACTTAGTCAAATTTTTTTGCGCCATCACCGTCATAAATGTAATCTGGAAGTAAAAAATGAGTAGCCTTCATTTTTAAACAATTATTTGATGCTATAAATTTTGGAGCGAACAGGAAGAGGTTCATTAATTTCCATATAGTTTGAAATGCGCAATTTAATGGTGGTGTTCGTACTTAGAAGGATTACAGAGGAGCGTGGGAAACCGACATGTTTATTAATATCCAATGTTAATTACAAATTAATAAATATATTCAGAATTAGCGAAAATTTTGAAAAATATCAAAACCGGTCA
Source organism: Carex myosuroides (assembly GCA_028015225.1). Taxonomy (NCBI): domain Eukaryota; kingdom Viridiplantae; phylum Streptophyta; class Magnoliopsida; order Poales; family Cyperaceae; genus Carex; species Carex myosuroides. Next base: position 554,968 of record CM051484.1, read on the forward strand.
TTATCTTCCCCAAAAGCCGGTCAGATTCGGTCAGAATCTGACCGGCTTCTTTTTTTTCTTTTTTTTACCGTTTACACTCTATAAATATTCTTTTTTTTCTCCACCCCACAACTCACTCATCTCAACTCAGTTTTAGGTAAATTTTTTTTATTTAATTTAGAGATTAGGGTTTAGCGTTTAAGATAATTTGTTGTAATTTAGTATAATTAGCATAGTTTATCATATTTTAGCGTATTTTGATTTTTTTCTAACATCAATAGACTAATTAAGCATAATTTAGCCGAACTTAGCATAATTAGGATAATTATACCATTTGAGCATATTTTCCCGAAATTATGCTATTGTAGCATATTTTAAGTTATTTTAACCGTAATTGGACAATTTTAGCATAATTAAGCCTATTTTGGACATTTTTAGCATATTTTACCGAAATTAAGTTACTGTAGCATATTATAACATATTTTAAGTTATTTTAACCGCAATTGGCCTATTTTAGCATGTTTAAGCAGAATTAAGCCTATTTTGACACTTTATAGCATATTTTACCGAAATTATGTTATTGTAGCCTATTATAGTATATTTTAGGTTATTTTAACCACAATTTGTCTATTTTAGCATGTTTAAGCAGAATTTAACCTATTTTGGTCTTTTTAGCATATTTTACTGAAATTATGTTATTGTAGTCTATTATAACATATTTTAGGTTATTTTAACCGCAATTGGTTTATTTTAACATGTTTAAGCATAATTAAGCATATTTTGGGCATTTTTAAGCAAAAATAGGCTATTTTAACCGAAATTAGGGTTTATGCTTTACTTAGAGATGGTTAACAGAATTTTATTTTTGACATCAGGATGCCTAGAGGACGGTCTATGGCTCGTCCAGTAGTTGACGAGCCGATCAGTACTAGCAGCACCGAGCAATTCAGTCCTCTCCTGTGGATGCCCCACAACGATCACCGAGTCTCACTGGCTTCTTGTGAGGTACGTATCTTTTTGTAGGTTTTCTTTAAATTTTGTTGAGTTTAAATTTTGTTATGTTAACACCATGTGGATTACTTTTTTCAACGCATGACACGTTTCTTTTAGATATGAAGTTGTCAGTTTTACGAGGTGATGCACCAGTACCTCATTAATCTGGCCTCTACCATGTTGTGGACATCTTGCGAACTGAGAAAAACATCATCAATGCATCTCTAATCGCAGAACTGGTGGAGCGATGGCGTCCCGAAACGCACACGTTCCACATGACATTCGGAGACATGCCATTTGGAAACATGCCATTCGGAGAGACGTACCCCGATATAGGATTGAGATGCCAAGTGATAGAGCGGCTAGTGGTAGCGGGTCTCATACTCAGCCTGACTTTAGGACTGGAATTGCTGCTCCATCTTCGGTACACCCCCGCCAGTGCCGGCAGTCTCTAGGGGTAAGTACAGATGGGATACTGTCGAGCGGATACGCATCGACGCCGATGCTGGTATTGAGACACCGAGAGAGAGAGCCTGGCCGCGCGAACGCCGAGCGAACGCCGAAGTACCGGCTAAGCAATGGTTCCCCTCTCCGTTTCAACGGTACCGTGGCTAGTTTTGTACTATTTATATTTGGTATACTGTGTTTAGTGCTTTATGTTTGGATTATCTTATATTTCGGTTATTTTATATGTGTGTTTTTATGGTACTATTTTTATAGTTTTCAGATAAAATAAATTATTATGATAATGCTAAACTGAAAATACTACATCAATAACAATAATAGTACAACATCAAATCTAAACAGAAAATATTAAAAAAAAATTGAGAAAACCGGCCAGATTCTGAGGGAAAAGGAAACCGGTCAGAAACTGACCGGTTTGAACATTTTTCAAAATAGCCACTGATTCTGAGTATATTTATTAATTTGTAATTAACTTTGGATATTAATAAAAATGTCGGCGTGGGAAATTCACTTTTTGTAACTTTATGTGGACCCATTTGCAGATTGGACGGAGATGGTGCAAAGTGTGAGGTTGTGCGGTGCATGTTCATTGAGCTCTGAATGTTAGAGATGGGTCATGAGCCTACGGGGCTACGGGGCTACGGGGCTACGGGCTCAGGCCTGATGATTCAGACTAGCCCCAATACCATTAGTCAATTACCATCACCACCTGAAAAGCATCAATTACAAGTTACCAGTCAAGATTTCGATTATTCACTGTTCCCGGAACCACCTCACTGACCTCAGTTTTTATCAGATTATTTCTTTACATGAAATTTTGTACAATTTATAGAATAGCTGAATAGGAAGACTGACTTGACTGATGTAATAGTGTGGTGAGACGCAACTCTGACAGGGGAGGAAGACTCATAATAAGCAGCTGAGCCTGAGCCTGAGCCAGGTCATGTTGTGTAGTTTGGGCAAACTCGAGTGCATTCCGGCCCGGCAGTCTATGCCCCTCTCTCTCTCTCTACTCTCCAGTCTCCGCCTGACATCGTACGGTCGCTGCTTCTGCTCTGGCTTTTATGGCACTTTGACCCGATTCTCACCATCCCTTGCGCACTTGGCGGGAAATATATCTCGGAAATTCTACGTCACCTCTTTTTCTACGTTGTTTTACATTTGTATTATCTGGCAGAATCTAACGGCATTCTTAACATTCTGTTAACAGATACGCTGCTTTTATTTGTTGTAGTAGAAGAGTCGTGAGAAATAGATGTTTGTACCATGTGTGGCCGAAGACTGTGGTGTAACAGTTGGGCGTATTTGAGCTGTTAGATGATACAGATACAGATTTTATTGTTAGGTGAAGTTAGCTTAATATACTGAACATTGCGCTTTCCAGGTTTTCGCCGGATTTTCTGTGGCACGCTGCCATCAAATAATTAGTTTGGTTTTTCTTATTCTGAAAATTTCTTATATTATATTATATATTTAGGTACTTATTTGTATTTTCCGTTATTCTGAATCTAGCCATTCCTATAAAGGATGCCACAATGTATTTTTTTCAGATTATAAGTATTAAAAAACTTGTTTCTCTATTTTGAATTTACTTGCAAAAACGGTTATTTTCACTAATTGCCACGTCATGCAAGCTATCATCTCTACTTATAAAAAACCATCATCTATTAAACTTCAGTATAATCTTTTCCGTTTTAATTTTCTATTTTTTCGATAGAAAGAAAAAATGAAGACACTGAATTTTCTTTTATTAGTTAAACTCCACCTTAATTCATTTTACCTTCTCATGTTTCTTGCTAAAAACTGAGAGTTGTATTTTATTTTATTTTTCGAAAAAAGACAAAAAAAATCATTTCATTAACTAAAACATTAACTTACAACAGCGTACAAAAGAAAAAAAATAACAAGATACTCGCTCAATACTAGATATCTCTATTTTGTCTAACTCCTGTGCCAACAACGTAAAATTCAACCTATTTTTTAATCATCCAGTAAAGAACTCAGCTAAACTGATGTATATCATTCTAACTGACATCAAGCCACAATATACATTAATCTATTTCACCTTCTCAACAAAAAGTAAAACTCATAAAACAACTGGCCCTCAATATTGATACCAGTATTACCTCTATCTCCATAGGCATCAACCTCTCATCTCTTCTCTCTTTGTTGCTATCCGTTTGAATTTGACACATCTTTTCTCTCTACTAATGGTCACTTTGTTCAGCTCTATAGAGCCGAATTTGGCCTTCTTAATTTTAGTTCGAGCAATCTGACTTATCCAAGAACCTTGATCCACTGAGATTACTGGTACAAAAATCTCTTAGCAGGCGCTCCATGTGAGGTTGCAATAATTGTTCTGGATGTAGTAGATTCTCCTCCATCAGAATCAGACATCCCCGGTGCAACATTGATACCTGCCATAGCTTTCATCAGTACCAACTCTTGAATTATCTCCGCTAACTCCGTCTCTGATCTCTTGATTGAATCCATGATCGATACCTCTTAGTAAATGGGTATGGACTTCTTGGCTGACCATGATATGATGTCAGAGGCTATGAGTAGTTGTTGCTTTGTTGCCAGATCGTCGGTTGGAGGTGGTTTCACTGTCAGATCAATGTGTAGGGACCTATCAATCACCGCACGACATCGTAACGATCGATCACCGCACAACATCGCACGATCTATTACAAGCATAACACAAGACATCATTACGGCTATCCGACGCAAGATGACCACAATCATTGCATATGAAACGAAGAGATAGTCGCCTATGTTTCTCTATTTTGGACCTCACAAACTCAATTCGATTGAATCTGCACAGTTGCTCTCCTTGAGAATCAAATTGCCACAAGAAAAATCGTTCAGTCACCTTGTACGATTGTTGATAACCGAGACAGAGTTATTGGAGAATTAAAGTTTCATTGTTGTTTTGTGAATGTCATTTTTTTTTTTTGAGATGCCAGTTGAGAAAGTAATAAAAACAGAGTTGGTTATTTGGTGGGACGGATGCCCAAAGCTGAGCAAAAGAGCAGCAACGAATGCTAACGTTATGATAGCATTTGGCTGCAACCAATGCTATTAATTATTATCATCAAATTTTACTTTGTGTGTTTGTTTTATTTGATCTTAATTAAAATTCTTGAAAGCGAATTCACAGCAGCAAGGAACAAATTAAGCATGAGAAGCATGATTTTGTTTAACTATAATCAAATAGCTGATTAGCTGGTCTTGTCACTCAAACTTGATAAAGAATTGGGATTTTCATTATGTAATTGATTTTCAAGTTATAAGATATATTTTAATCATTACATCGATTATTAATTATTTTTTACATTTCATTGTATGACTGAAAATTATGTAACTTTTTTACTAACACATGTTCATCAATAATACGTGAATCATATCATATATATATATATATATATATATATATATATATATATATATATATAATAGTGACCAAACCAAAGCAAAGCATGAGATTGGTGTGGAAACTGGAAACCAAACAAAATTTGGGGCTTGTGCAGCCGTCAGCATGAAAAGACAAGGACTTAGGACCCATTACCCAAGCAGGGGAGTTGGTTCAAAAACACCATCATTTATTTATTACCAAATAGCAAGACAAGGTAAGAAAGCAAGCTCCTTTTATCTTCTTTGAACAAATCAAACAAATTGAGCCTAACTTGTGCTCTTTTTTGTCATCAAACTACACGACACGCTTCAAGCCTAATGCCTAACAAGTACAAACCTCAACCCAACCCAACCCAACCCAACCCAACCCCTAATGCGGTCTAATCATAGCTTATAGGGTTTGGCATGAAACCAATTATGAAAATCCTTAATCACATGCTAAAGAAAAGGAATTTACTTGACTGGACAGCTTCAGAGAGGGACAAATTTTGCACTTCATGAGATAGGATTTCAATTTTAACCTTATTTATTCAGACAGGAATTAATAATGATAGCAATATGGCCGACATTTTTATTAATATCCAAAGTTGATTACAAATTAATTAATTTACCCATGATTCGCGATTTTTTTCAAAAATATCCAAACCAGTCATAAAATGGCCGGTTTTTCTCTCTCCAACAAACCAGCCATTTTATGGCCGGTTTTCTTTTATTTATTTATTTTAGAGACACTATGAAGAGCAGGATAATAAAATATAACACTGAAAATTTAAAATTTTTGTTTAAATTATTTGTTAGATTACTTCTTTTGATTTATAATTAACATATTTATACTAAAATAAACTAGATTACTTGAAAATATGTTGAATTGCACTATATTACATTAAATTACACTAAATTATATTAAATTACGCTAAATACGGTAAAATCTGATAAATTACTCTGTGTCTTCTTAGTGATGTATAATTAGAAACTATTTTTGTTTCTCTTTTATCTTCATAGTGATTTATAATTAGAAACTATTTTTTTTTAAGAGACACTATGAACAGCAAGATAATAAAATCTAACACTGGTTGCAATGCGTCAGTGCTTGCAAAAAGACGCATGCGTCAGTGCTTACAATGCTGGATTTCAAAATTCAGAATTGCCAAAAAACTAAGGGAAGAGCCTCAAAACTTGAGTTGAAGTTTCCGATTAATATTTTCATTTCGATTATTCAATCTAAGTAGCTCAGTAAATTAGTTACATAATGAACTTGTAGAGTACCAATTTTTACTATTTTTTATTATTCATGAAAGATGACACAAAATCGGTCTACTTTAGCGTAATTTACCATATTTCAGCATAATTAGCGAAGTTATTGTAATTTAGCGTAATTTAACGTAATTTAGTGTAATTCAACATAATTTATTGTAATATAATATAATTCAACATAATTTCAAGTAATCTAGTGTATTTTAGTATAAATATGCTAATTATAAATTAAAAGAAGTAATCTAACAAATAATTTGAACAACAAATTCGAATTTTCGGTGTTAAATTTCATTATCTTGCTTTTCATAGTGTCTCTAAAAAAAAGAAGAAGAAGAGAAAACCGGCCATTTTATGGCCGGTTTGGATATTTTTGAAAAAAGTTGCAAATTATGGGTAAATTAATTAATTTGTAATTAACTTTCAATATTAATAAAAATGTCGGCAATATGGAAAGGGAATCGCATCATCCCGCCATCGGTTGAAAAGTTGCAACACGTTTTCCTTGTTTGAATTTTCAAAACTTTGTTTTAAATCATAAATCTTAAGAGAATATGAATTAAAAAAATATATATATTTATTCAATGTGGAGAGGATGTTTTTTAAATCATAAATCTTAACAGAATATTGAAAAGTTCCAACACGTTTTCCTGCTGAGATTAATCCGGGCCGTCCGTTCATATATATCGCACCTCTGCAGCGATAGGGACTCCTTGGTCATCCCATGATTTTTAAAATTTTAATCGTGTGTGTTAAAATTTAGTTAAGTTTTTTTTTTTTTTAAATGTTTATATGATTCAGGCTCCTTTGTAGATTGCCGATGTGTACAAGTAGCTTAGTGACTATGATTTCACTTTGTAATTGTGAATTTCACCGAGAGAATGAGACGCTTGACATGCTACATCCAGTATAATCGGCTTAAAATAACAGTAGTTAAAAAAACACAAAAATACTTTTTAATATGTAATCAGCACGCAACAGAGTCCGAAATCCGGTAACAAATTTGAGCCGCAGAACTGCTTTATATTTTTCAAAAAAAAAAAAAAAAGATTTCGTGAAGCACACAGAGGTAGGAAGCGAATCTGCTGCGATTCTTCCTGCGATTCTAATTCCAACCATTCAAACGATGAAATCCAGATTCTTTTGAGAAGTTATTTTTTTTTCATGATCTCGAAACATGTGAACGGTTGGGATTGGAATTGCAGGAACCCTACAATCCCAGGGGATCGCAGCAGATTTATTTCCCACAGAGGTATAATACAGAAGTTATTCGTCTCAAATCAAACATTAGTTAAGCGTTAGAAAAAAAAAAATTCTATCACCGAGGAAGGGGTCTGAAATTTTGAAATATGATCATAACGCTGTCCGAACTCCGAAGCAGTGTCGCCATGATTGTCTGATATTTGTTTTGCTAGGTACAATGAAGTACAACAACTGTTGTCTTCCCGCCATTTCCTTTGCATTAACGGGTTATCCCATACCCTAGAAATAGGCCCATTAATAAGCCCAGCCCACCATTAAAAACATTCAGATAAGAAAAAGATGGAGATTTTACGAGTAACTTTTAGATGCTACAAAGAATGGATGATAAAAACTAAATTGGACCTTTGGATCTAGGTGCGCTAGATTTGCCGAAGAAAATAATAACCAACATCGAGCGAGCAGCAACGACAGTTGGACAGATAGATCCATGGGCTTAAAATGCATAACCCTGAGCAATATGAGATATCTTACGAACAGTTTCTAATGTTAGGTAGGAGGGTTCCCCTTAATTAGCAGAACGAGACTTTTCATTCAATTAACACCATTTTTCTTACAAGGCTCAATGATACAATAATAATAATAATAATAATAATAATAATAATAATAATAATAATAATAATAATAATAATCTGGCAGCAATGAATTGAGAATTTATGTTATTCTAAAGGCAACACAAATTTGAGAACATTTTATTTCCCTATTCTATTCATCCTTCTTCTAGTTTTGGTCCCCTAAAATATTCTACATCCTTCCCTATACAAAACCTCATTCTGCGAGGATCTCAGGGAAAAACAATCCGTAATTAAATAAGGATTGCTCTTGCTCCATTTTGGTTCAGAAACATTTTACAAGTAAATATTCAATGAACATGTATTGTTGCAAGTCAGTGTTACCAGGATTGTCATCAAACTTATAACTAAAACAAATAATACTACAAACCGAACATTAGACTGATGTATAATTTGGACTGGCAAAATGTTAATCAGGCCCTGGTCTATCGTCTGACCTTGCCAGACTGCAAGGTCAGGTCTTACCTGACACATTTTTCTTCGATTATGATTTTCATTAATATTCCAAATTAGCCGAATACAATTACAAACCAGACCAAAGAAAGAAATAAACTTGACCCCCAACCAATTTCCCATCATTTTAGTACTTCTTATAACGAAAAAAAGAAAGAAATAAACTTGCAAGAGCAGTGCCTTTACCCTAGCTGAACCATTGCTCTCAGTTTTACCATATTTTATTATCATGAAATAAACTAAACTTCCAAATTAGTCCTCATTTTCAAAACCACCAAAAGGATCCTGGCAATGCTGAACCAACCAGATACTCGATTTTAACTTCAGTTGTAAACTTGTAATGAAAAAGACTAAACATCCATAGGGACCATCTCAGATCAATGTAATAAAAAAGACATGCAAAGCAATTTGGCATTGCCAAGCCATCAGCTCGACCCAACCAACCAATTGGCATTGCATCATGTTAATTTAGAAACCTAGGCATGTCCAATTGCCATGCTGTCATGGTATAGCAAACAAATGTTACAAGGATCCCAGCTGTAATTATATCAGTACTCTGTCCCATAAGTAAAAAACTGATTAGGGTCAACTAATGAAGGCACTGGCTTCTACCATAGTATGTACCCGATGATTGGACACGCTATCTGTTTCTTCGTAACAATATCGCATGTGAAAGACTTTTATCTCGGATGCCATCATGCTTGCTTGGTATGTTTAAACAATCATTCTAGCTTGATTTCACAATCATGAAAAGAGTTTTGAGCTAACTGAGTGGTTTATCTTGGTTTTCATTTACCTTTCTTTAAAACTCGACATCAAATGGTAAAGACTAAAGACACATCTAAATCAATAGTACGCATCCATGCGAGAAGGTATACAATCTGGTCTACTATCAAATCATCATATCCATAACCTAACCAAATTGAGCATAGAACAAATTCCTTCAAAATTTTATATCAATCTCTATCAAGCTACTATTCTTAATAAGCTACAACTCTCAATTAAATATACTTAATATAATCCTAAAAAGTATAAACAAAATTAAATACCTGATATCAGCGAGTTCAAATTAATAGCTACCCTACACTACAGCAAGATCTCCAAAACTAACACATCAAACAAACATAACCCCCAACTACAAAAAAATTCAAACCTGATCTGATATCCATCACCGCCGCCTCCTATCAGCTGCATACTGAGAGAGCGGCACTACCTCAGAAAGTGGTGTAGACAATGGTGTAGACAACGGGGTAGGCATTGGTGAAGTTCTACAAACGGGACAAGATGCGTTCAATCTCAGCCACGCATCGATACACATCAAATGGAAGTAATGCTTACAATCAGGTAACATCCTTAGCATCTCAACCTCCCTATACTCGCACAAGCAGATCGAACAGGTCGTTTCACCTCCATTTCTAGCTGAGAACGGAAATTTGGGGTACGATCCAATAGCGGCTGGATCCAACCCGGTTGGAGAACAAGCGTGATTTGAGATCTGGTTCTCCTCGTCGGATTCATCTTCTGCCACGAAGATTACGCGAGGGAGTGTTGAACCAGGGTTAGGATTGGAAGAGGTGGCAGTGGCAGTGGCGGCGGCTCGGCGGCGACGGCGGTAACAGAGGTAAGAGGATATGAGAAGCGCGGAGATGAGGAGAAGAAGGCCGACAGTAATGGCAATGGAATAGCCAAGGTCGAGAGAAGCGAAACCAGAGAGGAAGGAGGATTGGGACGAACTGGTGGCAGTGGTGGCGGCGGTGGACATTTTGGGTAGGCGAAGAAAAAGTGGGGCATTGTGAGGAAGAGTTGGGGATGAGTAAGAGCGTGGGGTGTTATTTTTCTGCGGAGTTGGGGGAAGGTTGTTGGCCGCATTTAATGCCGATAGTATGAAACTGTGAATACGAATGAGGTCGAGTTGGAGAGAAGACTGGAGAGCGGTGTTGGAGAAGCTCACTGACATATGGGTCCCAACTCCGAACTTCGAATGGCCTTAAGAAGCCGTTAGGCTGTTTGGAATCAGGCATTCAGACGGCGCTTGGTTGAAATGCGGCGGGCTTTAATTTTGTTTTCGGTATTTTGTTTGGGCATGTTTAAGTCCAAACCCGAATATTGTTAAAGAAAAGCAAGAGCACAGATTCAGGTGAGATCAGGTCAGGCCAGGCCCGGTCCAGCCCAAGTAAGACACCGCACAGAGCTTGTTTTCCTCTTCTACCTAAAATATTCTTTTACTAGCTAGTAGCTAGTAGCTACAATCCAAGAGCAAGAGCTCGCCAGGCTGTCAGATAAGCAAAGCCGGAAAATCACGTCTCTCTCTAATTCGCGGGTGAGGCCACGGCACGCACATGTGCTCCTCTCAAGTTATTTTTATTTTAAATTGATATGTCATATGAGAGTTTCAGATAAATTTGAATTGCTCACTCTCACATCAGATCGAATGATCTGATCGGATGTGATTGGTAATAAATAACTTCTTCCTCCTTTTGATTTTACTCATGGAGATTATTTTTTATCTCAACTGTCTAGTTTTAAATAGATTTTCTTTTTAATTTGTTTAACATCTCCAATAAGAATCTCCAACTCCTGTTAGGGTTAAAATCCATCATTGATTTTGTGCTCCAATCATGCTCCACATTATTATCTTCGTTTCCAAAATCCGAACAGTTGATCTGAATCGCTTACTATCATCTTTGTATTAAAATGTACTTGGAGATCAAATTATATATTTTTTGAAACCTTTTTACTATTTTTTTAGATAAGTACAAAATCACTATTTTCAGAAGATTTTGGACCATCCAAAACAGTGATTTTGTACCTAACTAAAAAAATAGAAAAAAGTTCCAAAAAATATAAAAGTTGGTCTCCAAGCACATTTTAATATGAAGATCATGTTGAGCGGTTCAGATCGATTGTTCGAACTTTTAAAACAGAAAAAAAGACATGGAAAATGATTGGAGCACAAAAACCAATGGTGCATTTTAGCCCTACTCAAGATATAATATAATATATGAAATTTGAAAAAAAAAAAAAAAAGTATAAAACTATCGAAAATAACAAAATTATGTTATGTGTTGATAAATGGGCGGCTTTTCTTGGCTGTCCTCTCCGTTTCGAGTTTTGATCCTCTGCACTACCTCATTATCTGATTAGAATTCCCATTAATTCAGTCCAAATTTGTAATGCACATGATCTTTTTATGATTCGTGCTATATTTAATGAACATACCAGATTCAAACTCAAGCAGTGAGGTAACATGAAGCACTTGCAACTTAATGGCATCTACCTACCTGAGCCGACCATCATTATTTTAATATTTTCTCAAGGAGGAATAATTCACTATTCAATGTTGGTGATATTAACAGAAGCAACATGATGGCTGCCAATCATAGTCCGATCAGTTGCATCAGGTAAATAAATATATTCTACAAAATTAAAATATAGTTAGCACTATTCTCGAAGTCACGTAGCCAATTATAGTCAAATAATTAAATAATAAAATTTATTCTACAAATAATGCACAGTTTAAAATACACGAGGGATCACTTGACAAGTTGACAATGACTTATTTATAATTTTGTCAAGTCTATTCAAATAAGATGAAAAATACAAAGAAATATACATTTAATGTTGCTTGATATACATACAGATATCAATTAATTTTTTTGCTATTTGAGCATTGTTCGGTGATGCGTTAAAATTAAGATTCTAAATAGCGATTATCGCGTCATCGCGGAGAGACTAAAAAAAATTAATTTTACAAGTGAAACAAAGTCGGTACCTGTTTGATTAAAGTTATTTGGTTATTACAAGTGAAACAAAGTCAGTACTTATTACGAGTGAAACAAAGTTCGGATGTATTCTAAATCGCATGAAACAAGTGAAAAAAATTAATAGTCTCGCTCTTCTATTATTTGTAATTAAAGTTAGTCTATATTTACAACGCTGGACCAAGAGGCATCGGTTGTTGAGTCCACGTGCTATACCAGTACCACTAAGAATATTATTTGTCGAATTGCGTTGTCCACATGGGCCCCACATGCCAGTGCATGTTTATTTCATGCGACTATTAAGCCGGCATTTGTGTGCTTGCGGAACATATAAAGAGGTAATTTATGTAACGAGTCTTTGCGTTTTTGGCATTTGTGATCTTGCTACTTCATATAAATAAACTTGATCCACGATCGGTGTAGAGTGAGATTTTTATACCTCAACTTATTGATTATTACATTCTGTTTTTAATTATCTACAATTTTATTATTAATTTACAAACTACTATAAAACTATGAACTTAGTATAGTGGCACGAGTCTTCGTCTCTATTCAGAAAAATACAAGTTTATTTTTCAAAAGTAGAATCTAAAACATACCGGAGTATGTCGAAATCAGTCAAGAAAAAACAAATTTACAAACAACTATACATATTATTACTTATTACTTATTTTTTCTTTACTTTTTTCACTTATTTTGTCCTACCATTATCAATATATATATGACATTTTTTTACACTCCATTGCATGAAAATTTTAAGCATTTAAGTAATAAAATACAAATGTATCTTTCCATCTCTTCCGATGTATGTACATGACAAAGTATAATAATGATCTTTTGTACTTTAAATTTTAGGTTCACGTACGCTAAGAATTTTTTCTTTTTAAAAAGGTTTAAATAACCTATTCATTAACATAATTATTTGATAAACTACATATGATAAACTTGATATAAATTTAAAAGTAAAAATAAGATCCTCTCCTAAAAAATTTCAAACTAATTTTTTTTGCCTTGGTCACTCACGCACCCACATCTTGAACTAGCTAATATTTTAATATATAAAAGTCATACTGTGACCGGATAAGTTAGGCACGACAGGTGTGCTGGTCACATATTGTAACTCGCGTGTTCTATGCTGTAATTATTTGCGTCACGTGATCATTCTTCAGAAAAATAGCATTACACCTTGGATTTAGCTGCACAAGAACAAAGATGTGTTACTTCATTTGCCTCATCTACTTGTAAAATGATTAAACAAAATGTTATAAATTAGACATACTAAAGCAAACTCTTCGAACATCTTTCAACCTTCTTGGCTTCTTCATCCTAGCTCCTTGTTTGAACCTCCATCCGAACCACTTGTCCTTTCCATAATTCTAGACCAGGTTGTCAGCAACATGCTGCACACAAAACCTGTGCACAAAAAGTTCTAGAGACCATCCGTATTCTGCTGTCACTGCAGATTTGATCCCCTTGTGCTGTTCTGATATAACACAGACGAATCTATCAGCTCCAAGCACTTCGTTCCTCACTCACTGCAAGAAAAAATTTCAATTCTCACCATCATCTTTCGGCACAATTGCAAATACTATAGGCATCAATTGGTTCTCGGCATCATAACCGCAAGCTATTAAAAACTCCCCTCATATCACCCAGACAAGAAACATGCATCTATACTGATCACTGGTCTTAAAGTACTTAACCGCTGCAATGCATGGACCAAAAACCCAGGCTATCGCCCTGAATTGAGCAACTCCTTCAATAAGCTCTCCGTGTTTATCTCGTACAGGACATGTCAGAAATTGGTACTTAGAGCCGGAATTTTTGTCGCAGATTTCCATAAGCAGTGGTTCCCCTTCCAGCTCTAAAATTATCGGGCTATTGCAATCTCACGACCCTTTCACAGTCGATTGTACTTCTGGTTTACATTGCCATACTTAACCCTCACAGAGTTTGCCACCCCTGGATGCTCATACATGACTCCTTCTTAATGGAGGTCTCAATGATATCGACAATGATTGATGCCGTGAGACACTCATGGTCTTGCTTTGAGTATTCAGACCTGCATGTGTGAGACTTGTCTTGCTTCGTTATAACCCATGTATCTCCAAAACCCGTTGCTTTTCCCCTAAGTTTGTAATCACAACCCGGAGTCTTGCACACCACCTGAATACTATACCAGTAACTTTTCTTCATTATAATCTCCTGATTCTTATTAATATGGTACTATCTAATCTTCTTTAGTAGCTCTTCTTTGCTTTTAAAATATTATTCTGGCGCCAGCTCACTTTTGTATTCAATCTGTTTCCCATAGTAACCAATATCTGCTTCTTTAAAAGCAGATATATCATTGAAGTCTGCGAACGGGTGAGTATCAGTCCGGCCACTAAGTGACATATTACCATATTCTCTGCGAATGGGCACTGGACCATCTTTATTACAACCCTATAGGTGATCAGAGTCCCAGTTTCCTCCCTTGAATTCATCTCCATTTTGTAGATCTTCCTCCGAAATTTAATTAATGTTTTCAAAATCTGACCCAGTTTCGTCGTCTACTGGTGACAGCCTGGGGTGAGGTGCTGGTGCAGGTAATGATAAATGCGCTACATGCACGGATCTAGATTGAGGTCTTGTATGAGGTGGTGGTTGGGGTGCTGGTGGGGTGAAGTGACTGTATGTTTATGAGTCAGGTAAGTATAAAGGAGCCATGAAAGTGTATGGTTCTGGGTCAGGTACGAATAAAGGAGCCACTGGAATGTGGTTATGGTTGTGATATATAATTTGGCGCAACCGAATTTTGGCCAAAACTTTCAATCCCTGACTCTATTGGAACTCTCTAGGCGTAGATTTCTATGATAAAATTTCCAGTAGCCTTTAACCGCCCGTACAAGCCTCTCCATGCAACATCACTTAATATTGGAGTTCTGGTATAGGTTGGGGGTGTTCCAACGTTCATTCGGGTTGCCAATTCTAAGTTTCACATTTCTGTGTTATAACGAGTGCATTCGTAAATCATAGACTTCAAGTCCCAAATTAAGGTATCATCATCAACCATGAATGAATTAATTGCCTCTTTGAAGTAATAAATCCCATATATATTAGTCAAAAACTTCCCACCACAGTGTAATGAAATCATCATTGACATGACCAACAAACTATATTTTGGTAAATAGTTTGTCAGATTACTAATTTAAATGTATAGGTTGCTGAAATTAAAAAAAAAACCTGAAAATCGTCTCCGAAATCACTTTTTTCGTTTCAGAAATCGCATTATCTTTTTCTCTTTTTCTCTTTCTCTTCAGTGATTTTGAGTGAGTTGTGAGAGGGAAGAGAAAAAAACAGAGGTATTTAAAAAAAAAAAATTCATCTAAGCCGGATATAATTAATAATTTGTATTTAATTTTTTAGATATTAATAAAAGTGTCGGTTCCTCTGATAAATTGACAAAGACTAGAATCAAAATATAATACTAATATTGGCCTTCATTATCCCAGGGACCATAGCGTAGATTCCATGATCCCATCTCTATTAATAACCTAACTAGATCTCTATTAAAAGCCCAAAACCTCTTAAGCTTTACTATCTCTCATCTCTAATGGCATCTCTCACATCTCCTGTCTCTCTCAAAACCCCCATCTCTAACAAATCCTCTCTTAGTACTCTCCATTTAGCAAAGACAAAGTTCGTTTCTAGCTCAAATAAGAATTCGCCAGCCAAATCTACTGCTGCGTTATGCGTAAAGGCTTCTCTGTTTTCATCACCGAAGCAAACCACCAAAGATTCAACTAGACCAAGTACGTCTATACCACTTGATCCAAATTTACTGTTACGAACTTACAACTACAACTCGACAAGTCAAGTTAATTTCTTCATTAATTTATCTATCTATTTGTTTGTTTTTTTTTTTTTTCTGATCGAGCAGCAAAAGTGCAGGAGCTGTATGTGTATGAGATAAACGAGAGAGACAGAGGTAGCCCCGCTTACCTCCCCCTCAGTAAAAAGGAAGTTCAATCCCTTGGCGATCTCGTCCCTTTCTCCAACAAAGTATGATTTTAGAACCTCATACCTTAAATAATTTAGCCACTATTTCTGGGTAAATTACAAAAGGATGGTACTAACTACTAATGTATCATGGTCCCCGTTTTGGTTCTGAATATCTATCTAATAAGAAATCAAATGTGGAATAAGTTTCTGACTGCAACATATCTTGAAAATTAGTCCAAATTATACTTTTTTCTCCATTTTTTCTAAATAAAAACTTGGCGTAGGTACCGATCAGGAAAGTAAGGTCAAAATGGATGACTCCCAATTTCTGAGCAAAAATTTGACTTTTTGTTCTGACTTAATTTTTGTTAATTTTTCTTTTCCTTTTTTATGCATAGTTATTATTTTCCTTACATAAAGAAAGATTGGATCAAATCCTGATTGGATATAAAATTTCTTGTTTTTATCATGAGTCTGGTAAATCATAACTAGTAGTGATTAAAGCTAGGAATTGAAAATATATATTGCAGCTCTATTCTGGAAACTTGGAGAAGAGGTTGGGAATAACATCTGGCATCTGTGTACTGATCCAACACGTACCAGAGCGAAACGGCGACCGGTATGAGGCGATATACAGCTTCTACTTTGGGGATTATGGTCACCTGTCGGTACAAGGCCAGTACCTGACCTATGAGGATACTTACCTGGCAGTGACTGGTGGTACCGGGATTTTCGAGGGGGCTTACGGGCAAGTCAAGTTACAGCAAATCGTTTTCCCCTTCAAGCTTTTCTACACTTTCTACCTGAAGGGCATTCCTGACCTTCCACATGAGCTACTCGGCACGCCGGTGCCACCGTCACCGGTTGTGGAGCCCACGCCTGATGCGAAAGGTGTCCAACCGAATGCAGTTATCAAGAATTATACCCAGTAGGCTTTGTATCTTTATGTGTTTGTTTGTATTTTAGAGTGTAATAACAGCTTTCAGAACTCGGCATCTGCTTAATTTGGTAATGCTTGTTCATTTGTGTCAAGCTTTGTATTTGATCTGAACCGTCCAAATCTAATCAGACTGATCAGAGAGAATAGAATAGTGGTACTGCCATCACAGGCATTGCAGCAAGGTCAACTCATGATCGGAGTTATTTCATTACTGTTTGTTGTCTTGTTATTGAATATTTTCTTAATCATATTTAGATTGCCAATGTTGGAATCTTGTATTTTTTTTTTTTTTTCATTAAAAGATAAGACTACATCTGTACTGTAAACAACTAAACAAACAACTTGCCACTATATTTAATATTGTGCTGCGTGTCATTTGGCTCCAATTGGTTCATGACAGAGGTATTGTAGGAGATGATTAGGAATACAATAGTAGTAGGTTGGAGATAATTAGTAGAGATGTTTAATATTATACTATAATCAAGCTTATAAATAGGTTCCGTGTAATTGCAATCTAAACACACAATATCAATACAAAATATTCTTTCTTTCTTATAACATTTGATGGTATCATAGTAGAAATAATGCTGGAATAAGGCTAACGCCAATTCTAGTGTCTTCAATGTCTTCAATCCTATTCTATTCCAGTTTATATATATTCTTCTTTACACTAGTTTAAAATCTCTGTATTCCACTTTATATTGGAATAAGCATTTTTATTCCAGATCTACATCCTTCCTATTCCCTTTAATTCTTCAATTCCTTTCAAAACCTGAAAAATACCTCCTTATTCTTCTATTCCTTCATACAGATTTACTCTTTTTATTCTCTCTATTATCTGTACGTCTCCTTTTACAAAACAAAAAAAGACAGAAAGAAAGAAAGAAAGCAGAAGAAGAATAGATCTGACAAGGAAGTCTTGTCGCCGCATCATTTCCGCACTAGCTGCCTTGATCTTCGATCTCTGCTTGCCATATCATCACTAGCCGCAATCCATTTGCTAAGCGTGACCCTGTCAGTTCAAAATAAGAAGTACCTATAATATATACATGTTGAAGTACATATCATCTCACCTGATTTTTATGCCTCATATCACAGGAATAAGTTGATACACATGTAAATAGGAAAGCTAGAACATTCTTGTATAATTTAGATGATTATAGAATCTCGAAAAGGTTCAAAGTATGAACAAACGCGTGCGACGAGTTAGCTGTAGATGTCTTACACTTACAGTAGATTTATTTTGCGCACAAATTGACTAATCGTTTAGAATTAATCTAATCCAAACGGATGTGATCTGACACAGATTGTAGCACACTATCTTCATTAACTTTGAATAAATTTTTTATTACAAGATGTGTGATTAGATCGGATCTGTAACATCTATCTAAACGGACGGTTAAGATCTGTCCAGTATGATTACAAGTACAACCGAGTTTACCGACTAAGTTGAAGCTGTTTCTGGGCCTGGCCTTTTACAATATGCTAAGTTTAAGCTCGTTGGATATCTAATTCATAATATAATAAATCTTGTTGGCCCAATTTGCTGGTCGGGCCCAATTATACTCTTTTTCCATTTTCTTTTTCATCTCCAACCCTTCGGCCTTTGCTCCCCGCTCGTTTAAAAACCCTAGAGAGAGGATGGAAGAGGCATAAAGCCGCCTCTATGAATCCCTCTTCTCTCAAGCATTCTAGCGCCTGTGTAAGGCAGCTTATTCTTTCTTATGATGTTTTTTTTTGTTTCATTTTAGATGCGAAGATGAGGTATTGATCTTTTGCTTATCGCCTAAGGGCGAGATGATTTCGATTATTTGGTTCGTATTCCCTGAGCATCTGTGTGTTCTACCGTCACTACCTTTTCACCAATTTGATTCTTTTGATTTGTCATTTCGATTCAAATAACGAGGGACCTAAGGATTTGTCGCTTTAATAATGCGATTTTATTCAAGTTTGCCTTCGGAAATCTAAATGTAATTTTATTTTGGATCCAACTGAACTTCTACCTTTCTCATGGAGTTTAGTCTAAGTGGATCTTTTGATTGCAAATTTCTTTTTTTTTTTTTTTGAACGAAATTTAATTTCATCTATTCATATAATTTGCACGATTTAGTTGTAAGAAATCGAAGGACCCAGCAGGGAAGCGTAGATCTCCATTAGTTGAGGCTTCTCTAACATTTACATAAACCTTCGTAGAGAAATTAATTCCGTATAGTTATGATGCCTTGATTTTTTTTGTTTCATGGCATCTGAAACAGCGGTTACATTTCACAGCGGTTATTTATTTTATTTTACAGAGCAACAAAAATTATCTGTTTCCCATTTTCTTTCCTTTCCTTTCCTTTCCTTTCCTTTCCTTTCAGTTTCTTGGATAATTATTTCACTAACGGGTCAAGATATTTCCCTTTTGATTGATTTTGATTCACTTATAGTCGAATGTCCACATTACACCTTGTTTGGATGGAGAGTAGACGAAGGGATGGAATGGAAAGAAACAATTTTTGTTCTCAAATTATTTTTGGTTGATAAAATTATATTGGAGATGAAGGATATGAAAGTAAAAAAGTTTTAAGTTTCATTATTTTAATCAATACAATTAATTGTTTTTTCAATTGGAGGTGTAATGAATGGAAACAAATTGTTATAAGAGGATGGATCAAGTTACAGTAGGTATTGAATATTTAATTAATCTTTCAAATTTTAATTAGCTAAATAAGAAAAAAAATGAAAAAGAAAATTATATTTATTTTTTCTCATGAATAATCGAAACAAGAAAGTAGCTATTGAATATTTAATTAATCTTTCAAATTTTAGTTAGTTAAATAAGAAATAAGATGGAAAGGAAAATTAAATTTATTTTTTTTCATGAATAATTGAAACACTAAATAATCGAAACACGAATGTAGCTATTGAATATTTAATTAATCTTTTAAATTTTAATTAACTAAATAAGAAATAAGATTTGAAGGAAAATTAAATTTATTTTTTCTCATGAATAATCGAAACACGGAAGTAGCTATTGAATATTTAATTAATCTTTCAAATTTTAATTAGCTAAATAAGATGTTAAATTTATTTTTTCTCATAAACTAAGGTCTAAAACTAACCTTACAAAAATGTCAACAATATAACATCCAAGTATGAACATACAACGAGTGAATATGTTTATTTATTGAAGCTATTATCACCGTTAGGCTGACAGTATTTTTTTTCATTCACTTTGTCAAAACAATTTTGAGCATGTTCCGAGAGAAATTGGTTTGGGTCGGAGAAAGCAGGATCCCTGATTTCTGGTGCGCACCAGCTTCCTTATCAGACTTATCTACAAAATTCGGCCATTTGGGTCACATGCTATGAGTACGAGGCAAGGTAAGATTTCCAGAAATTAGAGCGACAACTCGCCTACTTGTGCTCTGCTTGCTTGTCTCATTCATTATCTCATATGCATATTATCCTTGATCAACTTGGAAATTGGATTATAAAACGACAAGCTTCTTATGCTATGTACACTCTATAGATGAAATCTAAAACCAGGTCTTATGTGTGAAATATATTTTTCTGTATTATACCCAAAATACCTTGGTATTATACAAGAGGTAGTTTCTTGTTTTTTTCTAGGGAACTAAAGGCCGACATTTTTTATTAATATCCAAAATTAATTATAAAATATTAAATATACTTAGCTTAGCTGGGTTTTTTTTTTAAAATGCCCATTTGGCCGGTTGGGATTTAAACTAGGACCGGCCGTTTTTTGGCTTTTTTTAAAAAAAAAATATTTGTTAGATTACTTCTTTTGATGTATAATTAGCATAATTATACTAAAATACGCTAAATTACTTGAAATTATGTTAAATTACGCTAAATTACTTGAAATTATGTTAAATTACGCTAAATTACATTAGGAGACACGATATCTTCACTGAGAAGGCAGAAAACGATGACGAAACTTCAAAAGACCATAAAACGAAACTGGAGTGTCTGATTTCAGCAAATGACCACTTTTCGGAAAGCTTGTGAAAATATGCATGCATCGGTGACTGCTTTGTTGTTTTTTGAAATTCAAAATTGCCAAAAAACAAAGGGAAGAGCCTCAAAACTTGAGTTGAAGTTTCTGATTAAGATTTTCATTTCTATTTTTCGATCTAAGTAGCTCAATAAATTGGTTATATAATGAACTTGTAGAATACCAATTTTTACTTTTTTTGGAATTTTTTTACTATTTTTTATGATTTATGAAAGATGACACTAAATTGGCCTAATTTAGTATAATTTAGCGTAATTAGCATATTTACCGTAATTTAGTGGAATTTAGCGTAATTTAGCGTAATTTAACATATTTCAAGTAATTTAGCATATTATACTAATTTAACATAATTTTAAGTAATTATACTAATTATACATCAAAAGAAGTAATCTAACATATATTTCAAAAAAAAAAAAATCCTCCTGACCGGTCAAAAAATGGCCGGTCTGAATTTTTAATCCAACCGGCCATTTTTTGGCCGGTTTGGGCATTTTTAAAAATACCCAGAAAGTTTGAGTACATTTAATATTTTATAATTAATTTTAAAAATAACTAGAAAGTTTGAGTACATTTAACATTTAAAAATACCCAGAAAGTTTGAGTACATTTTAATATTTTATAATTAATTTTAAAAATACCCAAAAAGTTTGAGTACATTTAACATTTAAAAATACCCAGAAAGTTTGGCCATATATAGCTTTTATACGCCCTAATCTAGTAACTATTAACACCTACCTTAGATTAAGAGATTTGTCAACGCCGCAATCTTCAAAATTACATAAATTAAGGCCAATAAATATTGCAATTAGGCAGCATGTACGCAGCAATCTCGGAATTTATCACTTGCCTTGAAAGCAACCAAAGAGATATAATGCAATCATGCATCCTGTTCCTATATATAGCCCAAATTTTCCTACAAATTGCTGCAACAAGCTCAAACCATACACAAAATATATATATACACGGATACTAATATCATGGCACATTTTTTAATCTGTGTGCTACTACTCATAACACTCTCAATCCATCTAATTGCATCTGTAGGAGCAGGAGCAGTGTACAACATAGTAGACTTTGGAGCTAAATCGGATTGCCAGACCGATGCTGCAAGTGCCTTACTTTCAGCATGGAACGCGGCATGCCACTCGAATAATCCAGCAACTATCTATGTGCCAAATGGCAAGTATTTAGTTGGCCATGTCACCTTTTCCGGACCATGCGCCAGCAACAAGATCAACATGCAAATACATGGCACATTTGTCGCAACTTCAAATTATGCCACTTTAGGAAGAGTTGGGGAGTGGATTGTGTTTGATAAAGTTGCGGGTCTTTCGGTTTATGGAGGGACCTTTGACGGTTTTGGGTCAGGTCTATGGGCTTGCAAAGCCTCTGGTCGTAACTGCCCGAATGGAGCCACGGTAAGTGCTGGCATGCAAAAGAGAAAAAAACTACAAGCAAATTAAATAGGACATAATTGTTTTTTCTATTTCATATCAATTTTTTCTTTTTCTTTTTCTCTGAAACAGTCACTGACATTTCGTAACTCCAAAGATGTCTTGATTAGTGGCCTGTCATCGATGAACAGCGAGTTGTACCACATTGTTATTGATAATTGTGATCGGGTGATGGTGCAAGGTGTTAAGATAAACGCCCCAGGAAATAGTCCGAACACAGATGGGATCCATGTACAGGGGTCAACTGGTGTTACTATAACAGGAGCCAGCATTCGAACCGGAGATGATTGTGTCTCGATTGGACCTGGCACAACCAACTTGTGGATTGAACTCGTCAGCTGTGGGCCTGGTCATGGCATAAGGTTCTTACTGTTACTCATGCCTTTTCAATTTTCTATCCAAGGTCGAAGGACTAAAACACCAGTGTGTCCTCCCTGTCACATGATTTGTACCCTTGCATCTTGTTGTGGTTAATTTCATTAATATGCTGCTTTTGTATGTTCTTTGGGACAGAACATACTTAATTTTAAGGGTTAATTAATTGTGCTTGAAGCCCTGAACAACAAATATAGAAATTAAACAACCAAATACAAATAGTGTAAGAAAAGAAAAAAAAATGGAGCAACATTTGAACCTAATTTCTGGTGAAAAACTAAAAAAAATGACCTGTTAAATCCTAGACTCGATCAACATTTTACAAAAATATTCCTTTTCTTGTGTATTGATTTTGGAATTGGAGCAGCATAGGCAGTCTAGGAAAGGGGTACAACGAGAGAGGCGTACAGAATGTAACGGTTAAGACGACCATGTTCACTGGGACCCAGAACGGGCTAAGGATAAAAACATGGGGGAGACCGACAGATGCTTTTGTGCGAGGAGTCGTATTTGAGCATTCTGTCATGGAAAATGTGCAAAATCCGATTATTATTGACCAGAATTACTGCCCTGATAATAAAGGCTGTCCTCCTCAGGTATCCAAAACTGTACAGACAAATGAAATTCTTGTTTTTTACTTTTTTTCCCAGATTCTTAATTTAATAATTGCAATCCATGATTTAATTATGATACCAGATTTGATGCTGAATTTCCTGGCTTGTACTGAGCCAGCTCTTTTTAATTTTCAGTGCTCTTATTTTTTACACACTGTTAAAATTTGGTTAGTTAATCTGTGTTTATTTGAGGTTCATGGGTAGCATAGATATTATGATGATTCTCCATTTCTCCCTATATCCATGGTCCAAGCTGAATGAGTGTGCAAGTCAGTATTTCCACCTATTCATTACATTGACAAGTTTTCACTACTCATCTCTGTTTTCTCCTTGTATAGAACTCTGGTGTGAGAATAAGCCAAGTGACATACACGGACATCCATGGCTCATCTGCATCCAAAGTCGCCGTCAAGTTCGATTGCAGCCCAGCGAACCCATGCATTGGAATAGAGTTACAAAATATAAAACTCACCTATTCTGGGGCTGGGGCCCATCCGGCAGAGGCATCTTGTACCCATGCAGGTGGCAGTGCCTCTGGCTTTGTTATTCCACCTAGCTGCTTGTGACAAGCCAAGATTTTTGTGTTAGATAATATTATACAAAAGCCCTTGCTTATTTTTAGTTACAACAGAAGCAGACACTTACATGATCACCACTATTTTCCTCTATAGTATTTCTTAAGACACAGATGCTTATAATAAATTCTCTAGAATTAAGTTGCTATGTTTACATTGTCTACACACATGGTCTTCATAAACCATTACATTGATTTAAAAAAAGAAAAAAAAAAGAATAAGCAAAAGTCATATAATTACACTTTAAATGATGATCTAGCCGGGGAACTAGAAACAAATAGAAACACATACATAATATAATCTAAACAAAAGAATTTTACAATATATGAAGCTCCTGAATGGAATCCGGCCTATTCAAGCTGAGATGGTATAAGCTTGACTTAGAAGCTAGTGTATTAAAGATATCCCTTTCCAACCTCGGTTATCTGAATTATCTCCATTCAGAACCCCAAAAGCAAACTTCAAAGTAATTGCTTATATACAAAACTGTCTTTCTACTACAGAAAATAGGTCAACTGTTCCTTCTTCCTAGAGCCGCCTTCACCGTACGAATCATTCCATTGTTTCAGTTCATTCATCACAGCTCCTTCAGCCGCAAAACTAGCAGATACCTGATTTTTATCAGAATTATTAGTATGGAATAAACCCTTGGTTGTAAGATCCAAATTTATACAAGGGTATATGACAAGCTTACTTGACTCCTTGCAATTTTCAAGTCTTTCATGGTCAATGGTCTTAGTGTAATTGCCGGCTCATCACTGTCATTACTATTTTCTGAGTTACCCTGCGACAGAAAGAGGGCTTAGATACTGTTAAAAATGATAGGAATGAAAACTATCTGACCAAAAAATTCCTTCTTTCCATCTTTTTTGGATTCTTTTTAATTTTCTTCAACATACAAGTTTTCTCTCATAGTTCATTTTCAATTTTTATTTTATTGTCCCAACAGTTTCATGCACTAACAAACAGTATATTTCCTATGGGTTGTATACCTCTTGATTCTTTTGCATAAACATACAATTTCCCTTCTGTTTATGGTAACAAGTGCAACAATGATTAATTAAACTAAAATAGATGATGTAAAAACAGCACGTACCAGATCCCTTTGCCTTTCTTTCTCAATCAACTCTCTAACAGGACAGTATGCAGCTGTCACACAAAGGTTCTACATTACAGAACAAATGTTTTCAGTTAGCAATTTATTGTCACCATCATCATTGATCAAGTAAAGTTTTTCTTAAAACAAGAAAGGGTCAGAAAACATAGATTAGAAGAGACCTTTAGGTCGCTTCCACTATATCCTTCAGTCATAGTGGCAAGCTCCTTGTAATCAAGCTCCCCAACTTTGTCTTTAGATAAAAGGGTCCTCAATATCAATTCCCTGCTCTCAGACGTGGGCAATCCAACCATAACTCTGTTAAGAAAAAAGGAAAAATTATTGGGGTTAAACATGACAGCAACAATTACATCTAAGCTAAATCATTGGCATAAATGACCAAAAGAATCCTTGTATAATTATATTGCTAAATAAACTACAGTCACTCTGGTTATTTAACTAGGTATTCAAACTAAACATCTCGGATTTTGCTAATTAGGCATCCAAAACTCATCAAATCATCACTGAACTCCAAAACAGAACAAAATGGTCTTCTAGTTCAAAGAGTGTTTATTGGATTAGAAAATTTATGCAACATTAGAAGATTATATCTGGTAAAAAGGGGTACATGCTGATGTGGCCCACCTGGGTGCTAGTTTAATTGTTTCCATAACATTCAATACCTGTCATTATTAAACAAAAAGAAAAATATTCCTACTACGTACCGACGCTCAAACCGCCTAATAATGGCCTCATCGAGATCAAAGGGCCGATTTGTGGCTGCAAGAACAAGGATACGCTCCCCTGATTTGCTCAACAAGCCATCCCAATGTGTCATGAACTCATTCTTGATCTTCCTCATGGCCTCATGCTCCCCAGCTCGGGCCCGCTGACCCAGCATGCTATCTACCTCATCAACAAATATTATTGTAGGTGACACCTGTAATTCACAATAATTAGTATTTTTTTTTTTTAGTTTTGTACAATAGATTATCTATAGAACATTCTGTCACCTCTTCTGAACTATGCCTTGCACAATGATGTTATGAGTTTGGATAAATTGTAGCAATATCAATTTTCATTCTGTCACCTGTAATTGCTTTGAGGTGAGTCTTCACTAAGTTCCAATTACACGTATGTTTGGGTAAGAATGAGCAGATTGGGTCAATTAAGATGACATGACCTCTTTCTAATGGACCATTAGCCAATTGAAACAAAGCATAGCTGATAGAAGAAAAGCACATGAATGAGTTCCAAGCCAGTGAATACCAGTCATTTTTTTTTTCAATGACAAAAAGTGATTCCATTCACCTGCTTCATCATACCAGTAAACCCAACTACATCTATAAAGAAAAACCAACCTTAGCAGCCAGACTGAACAATGCTCTGACATTCTTTTCATCCTCACCAAACCACTTTGAGGTAATAGTTGACATTGAAACATTGATGAAACTCGCGCCGGCTTCATTTGCAATAGCTTTAGCGAGCATGGTCTTTCCAGTACCAGGAGGACCGAATAGAAGAATGCCTCGGCAAGGTTTCAAGAGGCCGCCTTTGAAGAGGTCGGGGCGGCGCAAGGGGAGCATCACCAGCTCCTGCAATGAGTCCTTGATGTCGTCTAATGCACCTGTAAGAGAAATTATTATTTACATCTATCTATATTCTATATTCTACATGTGCAAATGGGAAAAAATATGGTTACTTGTTCGTCAATTTCCATTGCCAAAAGTCCCTTCCACTTAGCTAATATAATCTAAAGGAGAAAATCCAATAAAAGGATTCATAGTATAATGCACTTTTGAGGGAATTGTGTCACCAATTATTAAAGAAGATTTGTGAAACGAAATTTATTTCTACAGTAAATTGAAACTGTCTCACAATTGGCTACCCATTGCCACACACAAAGTTCGAACTAGTGTCCGTAAAGGTTAAAGTATGACAGGAGATTGACAATGAAGTACTGAGATTTCTTCCTTGAACACTGAGGAAACATTGACAAAATTCCCATATCTTATAAACCAAAATTTACTTTATCTTCAGGTTCCAGTACAATCCTGTTTGTATATGTAAATTTTTCTTTTGTTACTATATTTACCAATATCATCAAAGGTGACACCAATCTCATGAGCTGGGATTACTTCGGGCCGGATGCGCTTCTCAAACTCGTTATCTGGCGGTGTTTCCTGTTGAAGGTGTACATGTTAGAATGATAGGTCAAGTAGGTGTATACAAGCAAGGACTGTGCCGAAAAGTGCCATACATATTTATCTGACTTTCTCAGATGTTCTAAGCTTCGTTCCCTTGGGGTTTTCACACTGGAATTTTTTTCTACGGCTCTATTATTTTTTCTTTGTCTGTTTCTTAAGGTCAACTAAAAGAGTGTACCATTTGTACCAACTTTGGTTTTGGGAAAAGTGGATAAAAAAAGCCAACATAAAAGCAGGAGAGAAGGTAAAGGTGCAATAAGACAAGAAAATATTACAACTTTAACAAGAGGAGATGCTGCAGCTGGTTTCTCAGCTTCGCCTTTGTTTTCTGCTGGCGGTGCTGCTGAGGTTTCAGCATTGTTCTCTGGCTTCTTGCCAACAGTCGTGTCATTTTTGGAATTATCCTGGAAATAAATACATCAACTTTGCATAGACCAAACCCATATTCTAATTTCAATCGAGGAAAGAAATAGTACCTTGGCAGCTTCAACATTGGCTTCTATCTTTAAGGCGTCTTTTCCATCAAGACTGTTCTCTTGAAAAATACTCAATCCATGTGACAAACTTCACAGAAATAAAATTTATTAAACTGAGAAGTAAAGAAATTATTTAAACAACAAGTAAACTGTATACATAATGTTAGCATATAAATATTTGTAGGTCCCAAAGACAGTTAAAAAATATAAAAAAATGCTAAAGGAATGTAAGAAATGAGAAAATTAAAAGCAATGTTAACTGACCTCTTTAAGGAAATAACGAGCTTGCCATTCCTATATTCTGGATCTTTTGTATTCATCAAATGATACGATATAGCCGAGATGATAATTTCCTCAATGTAGTTACTAATTATCATTGTATCTGCTAGGCAAATTGACCCCAGGTCATCAATTTCTAAGTCGTTAGATGCCAAAACCTCCATTATGTGGTTCTTATTATCCTGGATCTGTATAGTTTTCATATCTTCCTCCAATTGAGTTTTCCAATTGATGAGGTGGTCCCCTTCTTCAGGTGGCCTTATCTCTATGGTATAAGGAAATAGATTACTAACCCTCCCTTCTATGTCTGATGCATCAGTTTCACATTCGAGAACTCTTGAACCAAGAACTAAAACTGGTCCTGATACCTTGTCGAGCATTTTCTCAAACATCTTGTATGCACGCTCAGACCTATAGAGGAAGGCCTCAATGTCCCTTATGTAGAGTACTATGGAGTCACTTTTGGAGATGGATGATAAAATCTGTAAATTAAGATTAATAAAACACTAGAATCAGTTTAAAAATATTCAACGTTGCAATCACAACAAAAGAATGGTGAAAACAGTTCCAGACCTTATGTAGTGCCTGTATGAGAGATCTTTCATCAAAGCACCAACTACTGGTTCTTTTAAGAGGAGCTGCACAATTGAAAAGAAATTCTTTCATGCCTGGCCCAACATTTAAATTTGGAAATATCAATGAGATATGATATTGAAAATGAAAAGACATTATAAGCTGCTCAATAACCTGTGCTACTGCTACATTGTGATACAAGATCACTCATATCTGAAGAGACTGATGCATTCTTCCTTAGCAGAGGTTTGTCACTGAGAAAAATATGTATAAAAGACATAAAAGGAAATGCGAGTCAAACTGGGTCTTAAGAAAATGTTCTGAATTTTGGTCAGGTACACAAAACCAGAACCAGAACCAGAACACAAGCAAGATGCAATTTTGAGAAAATTAAAGCATCAATTTATACTTAAATTTCATATCACAAGCGCCCTTATTACCCTTAATGTTTGATTAATATCAAATCAATCTGAAAAGGACAAAAAATATATATATCAGAAGATTCAGAACAAAATATTGGTGCCATACCTAGCCCTTAGTTCAACACTGCTGCTCTGACGGCGCAACAACCCTGCTAAAGAATATCAAAAGAAATGAGAGCATGATAAAAAACAGATATCCTACAAAAAGTATTATCAGTTTGTAAAGGATTGTTACCTTTAGGTTGAGGTTGTTCCCTCTTGGGAAGTACGGAAAGAGACCCAAATAAACCAGACATCTTCTCAATTGTTGTCTCAGATATAGATCTTTGGTGAAACTAGATATCATAAAATAAAATAATTCAGTGTTCTTTAAATCAAATCATGTATTTTTTTGTATTGATTAATATATAGAAACTGCAGAATAAGTATTTCTACTCAAGTCTTACCGAAGGTTTGTTGACATTACCATATTTGCTCTGAAACTGTAAAAAAAAACATAAATATATTAAAAAGAGAAAAAAATGTAAAACAATTGCTTTCGAAAATGAAAATAAACTGATTTTCAGGACCCACCTTAAGTGAAAAGTCCGTGACATCAAGCAAAAGTAACTTGGCCCCAAAGTAATGAGACAAAGCCTTTGCGAGCATCTGCTGGTAAAGCTCTGGAGACATATAGAACAATGTAATAAATTAATACTATTTAAGAATAAAAACTTGTACTCCTATTAAATGCCATCACCCTGTTGTAGCTGCAAGAGACGATTCTTAAATTACAACACATTCCAACAAGAGCACTGTTCAACTGTGAAATACCCTGTATACCCTCCAAAATATGTAAAACATCTCATGCACCAACCCCTCCAGCACTTGACAGAAATACCATAATTTTGCTCTTCACACTAATTTATGGATATAGAGTCAGAAAGAGTAGCAGAGAAGGAAATTGAGGCATTTTAAAGCAAACGTGAAAGTGGTTGCCTCTGAAAGATTCCTTGTGCTTTGCAGAATTATATAAAAAAACTCTCTGCGATTCGTGGGGTATACTGGAGTTTAGCAAATTTCAGGGATGTACTTCCAACATCTCTGCAATATTGCAATGATATGTGCAAAATGCTGTATTTTCTTTAAATAGAACCAAGAAAAATCTAATGTATTTACCTGCAGGACCTGATAGTAAAATAGCACGACTAGCAGGAGAAAGATTTCTAATGTGCTTTGAGAGGTCAGCTTGCTTCAAGTGAACATATGCTGCACTAGTCAGTACGATTCTGGTCTGTTCACTGCAATTAAATCAATAGCAGTAATTTAATTCCAAGTACATTCAGGGACTAAAATGAAATTAATATTTTTAACCTGGAGAATAACCCCTTACACCCACTTTGATTGGAAAACCCTTCTCTGTCCTCTCAATTTGGTAAAAAAACAGTGAGGAAGTATACTTGGTCATCTTGTACTATGCTAATTTTTATGGTCAACAATAACTACAGATATATCTGATAGTTCCATGATTTACAGGATATTTCTCATTTTACTCAGGTGTAGATGAACAAAGTTAAAGCATTGTAAAATAAATAAACAGCATGTGCTGCTTTCACATCACAACAAGCACATGATCCACTCTTGGAAATAAAGAATCATAGAAGATGCCTTTGCAAGTTTATTTAAAAGGGATCTCTTTGGATTTTCTAACTTGGAGATCCGCATACTAAGAAAGTAAATCAGACAATCATGTTACAAGGGAACAATGATAAAATAAGAAAAAGAATTCCGATTTGCTACAATTTAACCACCAGCAACAAAGTATAAGCTAAATGCTTCCTAAAGGTAAAATACCTAAAGAAAACTAAAAGTAAAATTAAAGTTTATAGATCATGCATGTATTCTTTTTATACATGATTTGCAACAATGGTCTTTTGAACAACCGATTCTAATCATGAGAGTGATACGAATCTCTGATGTCTAAACACCAACAATAACGAGTCCGAGTCCTCTAAGATAACTCAAAATTTGAGTTTGCCAGAAACCAGGCCAGTTGAAGAATTGGGGTCAATTTGGAATATACGGGGCAGATAACAGAGAGCAGGCAGTTTTAAGGTTTGTGCCAATTAGGAACGGACGGTCCAAATTCAAACTCAAAATTTGACTTATCTTAGAGAATCTGAATTCAACAATAACAGCCTAGCAGGTAGTCAACAGAGTACTTAAGGACAACTGAAGGCAAAGGCATTCTAAATTGGAATTCATATCTTCTGAGGTAACTCAAAATTTGAGTTTGAATACCGGACTGTCCGTTACAGCCAGGTCCGAATTTATTATTAATCTAAATTGGCATGAATCTTAAATTTATCCATTCCTTATTCCTCTCCCCCATGAATTTCCAGCCAGGTCCGAATTCTTCAGCCGGCCTGACTTTGGGCAAACCCAAAATTTATGTGACAGCAGACGATACTGGTTCTAACATTATAATCGCCAAGTAAATATAAAAGATCTGAGGATGTAAATATACAACTTCTATCAATAAAATGTGCAGTGAACGCAAAGACAAAACTTAGTAAACGGTTCCAAGAGAAATAATTTGCCTTTCGACCCCCCTCAATACAAAAGCATCACTACATATATAGGCACTAGGCAAAATCCCCTGATCAATTACCTTAGATAATACGGGAAGTCGTTGAAGGTGACCGGGCTCTCCTTTCCATCAACGACTAGCCTCTTCAACTCCGCCTCGACGGCGTCCGTCGGCGAGTGAAGCGGCGGCGTGGCCCACTTCGCCACAGCCTGGCCTGATGCGAGACCTATCCCCACACCAAGGCCTACCCCGATCGCTGACATGAATAATCCCTTTTGCTCCATTTCACCTTTCTCTTGTCGTTTTGTGCGTGATCTTTCCGGTTGTAAAGCCCCACATGCAACAAATGAATGAAAGGAAGCGGGAAGCGAGGAAGAATGGAGTTGATGTGCTATATATAGAAGTTCAAAAGAGAGACAGAGGTGTAACAGAGATAAATTAAAGGAAAAGGGAAGAGAGAGAAAGGGAGGTAGTGAGGAAAAGCCAGGCGGGAAGGAAGGTCCCAACGCAAATGAAGTGAATTCTTTTTGAGAGGTGGTGGTCGGAAAGAGACGCTAAACAATGGGAGAGATACTTTTCGCCTGGGCTTGGTGTACGGCGTAACCGTATGTGTTTCCTTTTCCTATCAATTCCAAAAGTGTCTGAGGTAGCGCATTATTATTATTATTATTATTATTATTATTATTATTATTATTATTATTATTATTATTATTATTATTATTATTATTATTATTATTATTATATCAATATCAATGAGAATGTATATGACATTAATAGAAAGTCGTAGAGAACAATTATACAGGAGTCAGACAAAATATATTAAAAGTCAAATTAGATTACACTTCATGTTGGACTTTGAGTCTGCTCAGGGATTATAATTTCCAACTAAGTAATACAGATATGTTATGATGCATAATGCCGATATAAATTAAGAAGCCAAGTGATGTTCTTACTTCAACATGTTAATAAATTGTGAAATTAATTATTCCTAGAAAAATAAAATAACATAGCTACTGAATCCTTCTTTTACTAAATTATTGTTGCTCAATGCATAATATTTATTTTCAGCCTTACTAAAAAAATTATATTGATGATTACTTTTAAAAGCATGTCGTAGCATCGTAAGTAGATCACGAGCAAAACAATTAAATTACTAACTGAGAAAACGACTATCTGTGCTATCTAAGGATAGCAAAAAAAATATTCACATTCAATTTTTTATTTTTGTCATATAAACATACAAATGAGCGGGAAATATATTTTAATCTAAGATCGATCGTTTTAATTAGAACTAATATTTAAGAGTTATTCTGAAATTACTCTAGATTTCAATCTTATAATTCAAAATTACCATTTGAAATGAACTGTTTATATTATTTATATCTTATTTTGCATCACAAGTAATGCATGCACATCCAAAAACTTGTACATTTTTCTTGACCAGGAAGGATTGAAAATTAAAGTCATGCACGATACAAGTGGTTCTAAAATAAAATATTAAAAAGTAAAGAGGACTAATGAAACAAAATTAAAATTCAATTATTACACACACTGCGCTGATATATCTCAAACTTTGAGTTGATCTGTGAAAAATCCAGATCGTCCAAATTCTTTTGCACAATCTTAAAGCACAATAATATATTGCCCCTGTATTCTGAGAGAGTTGAGTGTAGTGGACCAGGTTCAGGGAAAGTGGTCGGTTTCATGGAGTTGGACGTGTCACGTGACCCAGTTGAACTTTGACGTGGCCCAGTTGAATTTTGACGTGGCTTTGATGTTGGTTGCTCCGTGCTTTTTTTATTTATTTATTCACTACTCTGTTTGTACGGTTGCGTATTTTTGTTAGGAAGCTGATATGAGTACCCGCAGTTGAGTATCTGTATTGTACCCGCACCTAAACTGTCATAACTGTTTTTGGGGACCGCACCTAAACTGTCATAACTGTTTTTGGGGACCGCACTTAAATTAATTCCATACAAAATGGAAAGTATTTATACCTAAATTATCAAGTATTCATATATAATTCAAGTATTTATACCTAAGATATCAAGTATTTAAAAAAAAACTGGACACAATACCTACTCATCTTTACACGTTTTTCAAGGTGGTTTTTTTTTCTCCGGTCAATCTAACCAATTTTTGGGACGATCTATGAGAAATTTTACAAATTTAAAACCACGAACGCGTTCTACACAATTTTATCTTTCAAATGAGATCCATGATGACATACTTTTACATGTTTTTCAAAGTATTAAATATTCAAATATGAAAAATATTCATACCTAAGATATCAAATATTAATAGTAATTCATCAAGTATTTATACTTAAGATATCAAGTATTTAAAACCAATTTTTTTTAAAACCAATTTTTGTTTTGTCGGCACTTGTAAATTTATTTTACAAGTATTAATAGTAACATTGTGAAGTATTTATATCTATACAAGACAAGTATTTATATCTATACAACGAACTACATATATGATATATGAATTTTCCTTAAATAACTGTACCCGCACTTTTTTTGAAAAATTCTCGCGTCGTACCCGCATTAGGGGACCACACAACCGTTCCAAAGCTGTAATTTTGTTTTACAAGTATTAATAGTAACATTGTGAAGTATTTATACCTATACAAGACAAGTATTTATATCTATACAATGAACTACATATATGATATATGAATTTTCCTTAAATAACCGTATCTGCACCTTTTTTTGAAAAATTCTCGCGTCGTACCCGCACTAGGGGACCACACAACCGTTCTAAAACTATAATTTTATTTTACAAGTATTAATAGTAACATTGTGAAGTATTTATATCTATACAAGACAAGTATTTATATCTATACAATGAACTACATATATGAAAAATTCTCGCGTCGTACCCGCATTAGGGGACCACACAACCGTTCCAACACTGTAATTTTATTTAACAAGTATTAATAGTAACATTGTGAAGTATTTATTCCTATACAAGACAAGTATTTATATCTATACAATGAACTACATATATGATATATGAATTTTTCTTAAATAACCGTACCCGCACTTTTTTTTGAAAAATCCCCGCTTCCAGTTTCGAAATCGCTAGACGATCGTCTCCAAATCGCCTTGAAATCGCCTCGAAATCGATCTAAAATCGCCTCAAAATCGCGGAAGCTTCGAAAAAGGAAGAAACGGAGAGAAAGAGAAATTTAAAATTCAAACTGGAAATTATGTAAATTAGTTAATTGGTAGTTGTGGGGACCGCTTACAGTTATGGCAGTTAATTGGGAATGAATTAAGTGCGGGTACGATGCGGGTACTCAACTGTGGGTACTAAAATAATTATTCTTTTTTTTATTTACTTCTTCCTTTGTTTCTAACTATGTACAGTTGTGTTCTGTGCTGATCAAGCGTTTCTCCATGTTAATTAACTGTTAAGACTTATTAAGACCGACTATTTCCTTTCTTCGCTTCATGCAGCGCACATTTCATATGTGTTGTCTCTGCGTGAAGCAAAAATTACTCTGTTAATATATCTACTTGACTATTTCCTGTTCCTGCAGCATTAATTGTGCATTGAAATTGTGTGATTTGTTTGTGTCTAACCAGATTATTTAAGACAGAGGATTGGGCACTGGGCACTGGCGGCTAGTAGGCTACCATATTATATATATACCATACGCACTAGGCAGTATATATAATAAAGAAAGGCCAAGTTTCTAAATTTGACACTTTACAAAAGCTAGGCGACTAAAAGGATCCTAGCTACTTTTGCACCGAAAAGCAAAAAGCTCATTCATTGGTTTTGGTTAGCCCTTAAGTTTCCATCTTAATTTTCTACCTAGCTACAGCCTACAGCAGAAGTGTATATATATATATATATATATATATATATATACTCGCATTTCTACCTAGCTAGCCTAGCTATACGGATTAAAATTGGAGACTCAGATCTCGTTGCAATTTTAAAAACAATTAATCTATATAGCTCACAGACCGAAATTTTTAAATATACGATAGTGACTAGCATCCCAAAGCACATGCCATTAAAGTTAACCACTTTAATGTATATATATTGTGCTAATTTGGTATTAAAGCTGTGCATATATACTATATATAGCTCACAGACCGAAGTTTTTAAATATAATCTCGTCTAAAAATAAGATAAACCAAAAAATACTTAATTCTGAAAATTTAAAATTTAACGCAACGTCAAATAGCAGACAGTTAAAAACTTCAAATTTTCAGTATTCAACACTGAAATGAATATCTTTGTTTATTAATTTCAAAACGCATCAATAGTCCAGTCCCATTAATTTTGCACACTTTGTGGGGTTTAGTCCTATTAATGTTGCGCACTGTGTGGCCATTGATGTGGTACTTCCGAACCAATGGTTCAATCCTATTAGCCTATCCTCAGTGAGACCGAGCCAATGGTATAGTTCCATCTATTTATGGAAGAAAAAAACAATCAATATTGTTTTCAGTAGAGGAGACCAAACTTTCAAAAGTTGAGAAACTAGAATGATTATTGGAATCTACCTATGGGCTATGGGCTATGGGCTATGGGCTATGGATGGAGGATGGATTCATTTGCACTGATGGCTGATGAAGCACACTAAGACTAAGACTAAGACTAAGACTAAGACTAAGACTAAGACTAAGACTAAGACTAAGACTAAGACTAAGACTAAGACTAAGACAGTAGTCTCAGTCTCTTTTTAGATATATAGCTTAATTATCAGATCCATGTTCCCTTGTTATCAAACCAAACATTCTAACATTCTATAATAGCAATCATTAATACAAATAATTTAATTTAATTTGGGAATAAAATATTGGGGGGGTGCTGGCTAGTGGCCTAGTGCTACTAAAATCAGTGTCCCGTGTGAATCTTTCTAAAATTAATGTCATCTGGCACTTGATAACTGGTGAGACCGCAAGTGCAAATGTGCAATGCACATCCATGTCACACTGTCACTGGTGATTGGTGAATAGTTAGTTCTACTCGACTGAGGTGCTAACCTTTAAACTTCCTCTCTTTCTATGTTATTAACAAAGCAAGAATTCATTAAAACATCATTAATTGCTTGCTTCCATATTAAATGTTATTAACATTTCATTAACGACGTGAGAATCTTAATGCAAAGATTAAATCAAATGGTTGGAAGGGTGTTCGTTTGTTATGGGATTGTGCGAGATGAAATTTTGTGGGTTCGAGAATTCACTAATTGATTTACGACCCATATTCATGGATATTCATGAGAATGTGCTAAAATAAATGTTTGGTTATATCGTGAAATTAGTTGTGAGAAATCTTGATTTATTTTAAATTTTATGTATATTTATTTAAATTTTCGCACCTATTTAAAATAAGAATTTTTTTTATAAAAAAATAATTAGACAAAAAAATATGTTGTAAATTTTCTCATATATTTAAATAAAATTTCTTATTTTTTTAATTTTTAATAATTTGTAAAAAAAATTGTGGTAATTTGTAAAAAAAAAATGTGTTGTTCGAAGCTGAAACCAGTTAGTCCCACAATAAAAACTTAAATATACTAGATACTTATACGTGAACTCTTAGAGGGACTTGTTGTTCTAGCCCAAATCGTTATTACATCACAAGAGGGAAATCTCTCTCTCTCGAGAGCATTTTAATTAATGAAAATTATACTTGGCAGCCACTGTTAAGGGCTTCAAAGAGAGAGAGAGAGAGAGCGAGCGAGACTAAGAAAAATATCAGCCTGTTTTCATGAATTTTCTCCCTACGATTTACACTTTTTTTGAAAAAAAAAGATGGAGAAAGTGAAAACAACATGAGCCATCCGAATAGACACTGGGAATATTACCCTACTTAGTCCTAAATTCTACTTATTCTCATCAAAATTTCAATATAAAACTTCAATACAAAACTTCCAAAATCTTTAGAGTTTTTTTTTGGTTCGGCGTATCCCTTGAGGTATCATAACTGCAAAGGAGTCAGTCCAGCTAAGTCATAATAATTTCGAGCCTATTTAAAATATATAAGTTTCCATTATAAAATCCGTACAAACTTACATTGAACGGTTCAGATATTACTTGATCCGAATTCGAGAGGTCTTGCTTCTACCGCTTTCATTATTATGATATGAGGTTGTTGCTACCATGTATAAGAGATTCAAATTTGGCGAACAAGTGACACTTAATTTGTTGAATCCGTATCCAATGTATTAACGTATCGTTTGAGATAATTTTTGAATCGTACGATCAGAATTCAAGCCAATCTAACTCATACCTGTAACTCACTAGGTCCTTTAATATTAGTGCGGATTTAAATCGGACAGTTAACAGATCTTTAACTCAAAATTTGAGTTAATGTAGAGGATGTGAATTCCAATTTGTTAGCATTCAAAAAGGATGCTGTATTTTTTAGCGGAGTTGTCAGATCTATTTTCAAATTCTGAAATTCAGACGATCTTTGTAGTAATTTTTTAGCAACTGCCACGTCAAATTAGAATGCACATGCTCTTAAAATATATTTTGGACATTTTGGCAATGAAGCAGCTGTTAGCCTGTTACCATTGGAGCATATATAATAGGCCTAATTTAGCTGCCTTGCTGGGCCGCAATGTAGAAATCAATGGTCCGTAATATTCTCCTGGGCTATAAGCTGGTGCGTTGTTGCCTGAGCCTGAATCACCTAAACAAAATAAAATAATTACCACATAAATCCATCTCCAAAGTTTCTTTTTTTCAATGAACTCGGTGAATTTCATTAAACAAAATAAAATATTTCCAAAATGACAAAAAGGATGAGGTTCACAATAAAAACTTTTGATGTATGCGTTTGGATTTTAAGTTATTTTGTGTAAGCTTTTCAGTTAAATTCGTTTCAGTTAAATTCACTAAGAGACTCAAAACATAAGGACCGTCCTATGCTAAAGAGATCCAAAACATAAATCAGAAGTGCGGAACATAATACCTGATTCTAGAGTGGGAAAAATGGCACGCCGGAGCCGGCTCCGTCACGGAACGGCACGACACGTGTGTCATTCGCGTGCCGTGACTCGCGTGTCCCGTGCCGTGACCATTCGCGTGCCGTGCCTATCTTTTGAAACTTTGGCACGGCACGTGAAAAATTTAGTCACGGCACGGAACGGCACGTAGTCACGCGAGTCACGTGTAATTAGGACCAT
This sequence comes from Carex myosuroides, assembly GCA_028015225.1. Taxonomy (NCBI): domain Eukaryota; kingdom Viridiplantae; phylum Streptophyta; class Magnoliopsida; order Poales; family Cyperaceae; genus Carex; species Carex myosuroides. The sequence goes on from CM051484.1 coordinate 593,863, forward strand.
TAGATATTGATTTAATGGTGAATCTTGAATAAATTAACTTAAATTATGATTAAATGGTCACGCGAGTCACGCGGGTCAGGGCACGTTTAGACACGGCGTGACTCACGTGGCGTGACCATTCGCGTGTCGTGACCACCCCTTAATATTTTAGTCACGGCACGGCACGGCACGTGAAAAATTAACTTGGTCACGGCACGGCACGGCACGAGACTAAAGTCACGGCGTGTTAGTCACGGCACGGCACGGCACGTTTTTCCCACTCTACCTGATTCCATGCTGTTTGTCATGGAATATCCAAAGCCTTGGTAGAGCAACAACCGTCTCCATAAGCACGAGACAAGTCTTCAATGGCAAGAAGCCCTTCTCGCCTTTTCGTCGTATGGTCGTGGATCAAATCTTCCAAGATAGCAATATATGGCCCTTGAGAAATCCTCTCCAAATTTTCTAATGAATTTCTCTTCTCTATTCTTTGATGGTGGAAGAAGAAGAGAAGTCACATGAGCTGTATTTTTCTAAAGAGAAAAACGTATATTCAGTTTCTGTGTTTTTCTATGTTATCTTGTGCCTTGGGGACCAATCCTTATATATAGTAACCTATCTGGTTATCTATCAACTTGAAAAATGTATTTTGTGCGACTGCATCAAAAATTATGCGGTCGCATCAAAAGCCGTGCGGCCACATTGATATCCGTGTGGCCCACACAATCCTCTTAAATGACAGTTTTCTAAATTGCAAATCTCAGAATCAGTCCATCAATGATTTGAACTTTGTCTAAATTGTTCTACACATTTATAGACCACATCCTAATGAATATATTAATTGTTAATTATCTTATTTGATCACTTTAATTGACAACCATATATGACAGTAAACAATTGATAATTAGATTACATATATGTTCAATATTAGCATTAAATCCAAATGAGGTTGACAATAAATCCAACAAATAAATATTTTTAATTTCATGTTAGTAATTCAAATTTTTAATAGGGCAGACCAGCACATACAATACAAGAGACCGTCGGCATGATCTGGAAGCTACATTTTTCTTCTTAATTCTAATGCCAAATCTTGGCAGTACCTGTCTGGTTGGATCGGACTGAAATTGGTTGCTACTTTTCTCTTTTTGATTTAGACCCGTAGGTTATCAGCTTGGTAGTTGGTAGAAAGAGAATGGTGCAGGTGCTTATCAGCTTATACCTTATAGTATTGGCAGTCACTACCAAGTTTTCAAAAAAAAAAAAAAAAAATTGCTTATCAGCTTATACCTAGCTTCATCTCCATTTTACATAATACTGAAGACTTCCATTGTTCTTCAGATTAGTAATCTACATGCAGGGGTGGACCATTCTGTATTCTGGATTTTGAATTTTTATAGAAATATATTAATTTTGACCGAGTTTGCTCTCCCTCTGCAATTCTTTTTTTTGCCTCTCTTTGGAATCTTGATTATTTGGAATCTTGATTTGTAATTTGGATTAAATTTTGGATTAAAATTAGAATAAATTGTTTGAATTCTGACGATAAATAGCATTAGAAGTTATTATAAGTCGGAGCACTAGAAATTATAAGTCGGAGCATTATTTTTATATCTAGTATCCGATTAGCTAATGAATTTAAATCTGATTAGCTATTTAAATTTGATTCGCTATTTTTTTACCCCGATGAAAATCCTAGATCCGCCCCTGTGTTGTTTTAATCTTCATTGAAATATTATATTGAGAAATAACATAAAATTCCAGTAGTACTGGACTTCTCCAGGAAATGGAGTGATGGAGAGTATTAAACCAAATTCCGTTCGATAAGGATCTCCAGCTGTATTATCCACTACAGTGCTGCGTGTACAACTGGATTCTCAAGTTGAGAAAGGGGCAAAGGGAAAGGGGTGATGCTGATCGATGCATGCACCGTTTGCATTTGCATTTGCATTTGCCCTCGTGCTGAAACGAAAGAGTCAGACGTGATAAGCACGCTTCTCTTTTATGTGATAACCACACACTATTTATCGCCAAACTGGGTTTGGGTTTAGTATATAATTAAATATTACGTTTATTTAAAATATCGTCTGAACAGCTGCTTAATTTTATTAATCTTATTTATATGGTTACAAAAACCAGTATGCATATATATATGCAGCTTTAATCCGATATCTGCTCATATATATATTGAAATAATCTTGACTATATATCTAGGCTTAATAATCAACTATATATATATATATATATATATATATATATATATATATATATATATATATATATAGTAGAACTAGGGTGCTCTTAAGCTCACCAAGCCCTTCGTGAGCGCGACTCTAAAACCTATCAAATTGACTTCAAACGACATTTCCAAACCGTTAGATGTTCAATCTATATTAAAATGTGCTTGGAGACCAAATTTTACATTTTTTGGAATTTTTTTACTATTTATTAAGATGGTTTGAAAATCGCTGTTTTTATTAAAATTCTGCACCATTGGAAAACAGCGATTTTCAAACCATCTTAATAAATAGTAAACAAATTCCAAAAAATGTAAAATTTGGTCTCCAAGCACATTTTAATATAGATTGAACATCTAACGGTTTGGAAATGTCGTTTGAAGTCAATTTGATAGGTTTTAGAGTCGCGCTCACGGAAGGGCTTGGTGAGCTTAGGAGCACCCTAGTTCTACTCTATATATATATATATATATATATATATATATATATAGAAATGGACTATGGTGCATTGCAATGTATAAGCCCTCTTGTACCGTTGGATTTGAAATTCAAACAGTCGATCTAAATGACTCAACATCTTCTCCATATTAAAATGTACTTGGAGACAAAATTTTATATTTTTTGAAAATTTTTTACTATTTTTTTAGAATTTTTGAAAATCACTGTTTTTCAGAAATTTCTGGACCAAAGAAAAACAACGATTTTCAAAAATTCTAATAAAATAGCAAACAATTTAAAAAAAATATAAAATTTGATCTCCAAGTACATTTTAATATGGATATCAAATTGAACGGTTTGGATCGGTTGTTTGGAAATCAAAACCAACGATTTATAGTCCAATGTACAAGAAGACCTATACATTGCAATGCACCATAGCCCAACTATATATATATATAGATGTTATAGAAGAGATTAGTATATATTAACAATAGAATACAAATTGTGTCGTGATTAACCGAAGAGTTAAATAAATTAAAGAATAATTATCTTTTATGCTGCACACGCGTGCCTAATTAATTAATCCTTCGCCGACCGTCTCGCATCCACTAATTAATAGGCTGTGCATGCATGAACGCAACATAATCAAATTTTGATTCGTGCGTCATTAACTACCACAACTTTTGATGATCTAATGGATACATATATATATCTACCTAAAATGATTGTGACACTTTCAGTTTGCACACTAAGAGCCTGTTCGGATGTCACGGAATTACACGGGGTGAGATTTGACAGAAATGGGAACTCACTTTTGAAAAAGTGGGAACCCACGGGTACGGGTATGCACAGCATTAATTATGGAAATGTGTTGAATTGAGTATTCGGTTGTACCGTGGAATTATTTATGAGAAATTCAATTTTTCTTTCTAAAATATTTGATATTATCAATTTTCTTTATGAATATATTATCAATAATACAATTAAATAAATAGATTAAATTATAAAATAATATTTCTTCTTAATTATTATTTTATAAACTATAAACATATTTTTATAGTTAAATAAAAAGTATTTAATTAGATGAACTGATGTGCATTCAATACTATTAGCCATTACATTTAAGAAAATTTTGTAGTTGAATGTACAACAGCTTTATAAAATTGAAGTGAAAAATAACTGCTTTGCATTTATGGTTCTAAACGTAGTAGACATCATGATTTGATAAAATAAGAATCTAATCAGACTAAATTTTCGATTTCCCATCAATTTATGTTGTTTGGGGAAAAGTATAGAAAAAATGATAGGAACTGAGTTGAGAATAAACGGAGCATCCGAACACGCTTGAAATTTATAAATCAAATTACCGTAAAACTTATCAATTCCCATTTCAAACTCAAACATCTGAACAGGCCCTAAAAAGCTTACATAAGAGAAATTAACAAAAGGGAAAAAGTGGCTAACGCATGCAACTTCAGAAAGTAAAGCACAATATATTGGATCATGGCTATGCAAATATGCAATATTATCTTCACCTATTTCTTCCATTAACGGTTTGATGTCTTTACAAATATACAAGTAGAGTGGGAAAAATGGCACGCCGGAGCCGGCTCCGTCACAGAACGGCACGGCACGCGTGTTATTCGCGTGCCGTGACTCGCGTGTCCCGTGCCGTGACCATTCGCATGCCGTGTTCATCTTTTGAAACTTTGGCACGGCACGGCACGTGAAAAATTTAGTCACGGCACGGCACGACACGTAGTCACGCGTAATTAGGACCATTAGATATTAATTTAATGGTGAATCTTGAATAAATTAACTTAAATTATGATTAAATGATCACACGAGTCACGCGGGTCACAGCACGTTTAGGCACGGCGTGACTCACATGGCGTGACCATTCGCGTGCTGTGACCACCCCTTGACATTTTAGTCACGGCATGGCACGGCACGTGAAAAATTAACTTAGTTACGGCACGGCACGGCACGGCACGAGACCAAAGTCACGGCACGACACGTTTTTCCCACTCTAATACAAGTACGCAAAAGTACCACCTTCTAGATCTGGATATAATATGGCATGGTGAGGTTATTACAACTGTGTAGCGGGTTGTATCTACAGAGCATTTGATGACCCGCAATGCAAACATCCCCTCATATGTGCTTATTAGTGCCTAGCTAGGATGTTGAAAAATGATTCAATTTTCAAAAGAGGCGTGCACCTGACCTAATAAAAGCATCCATAGCACGACATGTGATAATTCCACTGCCAAATCTATTGCAATCCTTTATATTAGAAATTAACAATATATCTTTACATTTGCGGGCCATGTCCCATTGATTTTGTGTTCCGTCATTCTCCAACATCATTATCTCTGTTTTCAAAATTTAAATAATCGATCTGAACTATTCAACACCATCTTCATATTAAAATGTGTTTGGATAAATCTTTTTTATATTTTTTAAGATATGTACAAAATCACTGTTTTTGAATGGTCCATAATCTTCTAAAAACATTGATTTTATATCATTATTATCATCGTTTATATTTGTAATTAATGCAACAACATGAATGGCATTCTTTTTCGATTCTCCCTCTTGTTGAACTAAACAAAAAATAATTTATTTATGATAACAAAATCTATATCGCCATCTTATTAACCTACACTACACCTACAATTAAAAGCAGCGACGGCGCATGCATTTTGCCTTAGTTTAGTGCATTTAATTACATATATATATACATATAAGCACAATTTAATTGTAGCAAGCAGCCGAGAATATTTTTAATGTAGCAGATAAAACCTTTTTGATAGTGACATTGTGGTAATCAGGTAATGAAGCAGCCGAGAATTTTTGATGTACCGGTTGCGGCTGCGGTTCTCTTTCAAGTCAATTGGTGTGTGCACAGCCTCTGAATTAATATTTGTGGTTAGCAACCGCGCCTATGCTGTAATTGCATGGTCACCTTAAGAACTAGATAAGTTTTAAGTTTTAACAAAAACTAATAATGTCCTAATTTGTTTTTTCAACAATTTTATACATCCCAATTTGTAGAAGATAAAAAAGGATATCGCTAGCTAGAAACATAAATTTCGTTAGATGTGTACCTTGTATTGCAAATTTCAATTAGATAAGAAAATATGTTGCGTGTTGAGATTTGTTTATGCATGTAGTACCGATGGCAAGCAAATTATGTTTGACTACGATCGATAGCTCCATATTACATCATATCATATCAGATCTGAGCTAATTTTTTGTGAACTTACAATTTTTCGGAAAACAATAAATTTGAACCATTGAAATCCATCTACTTTACAAGTGATGTGTCTACGTGCAAAAATTTTCAATTTTGGAATTAATTTTGTATAAAGTCAAGCAGTCACTTAAAAGGTTTATAAATTAATTTTAATGCATTCATTTTTTGGATATTTTTTATTACTTGGCTTTATACAAAATACATTCTAAAATTTAAATTTTTTGC